>VXAY01006963.1:75274-98639 GCA_013399855.1 Oxyruncus cristatus | reverse complement strand
CATCTGATTCTATGTTTCTATGAAAAGCAGGTGAAAACAATATGCATAGGAAACTTTAAACTAAGTCTTGTCTTCGTCCATGTCCCTTTTGGCTTTGAAAACTTAAGACCATCTTTTTTAGATAATGAACACCTTTGGCTGACAGTTCTACTGGAAGACCTGAAAGTGTTTCAAAGAACTTTGGATTTGAATATTGAAAAAAAACAAACCAAAAAAACAACCAACCAACCAAACTCCCCCCACAAAACAGTTCAGCTCAAGCCACATACAGTTACAGCTCAAAATTCCCCAAGAATGTACAAAGGCTAACATCTGCACTGTTGTGAATGTGGTACTTACAAGGAAACTACCTAAGCACCTTATACCTGGACCTCACATTGCTCAACCAGAATTGCCTCTGTCCAAGGACAGAGACACTGATGTGGATTTTCCCTGTGTCAACAAAGTAATTCATAAGTGATGCTACAAGATGTATTCAATTATGTTCATGCCATTCAAAATGGATAATTCTTTTGATTTCTATCAGGGGAAAGAAGACATACAAGTGCTGAAGTCTAAGGGTGGAAATATAATAACCTACTTAGCCTAGGCTCTGTGCCTTAGCTATATATGCAAAGTTTGCTGCAACTTTCAGTTTAGATAACTTAGGCCCAGATATCAGAGCTGGAAGTACTTCACACTCTTAGAGGTGATGAGTATTTATGTAACTATCTGCAATCCAGGTTTTCCATCAAGATGCATAGCCATGTACGTCCTGTAGATTCCATCCCCAAGGTATTCATGGTGACTGAATTTGATGTAGCTGTTCTCTAATTATCTGTGGATGGGCAGGAAGATCAAGCTAATTTTGGACATTACCTCAGAACTGACCAAGCCAGGGACTCAAGCCATTCATTGTTACTCATTCAGTTGGGAAAGCTAAATACAATACAAAGTGTGCTAGATGGTGTCTATTTGTACTCTCTCCAACAGCAATGGGATATTTGCCAATGACTTCACTGGGTGGGAACTGCACCCTGAATCTCCATTCTCCAGTTTCTGCAGTTGCATTTATGAGCTCTAACTAGAAATGACAAGTCAGGTTCTCATTGACAGCTCTTTTTTTCAAATAATGAAGATTATATATTTTCTATTCACCATCGAGATTAATTTGCAAAGGGAAGATAAATGGATGGCACCTTGCAGATAACGGGAGTTGTCTTGCCTTTTACAAAGAAGATTCCAGCCAATGGAAGCATCCATAAATACAAAGAGATATTTGTTATAGAACAGCTTAATTATTCTTTGAGCAATTGTTTCTGATAGCTGGTGCCACATAAAACAATTAAACTGCTACAAAAAACATGGCATTTTAGAGGCACAGGTACCAACAATACCAAATAGGCTTAGTATTGCCAAGGGAACTTCTCACCTTTTGCATTAATTTGCTGTTCTGTTAGTGATATCAGTAAGAGCTCAGTGATGGAAGACCTTTCAAAAGCCTGTAGAGACTGACTTTCAGAAGTTACTTCAGTTAAGATAGAAATCCATTTATTAAATGAAGTGAAAAAACTTCTTTTGGAGCTTGCTATTAACTGATGCCAAGGCTTCCAAGTGGTTGGATCCAGAAAAAAAGAAGACATGTTAAGCAGCAGGTCACAGTCATATCTTCTGGCTTTCAGGGTACATAAGACAAAAATTATTCCTAGTGCAGTGGCATAAGATGTGAAACTTCCTCACTGATTTATGTTGTGCCAAAACATGTTAATTCAACTACAGCAAAATATTTCATTTGGACTTCATTGTGCTTCTGCAGTTTTCTACTGTAACAACCAGATTGGTACTAAGCATCCTATTTTCTATTTGTGAAAAAAAAAAAAAATCCAAATTATAATGAAGGATTGTGATAACGCTGAAATTAACACAGTGATAAAAGCAATCTTCTGGGGTTTAAGACCTCAATTCACAAGAAATGTTATGTTTTTTCTTATTTCATTCTACAATCTGATCCCCACCTCTCTTGATGAGCTGTGCTTCTGGCCTCTGGTCATCAAATTTCCACTGGGGATGCTTCTAAACTCACTTAGAGTCAGCACTTAAAAAACCATCTTCTAGACGGTTGCTTAATGCATCTTGTCTTGTCATGTCTCCTTAGTGAATAAAACTCCATAAACTCCCAGGAGCATCTGCCAATGGGGTTCCAAATGGTATTTGCTAAAATGCAGAGCAATGCATGCTGTGGACAGAGAAAGTGTTTTACACCAGTGCCTTATTCATGTATACCAGTCGGTGGATCAACTGTCTAAAGTCAAAAAGAGAGGGTAAGAAAGGCTATATATCTGTGCATGCCCACAGTTAGTGTCCACAAATATCCTTCTAAGTATTTCAGATGAGAGTATTTTATTTATAGACCTCATGTACTCTGGAATTTTATTAATCTGCATTCCACTCCCAGAAACAAGTTCCAAAGAGCTCCAGGAGTACAGGAAAACATAAAGGAGGATGCTGTTTTGGGACTGACTATAGAGGCTATGAAGTCATGCCACTGAATGTGTTGTGTTACCCTCTGGAAGAGGATATAGTGTCAAGCATGGGCGAGAGCTGTTCGCTTTGTGGTTAGAGGCATAAACGCAGCAAAACATATACAAGAGAAAGGTGAAGGACTAAGTAATTTTTAAAACTGGGGTCTGAATATGAGAGATACAAGGCCAAAAAGTCAGGTAGTAAAAGTGAGTGATAAAAATTGATGAAATGGCAGTCGTGGTCATTCAAGTCTAATCCCAGTAAGAACCTAAACATTCTGACTGTTGCCTCTCACTTCCAAGCAGAACTCCACCTAACAATTCAAGGAGAAAAGATGTAGTTTTTCTTGTACCTTCTAGGCATATTGGATTTATAAAAGTAAAAAAAAATTAATTATCTACAGTCTCCCTTCTGCCACATTTCCATGCCTGAGGTTTTTCCCTGAGCCAACTGTAAAATTTCCATACCTGCATTTACCTCTCAGTATACAGTCAAACAAGTAGAATGGTAGAATTCCTTACCCAATGAAGAAAAAAATAACTTGCTCTTTTTGCTTAGCTCAAGTTCTCAGGCTACAACATTATTTTCTTTATCTTACTTGAAGAGTGGTCATGTTTAAAAGAACAATTTACAAACCAACACCTAGTGTTCTTCAGGAGCGATATCGCATTTCTCTCAAATTGTTATTCTTCCATACATTATTACAAACACTTAATTCTGAAACTGTCCTGAAGCCGTTGTGATCTGTGACTCAAAGAACTTGAGTTTAATAAATCTGGATGGTAACTATTCATCTAGGATACCTGCCATTTCAAGAACTGTCCTTAAAAAAACCTGGCACTCGACAGTATGTGAAAAGACTGTGCTTCAGTGTCCCTATAGCCACTATATGGAGCAACAGCACTAGAAAGAAGTGGAGTAGACTTTGCTTTTTAAGAGCATGTCTGCCTGCAGAATGCTGTCTGGTTTTTGTCTACTACCGGTATTAAGCACCCAGGAAATTTTGCAGGATTTATGGTAATTTCTCTTGGCATTTGGTGACTTCAAAATTAATTATTATTAGTTGGTTGTCCATTCTGAACGGCTGTAAGTTCCTGGATACAGCTCCATCTTTTGTGGATACTGCGCAAGAGGATGCCTATATTTCATAAGTAAAAGGTAGACTAAATGAACTGAAATGAGACTCTTATCTTGGAAATTATATACCCAGCACAGAATTCAGATCTTCTGCACAGTTCCATGCTGTACTATGAACTGGTCTTGATTTTACTTACCTGTGTATATATCCAATATCAATTCATCAATCAATATTGCTGGCAAGGGAGTACAAATCCTGAACTAGGATTTGCACTGAAGAAAGAAGAAAGTGCATCTTCAAAGAATTAACTTGTTGGCAATAGAGTGATAATGATCCAAGCAGAGACAGGGACAATTTCTTTCCAATGGTATTTTACTTTCTGACTAATGAATTTCTGACTGAAAATTAGATAGTACTTTAATTTTAATTAATTGTACTTCTGCTTTTTTATCAAAGAAAAATGTATGATCACAGGGAAGTTGCCTACAATACAATCAATGAAAATAAGAGAGTAAAGGGGTCTCAAGAGATTACCTAGCCCAATACTTTGCTACTAAGTAGGAGAGACATGTTTTGGTTGTTCATGACAGATGTTTGTCTTTCATGTTCAACAAAATGCATGGTGGGACTTAAGGGAGAATGGCAGATAGAAATGCTCCTCTCAGATGCTGTCTAATTAATGAATTACTGTCCTTAGCAATTTAATGCTAATTGTCCTGCCATGCTTCTTTGGTCCATTTCTTTCCCATTCAAAATTATTCATTACTAAAGATGATATCCAGTTTCTCCACTATACAGATGGCCACAGAAATTGTAAGACAGAAAAAACTGGTCTAGAATATTTAAGTTCAAAAGGGAAGACAAAAGTCCCAAGGCCCTTTTTTCTGAATCTGTTTGTGGAGAGGACAGAAAGGAAATATTAATTCTATTAATTTCATCCTTTTCCCTCAGAAGACAAAGATCTAACTATTGCTACATTCAGCTTGACAGCAGCATGCTTTGTTGCTAGTGTGTGCTTTGTTACCACCACAGGAAAACTTCATTCACTGTCCACAGTTTTGGGTCTTCTGGTCTTTATCTCTGGACTCAGAAGATGTAGGTTTCCTTCAGTGTCTTTTACACCCTATATTGTTTAAGTCTTAAAAGTTCATCAATATTAAAAAAAAAATGCACCATAACTTCTGAAAGTCTTTTGAAGCTCTTGTAAGTCAGTCATGCCCATTCAAAGATGTAAAAATAGTAAAAAAAAATTGTGGGGTTTTTTTCTGAGCTGTGCTCCCACAGAATCTAAAGAGTTGTACTCTATTCTTCTTCTTTATGTGTGATTACATATTTTCTTAATTGTTTATACATCAGAAAGCCAACATACATGTTTATGGCTCACTAGCCAAAATGCAGTACTGTAACAGTCTGATTGCTCACCTCTTACTATAAGGTTTACCTCTAATTATAAAACTAAGCATGTCGTGATAAGCCCCTCTTATCATATGACCAGACCGGCAGAGAACTTGCTAAGCTGTCTGGTTTTTGGAAATACAATACTTTCCATGAACTTTATTTCACCTGTATTATTGGTGTCAAATAGCTGGCAAATGAGCTAATAAGGCACAGTTAACTAAGTTCCTTAAAAAATACCACAAATACTGAAGCAAAGCTAATAGAAATACCCACAAAAACTTAAAATTACATGTTCTGCCTACCTTTCCTTCAGAAAGAAGGCAGGGAAAGATTTGTGTTTAGATGGAGAAAAGGTTTGTGACATTTTCCATTGAAATATAAATACTGAATAAAATCAATCAGACAAAAGGTAATTTATAGCATGCTACACATTTTAAGTGATACTATTTAAAGAACTGCTGCTACTCCCAGTAAGTAACAGTGAAAGCTCACTACTTCTCTAGTACTCAGTGAAGCAATGAGAAAACTTTCAATGTGATATCTGATGCATGTCCGTCTATACATCTGTACATAGCATCCACTTAGCAATTTAACACGATTCCAAATTACTGTGAGTCTCAAAGAAGCTGTTCATTTTCAGTCTATGGCTAGGTAATTGTACAGAAGTCAGTGGAATCAACTTAGACTTGATGAGAACCTGGCCTGAAATTTCTCACTCTTAGCTATTCTGGTAAGAAATCTATTCTCTATCATAAGTAGTCTGAAAAAAACCTCTTACATCACACAGTGGCTAAATTTAATCATAAGCACAAATAATGCGCTTCAGCTTTCCAGACAAAAATGCATCACTAATGACATAATGGCAGATTAAAGACAAGGATATTGCAAAATGTTTTTAAATAATCCAGACTCCTAATATTGAACCAGTGTATTTTCTTTCCGCCTATTTTTGTGCAGGGATAAGTGGGTAATTATTAACAGCCTCAGCCAATATTAATTTTAAAAGCTGACTTCCTTTCTGCAATGCATAGCCTTATGAAATGGTATCAGCTATTTGGAAAATAGGGTTATAAAGAACATACTAAGAGGATGAAAAAATTCTCTTCACAAAATTGTGTAGGAGCAACTGTTTATCTCAGCAACTGTATGCTGCTGGGAGTAGACAAATATAGGCACCACCTTTTTTAAGGGATTTGTAGCTTGC
Source organism: Oxyruncus cristatus (assembly GCA_013399855.1). Classification (NCBI taxonomy): domain Eukaryota; kingdom Metazoa; phylum Chordata; class Aves; order Passeriformes; family Cotingidae; genus Oxyruncus; species Oxyruncus cristatus. The sequence continues at coordinate 92,457 of VXAY01006963.1, read as the reverse complement.
CTTTCTTTAAACAAATGGAGTTCACGCCTTATCTGTCCATCTGCAAGATAATGCCCAAAGCTGATCTGTGCTATCATTTGCATGCACAAGTGATATGCAGGGGCCCATTTGCGCTTACATATGTAGAAGATGACATTTGAAAAACTGGCTCCTAGAATCATTCCTTCTGTGAATGTTATGCAGCCATCTGTACAGAAGTAACAACCAAATACTTTGCCATCATCAGAGTACTAGCCTTTCAAATATGACTGGTTGAGAGAGTTTCTTTGTGCAAACTTTGTTTCAACAGAAAACTGTTTTTTCAACCAATACAACTTTTCAACACAATGTTAAATATGCTGTTGGTTTTCAGCAGAATCCTTCTTTTTGCTGAATCACATTGTTGAATGTGATTGATCTGATAGATGCTAAACATGTTCATGCCCTGAAACTTCAGTTTTATCTGTAGTAGTATGATCAGAGATTCTTGTAATACATTCTAGCACTGCACTAAGAGAGTGTGATCTCTTGAGGGACTGTAGCTTATGACAGGACCCACTAGCTCAGATAACACCACAACATTTTGGGGGAAAACACACTATGGTTCTTTTTGTTACTCCACTTCAAAAAGCATTCAAATATCCAACAATGAAAGAATTTTCTTTATAGTACATTTCAGTAAATCCGAAAATCCAAACTTGCCACTTAATGGTGCATCGTTCTTCCAGGTGAGAACTGTTCAAGGACAAAGGTGTTTCTCAGAGAAAGTTGTGACAAATTGTCAAAAAATTTCTGTGTTATGATCAGTGTTAAGTCAGCTGCTAAACCACTGCAAACATGCAATGAAGCATGTTGCCACTTGATCAATGGAGTGGATGACAAAGTGCACAATGAAAGAGGCATGAAGGGCAAGACTCAGATGTTGAGAAGCACATATGGATTCCATGGGTCATGCACTATAAAAAATGTTAAGTATGTTAAATCTACTAGGGGCTACACTGTTGAGACTCTAAAGGATGCCCATTTACAGATACTAAAACACACATGATGCATGTTAGATGCACCTGACTCAAATAACCTAAACACAGGTGATGGCCAATGGGAGAACCCATGAAAGAATCATGAAAACAGGTATGTGGCAATTTTCCAAAATCTGCTGAAAGAGCACACATGCCAGGACATGTGTTTTGCCTTCACACACTGTGCCAGAGTGATTAATTAGAAAAGAAGAATTAACTTGTATTTGTCATATTACTCTGTTTAAATACTCATTCCATCTTATCCTTCCTCAGCATTTTATATGAGACCAAGATCATGTGTATACATATATACATAGATCAGAGACATGGATAGGATTTTTTTGATTAAGTCTTCCAATTTTCTGCTGGGGAAAAAAAAGGCTTTTATATTTTTGCTATATATTTAGAACCAGTTTTTCTCTCAGTTATAAATACTGCTATCTGTTGAACCAACCAGAATTTTATCCATGAATCAGAAAAAAAAAAAAAAACCCTCACCACCCACCTTTTCCTAAGGAATAGCCAGCACCTTCATAAAAAAAAATACTGCATTAGACTTTATTTGCAAAACCTCTGTGGAGAACTGAGGTGCCCAACAATATCTATGTTCCCTTTAGGAGGAGATATTTGAAATGTAAGATTTTTTCTCCCTCCTTTCCTTCATGTCTTGCCTGATTCTTTGCAAAGAACACTGAATGCAGGAACAAAGCATTACCCACTTTGGTAAAGCTTTTTTCACCCATCCTACTCTTATAGCATTTGATACACACTTTCTGATACACTGAATTATTGCACTGGATGCAAGACGATAACAAATCAGGAACAAGAAGCCAGTGGACTTGGAATTTTCTTTTGTATATATTTGAAAATATGTATTTTGGTTCAAAGTCCTCAATTAGCATTGCTAGAAACTAGTCAGCAGTACTTCATTTTTGCTACCAGAAACCTTTCTAAGTCAGATTTTAGTGAAAAAGGACACTAGGTAGGTGACAACTCCTATGAAATATATGTATAGAATCATTTCCCCTTCCTCAAGCTGACATCCATTTCCATAGAAACGGAGGTGGAAAAGGACCATTAGCATCCACGAGTCAAATTAAACTTCTAGTGGTCTGTTTCTATCCCTGCAAAAAAGGGGTTGAATTAGCGAAAAGTAGAGTTTTAAAATTACCCTTAAAAAAAGTCTCTTAATATAGGTTTCTGCTCCTGCCACGCTGGGTCTTTGTGGAATGCAGTCACAAAACACTCAGAGCCACCAAGGAAGCAGAAAAGGAGGAGTAGAACTCCAGATCACATGCAACATCTCAAAGTAAAAAGCCAAACAAAATATAGATGAAACTTCAGAGTTCTAAAGCCCCCAAAATTAAAATGCTAATTTAAAATTGCATTGACTTTAAACAGTGACTTTTTAATACCTTCTTTTGAAAACCAAATTCTCAAGTTTTTTCAACAACTGCTAAGATTATATTCAGGAATTCACTTTTCTTTGACAGAAGCAGCTACCGAGCTAAATAGGGATTTAGTTACTGATCATATATTCTGTGATACTTTGTTTCACTGGAGCAGAGTACCCCCAAAGACATGAAATAAGGAAGTCCAAAGTATTTTGCTATGTAATTGCAGAATGTTGAGCTGTAAAAATGCTAGACTTGAGGTCTCTTGAGATTACTGCTTAGCAGCATGGTACAGATACTGAACCTCACATTTCTTTTACTGTGGTGAAGCTCCTTTTCTATTAATGACATTACTCCTGCTTTCTAAGCATGAGAAGCTTCCTTCGTGGGATATCAGAGCAATCAAAACAAGTTTTGCAGTGGCTGCTTTCAAGACTTCAAGTGCATGTGCTGTGCTATATTCACACATTACATCAACTACAATATTCAACTGTTATTTTTGCTCTTCTGTCTTTCTGTGCAGTTGAAAATCTATCTACCTGTTCTTTCTAGAGTTCATACCCACTGCACAAGGCTACAAAGGTATCAAATAGGAGTCCATGCTGCAAAATCATACTTCTATTTGAAGATAGAGCAGCAGCATTTCTTCACAGCTCTTTGGATGCCTCGGGCTCCGTGGCTTCTCTTTTCTTTGGATCAGTTTCACTCCTCTCACAGATGGTTAAAGAATGAAAATTACATGCTTAGTATTTTTTTTCAGGAATTCTGCCTGATTTCTACAGTGCATTGATATAAAGGTCAAATCAGTTCCTGCCAGAGATTTCTCTAAATTTTGTTCTTTTTTCAGAACACCCAATTAAGCACTACACTTGCTTAAAAATGTTTCAGCTTTGGCTTTTTTTTTTTTTAATTTCTTCTAAAAGGAATGTTATCTTTGTAAACTTTTTGTTGATTTCTGTACTTAGCTCCATTATTTCAGCATTTATTCTTTAGCAATGGGTTGAGTCCTTTCTTTCAGTCTCTAAGGCTCTAAGGAGCGAAAAAGAACATCATGTTCCTGTGGACTGCCCAGGACACATGCTGCACATCTGTGCCAGATTTGCAGCTGACCAATTGGCCTATGCTGCAGGAAGAGTCATTTTCAAAATTTACAATCATTTATTTTAATGTGTGCCAGATAGGCCAGTTCACTGTGAGAATTCTTTGATTTTATTGATGTTCAGGGACTCATCCAGTTCCCCGAGAAGTCAATGGGTGTCCTTCCAGTCCTTATAGCAGAACTTGGATCAATCTCTAAGCAGGCAGAACTGTTTCCTGCCATCTATTTTGCCTACTGAGACATTCAAAAGATCAATAACCCCCATTCCGTACCATCCTATAATAGCATTTATCCTGGAATTTGAAGGATACCTTTAAAGGTATCTAGAAATTAAAGGGGGCAACTGATTCAAATTAGCGAATTCCCCAATATTAAAGCCTTTCTTAGAAATGGTAATATTAATGGTATTATTTTATTTGGGTTTTGTCCAGAAATAATGTACCTTTTCGAGTCCTAAGCCCTTCTCACTAAACATGGTGTCTTATCTGGATAAAGAAATAGCACAAACAAGGAAGTGTTGGGCATCTAATATAAAATTCTATGTGATTTCATTAGCAGAATTTTTTGAAGAGTGGAAGAAGGCACAACTCAACCAAAAAATGTTTTGATTAGCATGAAATATCTGAAGCTGTTTTGGACTGAATATTTCAGTTTACAGTGCATATAAACAGACTTATGAAAATTAGCACTTACAAAGATGAAATCATAACATGGAAGACTCCAAACCCAGATGACATTTGAGTCTGAAGCCAACAATAGCATCCACTCTGCAGTGTAAAATCAACAGGGCAGAGCAATGTTCATATACATATTTGTAGGTGTATGTTAGTCTACAAGCATAGAAAGTATGTATACGGTACATTTTTTGACACATGCAAAACCAAAGAACAACCGGACAGTTCAGGGCTTTTTGCTCTAATCACTTACCAAATTACTGGGGGGAAATAGAAGAAAATAAAGCTGAATAGCTTAATTTAGGGAATATGGGGAAATTTTTTTCAGTAACTTGAAGCAGTATGATACCAGTATAGTATACATAGGGAGGAATTAAGTAAGCAAGATAGCCTATTTGCTGAAATAACTGAGCTTTTTGGTACCCTACTTTTCTCTCCCCATCTCAGTATCATTCTCCACCTCTGGAGTCATTATAAGGAAGCATACAGAAGACACAGAAATTAAAAATACAACTTGTTACAAGAAAATGAAAGAATGTTTGTCCCATAGCAGAGTCAGTGCACACCACTTCTTCTCTTATATTTCTGGTGAAAACTCACAAACATTTCATAATTCCAGCACAGTTGAAGTCATCACTCTCACAGCTGTCTGGTATCTGAATTCACGGTTGCTTATGATTCTGGATTCCTTGAACTGCTATATGTTCATGCACTTTACTTGGCACTGGGCTGCTGGTTCTTGTAAACAAAAAGAGAGAGGAAGTTGCCTTTTGTAAGCACAAAGGTATGTGACTTGTCAGAAGTGCCTCTAAATGAAGGTGACATATCAAGAAAAGGTTTTAGTAGTGATTCCTATAGGAATAGGAAATGTTACAGCAAATAGAAGAGTGGGAGAACCAATTACAATGGTGATTGCATGCTATAAGGAACTTGAGAATACCTGTATGCAACTACTTTGGTATGAAGAACATCAACTATAAATATAATCGGTCATTTCCATCCCTACTTTCACTATAATCTAACATGATTGAAAGTGCACTGTTTGAAAAAGGTGCAGAACATTTTTCTACATTTCCGTTAAGAAAAGGGAAATGCTATAAAATTAGTTAAGGGAAACACTAAATTTAAAGCCAAACAAGTACGGAAGTAGTGATGGTAGACTGCAAGAAGAAAGGAAGAACAGACTTTCCTGCAAAAAACAAGGAAGGAAAGAATAAAAATCTACGTCACTGCAAAGATTAACATTTGATAACTTTCCTACTAAAATGGTTTTAATTTCCAGTTGTATTGTTTCTCAAAGAGAAAACAACGTTCGTCATTTCACCTCCTTCTCTGAACAAAAGAGTAGCTCACACTAGGGGAGAATATGATCATGAAAATGGCAGAGTGTGAAATTGATAAAGTAGTGTGGGTGATATTCATGTGCATGTATAGGAGGGGCAAACCATGTCATCTTCCTTGGTTTTGGCTAGGAAGACTTCTTTACTGTTCCCTGCATTTCTTTACTGACCATTGTATCATCAACAGTAGCACCAAAAGGTTTTAAGAAGAGGTGCTTTAAATTAATTAGTCTCTCTATGCTGTGATTCACTGAGTGACACCGTAGATCCAATATCAATAGCTTTTACTTATTTCTTGGAAATACACGTGAGGGATAGAGGTTCTGGACTGCACATCTGGCAGAAAGCTGAGACTGCAGGAGCTGACCAGGGCTTCATTCTTTATTCTCTCTACCAACTACACCTACAAAAATGGATACTGCATAAAAATATCCTTAGAGCATTGCACCAGGAAGCATTAGTGGTGAGGACAGAACATAGATTTGCCCCTACAGTCATCGGGTCCACATTTCAGTCACACTGGTGACCTTTAAATGGAAGCATGAACCCAACAGCAGGACAAAGGGAAATGGCCCCAAGAATGCAACAAGGCAACGACCTCCTCTAAAATCCTAACTAATGCTTGTAATGGTCATTAAACAACCTTTTTTGGAATATTTATTAAAAAGAAGCCAAATTGCTCTCTTGGTTTATTTGTAACAATGGATTTTTGAAATCTGCAACAGAAGCAAATAATGTTCAATTAATAAATGAATGGTTAAAGGTCTGAAATACGACTCAGTTCCATATGGGCTAACAATTTGCTTAGAAAGTGGTTGATAAACATCTTAGATACAGAAGAACTAGTTCCTTGTTCAATTATTTTTACTTTCAATGCTGCCCCAGATAATATTCATACATTGCCCACTGAAGAATTCCTGCTCTCTTTCTCAGAGATAAGCATACTGACAGCCAAGATGTTCTCATAAAAGATTCAAATTCCTTCTTTTATCAACAACAAATTAGTCATTCATTTTCACATTCTTGCACACTGGAATCAAAAAAATATAAATTATTAACTGTTCTTATACTCCATTTACAAAAGCAATTATTTTGGTTAATTCCTAATTTGAGCATGGTTTATAAACAAAGGAGAAAATGCACTGTAAATGTTAGCACACAAGTACATAGAGTGGATTTTACTAGGAGCAATATGAGCACTTAGCAGGGAGATTTGGAGAATAATTCTTCATAGGAATAACTCGTAATACAAAAAAGGTTCGCTGAAGACTTTGTTTTCCTACATAGTAGTAAAAAATTGATCAAAGTGTTTAGGATACTATTTCTGTGTTATGTATCACTTATAAAAAAGACTGCATTTTATTCCCTCTTACAATGGAGAGTACGGGAATATGTATACATGCATTTGTGATTAAACTTTTGTAGTAATCTAATGATAAAATCCCATGAAATCTTACTTACTGACTTGATGAATAATAATGTCAAGATAATTTAACACTTTTAATTCATAACACTCCAGAAAGGGAATCCTTTAAACAGATTTGTCTGCATTGTTTTACTCATAATAAACTCAGATACATAAATAAACTAATGGCTTAAAAAAATACATGCTGGTTCACCTCAGGTGAGGATTGACAAGGAAGTTTCAACAGGGATCAACACAAGGACATGGGACTATGTGGCTTGGTTCTTTTCTGGGACTAGATAAGACAATGATTTTCTGAGTAAAATAACTTTTCACACAGGCAAACTAGGTCCTGAAATTATAAGGAACACTGAGAATTATGCGAGCTAGCGAACATATGTAAAAAAAGTATCAGCCAGCAATTTTCTAGCATGACAGAGGGCTTTACCTTCCTCTTAAAACTTTAGTTGTATGAATTAAAAATTATATTGAAACATTAAAGCCATTCCAGAGAATGTATTTTTGTCTTTCTTATACATTGAACAAGCTCCTAATGGACTGAGTTAGTGATCCATCACAGTAACCCACCAGGATCTTGTACACCTCTTCTGCAGATGAGAAGGCTCCAGCACCCAAGCTGTGACCAAGTGAGTTGGACACAATGGACTGCAAGCATAGAACTCTGTATTTTTTGCTCAGATTATAGAAAAAAGAAAGGCTGGTGAGACATCAGGACTGTTGAATTGGCAAAGCTGTAGATCTGCTAACTGAGGCCTAAGTTCCATGAGCACATATGGGAAGAAGGAAGAGAGCTATGGATCACATACATTTCTGTGAAGACACCCCTGCACCAAAACTACTGAAGAGATCTCTTTCTTCTTACTTGGAAATTGTGGCAGAAAAAAAGTTTTCTCCTTTTCCTGTAATCACACTGGCCTCATCACCAGCATAAGCTATCTTAAAGAGGTGTCCTTTGACAGAGACAGTCAGGGCAACACACTAAACATCCTGTTGTCTTCATGGAAGGAGGGTGAACTCCTCAAGAAATACTGAGGCTTCAGAATAAACCCTTTTCATGGGAAGGGGAATCTATCTCAGAATACCTCCAAAAATTGCATCCCTTCAGATTTTCCTTGCCAAGGATTCCATGCAGTGTTGATATGATACAATACAAATATAGCACTGTGCAGAAAACAAGCTCACCAGACTTACTGAAATTACTTAATTCCCATTTTAGCTTTTATATTCCTGTATTGGGTTCTGCTACATAGATCCATCACCTATTAAGCCTGACCCTGTTCACACTGCAAGCAGTGGAAGCAAATCAAGATTGTATTGTATGATCACATAGAATTGTAATGCTCTTTTAAAAACTCAAAATACATGATACTGTCCAGCTTGAAATAAGGTAGGACTCCCAGCCCACAGCAAAGACTACCTGTAGACTGTAAGCTCCTTAACCTTTCTTTCAAATACGTTTTCTTTCAGTTCACTACTCCATTACTGAAATGTTATGATAAGCATATTCTGCAATGTTTTGTAGACCGTTAGCAACCATGTATACAGAGAAAAAATACATAGGGAAAACCTTCAGTAATTTAGCACTGAGGTACTTAACAGTGAATTCAACAGGCCCTGTGTTCCCCTAGCTCTCCCGAGTGTAGCACCATGAGGCAGCACATGAAACACAACGCACACTGTTCACTCAGACCTCCCTCTGTCTCTCTCTACTGAAAGCAGAATTGCTCTTCAAGGACTACTGCTTACAACTTTTTTCATGTAACTCCATTTCCATGTAACCTATATTAGCCACATTTTTGCTCTCCAGCCTCTTCCATTTCTTTCCATTTCAAGAGACAGTTGTGGCTACACTAAGGCACATAACTTGAGCAAGGCACACCATAGGCTCACCCAGCCTGAAGTTTCTCTGTGTGACACTTTAGTTGTGAATATCTTAAGGCCTTGTTTCTGAGTGCTGTACAAGCGCTGTGAGAAGGCAACCTTGCAGAGATACTGACCCTCTCTGGACTCCCATTTTCTGCTTCCTGGCCTTCCAGAAAAAAAAAAAACAAACAGATTGCAGGTGTTGCAGGACAATCTGAGACAGGGGATTTGCTTCCCGCAGTCCATGCCCTTGTCAATTCAGTCACAAACAAGAATAGCCACAGTTTCAGAACATGTCATGCTGCTTTAGTAGCACTTCCTCTCATCAGCTTCCAAGAAAATGTTTTGCTGTGGCAGCAATTCTTCTGTCCTGAATTTAACTATAATGTTTTTTTACAGTGCACCTCACCATATCGCTCTTTTCCCACAGCCTATACATTTTGCATTGTTTTTCCTAAACTCAAGCGTCAGCATCTTATGCATCTTTAAAGACTTTCTCTCTGGAAGGACTCGCAAAAGTCAGGGTTTTTTTCTGTTTCACATTCAAGACTTTTTATGTTGGATACTGTCTCGATTCGTTTCTATACTGAGTTCAGCTAGTTCTTACATCTTCAAGGCTATCACACGATCCCTCTGAGATCTGACTTATGACATGGCACAGCTGATGAACTACAAGTTCCCCAAATTTCTCTACTTTAAAAACAGATGCTTCAGGACACAGGCCAGAGAGCAGTCCTGTATGTTAAGAGGTTGGTGACCCTATCATAAGCTACAGTTGCATCGCATCAACGGATACAATTTCAGCAGAAAGTTGCATGAATAAATTGCACTTTGTAACATAGTTTCTCATTCAGGTAGCTGGCACACTTAAAGAAAGACAGTGAGTGACCAAACCCTGCAGCAGGGGTTATGTAGTTATGACAACATAACTCAATTCTATCATGATCTTTGCACCTGCCACTGATTTTTGTTTGCCATCTGAACTCACACCTGTCCAAAACCAACCAACCAACCAACCAGACAAGCAAACCCATCCCCTACACCAGTAACAAACACTGTGGGGATTACATGGCTCTATTCTAGGTTCATTTTGCTGTTTTGTAAAGGTTATTATTCCAAAATACATTTTGTATCCAAAGTCATAGAGAAGTGAAATACTTGTTCTCATGTGAAACATGCAAGAACAATGTACAAATTGGTGGGTAATGGGTAGACATATTTGAATTTCCATTATTTTCCTTCAACCCCAAAACCTTACTTTGAAACTGTGGTTTTCTCCCCCCTCAGTTTCTTTGTGGTTTAACAGATAAAGTCAGAATGGGAGGAGGTTTCACCACTTTTGGTGCATGTAAAAACATTAAATAATTCTGTTATTCTGAGATTCACTGATAGTATGAAAATGACAACTGAACACCAAGGATAGCATTTTCTTTTTCTGCTAGTAACTGAGGGCTTCTCTGGTTGGGTTTTTCAGTTTAGCAAATTCCCGAAGCAATTGTGTTGATGTGAGCCCTTCAAATGATTACCTTCATTTCCTCCCACCCCTCCCCCCCAAAAAAACCAAAAAAAAATTATTCTCTTTCCTCTTTTTAATTCTTAAAGGAAGTAATTTTTAAACAACTACTCAGTTTGTATAGTATATTAGTTCACATGCATTTGTCAAATCCTATTTTTATCTCATTTCAAAAGTTGTCCTAGTAGTACATACCAAATAAATATTCTTATAGAAATCTTACACATAATATATTCATGCTACTATATTCCAAGTCAAAGTAAAAAAAAAAGTCACATTTCATAGGATCACAGAATCACAGAATAATTTAGGTTTTAAGACAGGACAACTGAGGGCCATTTAGTACGGCCTTTATAATTTCCTCCAAGCACGGCTAGTTTCAAATTTCGCTTATGTAAGCAGAAAAACGTTCCAAACACTAATACATACTATATATATTCATTCATATAGTTGCTTGTTTTACACTGACTTACATCTAATAGTTTTGCAATATTTTTATAATAAGACATATCTTCTTGTAATACAAGTATGTTGTTGCCATAGATGGACACAAACACCCTACTCAGAAGACAAGCACAATAAATGATCAATTATATTTGCATATGTGTCAGTATGCATGTGCACTGAGGAGAGCCATGATGAATCATCCTGTCCTATGGTTGAAGGCTGGGACTCACACTCCTCTACTTGCTGTGCCTACCAAGGAAAAGGAGTAGGCAGGATTAATAAAGACAATTTGCTGCCATGCATTTTTCCACAAAAAATTGAAAGATAAATGTCCACAACCTTCTCAGCTAATTGAGTTTAAAGGAAGCCTGACTTTCTAAGGTGCAGTTCACAGCACCTATATTACCATTTTGAGCTTGCTAGAATGACAGCTGTCCTGTTCTGGGATAATAATTGCAATAAACAGGTAGAAGCTTTGGTGCTAAGCCCGTAGCTAGCAGTAGAATACAATGATACACCTAATGAATCACGTTGCAAATTTGTCTCAAAGTTTAAAAAAATGATAGCTCTGGCCCATCAGTTTAAACAGCAAAAATTCCTTCATTTATTGCTGCAATAAAAAAGAACTACTTTCATAGTCCAGGTAGCAAAAGGATACTGAATACATTTTTCTTCTGGCTCTGAACTCCTACTAGCTCCACAGGATGAGCCCTAATTTTGTATTTGCTTCCTAATATTGTAATTGTTAGAGGTGTCACTTAAGATGCATTTTATGTAGGAGCAACAGCACATGTTCCTGCCTGGCAGAATCTGGATTATTCATGCCCATATTGCAGTGAGTTTCACAGGCTCTGTAAAAACACATCTAAATTGGCAAGCTTTCCAACGCTTGATCTTGCGTCTTACCCACTTTGCAAGAGAAGGGAATGTTGCACCTATCAAGTATCCATCTTGAGATGTACTGTGATGAGTGACTCCAATGAATAATTGATGTAAGGGTCCAGGATATCTTAGACAATTGGTAACAAGATGTGACATCTTCCACCTTGATGTTATTGGAAGAAACTAGGCAACACTTACTCCGTAAAAAATGATAAAAAATGACTAAATTGTCTCAAATTAACTACAACTTTTTAGAATGAGTGCACTTCTGCAGGATGAAAACTTCCCCATAATCAGATGTCAATACCAAAAACTACAAATGGTATCTTTAGGAAAACTGAGTAGAAAACCCATCTACAAATGGCCCTGGAAATTTAGATACAGTATTATACATGGAGGTCTTATTACTCCTAGCAATCTTACTCAGATAGAGCTGAGATGCTGGTGGAGATGTCAGGGCACAAATGCTACAATGCCCGAGAAAACTTCCAAGATTTCTGTTCACTCTGCACCACTTGTCTACACAAGAAATGTGAGTTTTGCATGGCTGTCAAACCCAGACTTTTCTATCGTTTATTGTACAAGCAGTGAAAGAGCAGAGGAGGAATTACTCATAGATTTCATAAAAAGCAGAATCCTTGTTTATGTAATTTTATATGGTTGAAAGATAAACACAGATGTTGAATTTGCAGATATTATATTTATAAAATTACTTTATCAATAATGTTGTGCTTCAGACATGGAAAAATACTGTATATTCATTTTTCTTAATTCTTATGAATTTTAAAAGGTAAAAATGAAAACGTAAATTTTCATACATTTAGTTAAAATTATGAGACTAGAGAAAAAATTAAGTAAGAAGTCAGCTTTCAAAAATAGTTGGTTTTTATTTTAAGCAAAATATTTCCTGAACATAAAGTATTTTCTGGTTGTGATTAGCACACAGGAAATCTTACTTTCCACTACTTTTGTGTTCTAAAATCTGGAGAAACTCCTTGCTAACAGATCATATTGCAGAGGTAAGGCCCTCTGTTTTTACAACTGCAGTCATTTGGCTTTCAAATATCAGGTGGGAGCAGGGGAGCGATTTTTGGGCCACTTTGATTCTGATGGGAAAATTTAATTAAGAGAAAGTATAATTTTTCAGTGTTTGTGCCTCCTTCTGGTAATTTGTATATAAGTTCACTTACAGAACCACAGAAGGCCTCCAGCAGCCATCTACTCTATCTCTGGCTGAGGCAGGAATCTCTGTCAGGCAGATGTTTGATTAGTCTTCCTAAACGCATTTAGTGATGAAGATTCCACCATTCCTTGGGCACCTTGTATCTTGAAGAATGTAAAACAGCCTCAGATGTCAACTGTGACATAATTACACTAGAAATGTGTATGAAGGGAGATTTGTCCAACTAGCTGAGATACCAACATTTATTGCTGATATCAGAGTTTTGGCCAGATAGAAACTATTCTCTCATTCCCACAGAAATGAAATAAATTCAAATCAAAACAGATTGTAATGCCCAGCATGACTGGCATGCTGCTAATCAGCATCCTTCCAGTTTTAACATGAAGATTGTCAGACTTACTTCTCTGATCTTTAATGAGATAGCAAGTTTTGCTTCTTTCTTTCCTGAATTTCTTTGTCTTATTTTTAGCTTACTCTTTTCCTTTACATGATGAAATGCTTTTAAGCAGTGAAGGAACTTGCTTTTCATGCTACTGTTTCGCCTTCTGAAACACACTTAAAGCTAGATTTTTGAATAGCAATATTTTCTTTGTCCTAGCTATGACAGGAAAACATCACCATTCACAGTCTTTGACACCTGTACTTCTTCTGTTCCATTTTATTTATTTTGCATTTAATTCATGTCTACAATAACTATGGACAGTTTTTCCTGTTGTTTTCCTGACTCCGCATTCCTTCGGGAATTTCACATGAGTCATTTAGCAATGTGTGCTAGTAGAACAGCATAGCTACACTGCATGAAATAATTTTCATCTTTGTGAGTAAAAAAGGATGCATGTATTGATTCTCTTTCAATATCTTCCTTCAAATCAGCTGGCTGAAAACCCCACTGCTGCAGGATGGCATGATGTCACAAATGACAGGACCCTCTTCTGAATTTAGTAAATGACATATGCCATTAGCATACATTACATCTAAGGTATATTCCAATAGAACTCCCCTGCAGAATCTCCCCCACCTCTGCCTATGCCACCACAAGAAATCAGATTCAGCACTGATAAAATCATAGAATCATTTAAGCCGGAAAAGACCTTTAAGATCAATGGGTCCAGATGTTAACCTAACAGTGTTCACTTATCTTACTTTACAAATGGATTTGCCATGACATCTTGTAAGAAATAGAACAAAATCTGTCTGCTTGAAATGTGCCAGTAAAGAAGAAAAATGGAGTTTGCCAGTTAAAGTGGAGGAGTTTGTATAGTCTGGGAACTCTGCTTTCCCCACAGATCCTCTGATCCTCTCAGTTTCCATACTTTAAAATTTCCTTTCTAAGATCAAGCTGAACTTTTTTTCATAGAGGGAAGGGAACTTTCAGGGTAGATCCTCTCCAGTGCTGCATGATCTTTACCACAGAAAGCTTACCCAGATGTAAGATGCAAAGGCTCAAATCATCCAACTGCTACTAGTACTGAACAAAAGACCTGCTCGCTTTTTTATTGCGTTCCCATAAGCAGCCTATGGCAGAAATGTTTTAAAGGTCTCCTGGCAGATGGAGACTACAGTTGTCTTAGCAAAAACATGCCTGTATGGCTTGTACATAGATAATCCTGCCCTCTACCCAGATTTTACTCTTCTGGTTTCTGCTTTCCACTGACTGCTGCCTTGAAAATCCCTCCTGTTTACATGCTACCTCAATAACTTAACCTTTCAACTGGCCAAGAATATCCACTTCAAAAACCCTAGACCTAATCAAACATGTCTACCTGCATTAAAGCCCACTGTAAACTTAAGATACAAAAGCTTTATGCAGTCCTTAAGATCTTCTGAAAAGTAGCTGACAGAGGAAGGAAAAGTTTTTTCAACTTGTGCGTTCTCCTTCTTGTCAAGCTTTACACTAAGGTACTGCTTTGCAACATTCCCAGAGCAAACATTATTGTGTAACTTTCACCTATAAAGCTTAGACATAGAAAACAATTCCTGGAGAAACTGGGATAATGCTGGGATCAGTGGGGAAAGGGATGTGAGGGAGCTGGAGTGACCTTGAGACAGTAGTCAAAACATGACAGCAAATCCACCGAGGGGTGCAGCAAAGTTACTCGCTTCTACTGCCTACTTTTCCTCTTTTAGGTCCTTTTCTCTCCTTGATAATATCACAGACAAAGCAGCAGGTGAAGTGCTCAAGGTGAAATCAAAAGTCAAGTTCAGGGAAGAAAACTGGTAAAGAAAGCAGAGACTCAGATGCTCAGCTCCTACAGAGGGGAGGCAGGAAGGAGGTCCTGTAACCTGCCCTGGAGACTGTTCCTTCTAGTGAGAGATACAGTGCTAGCAGGGAGGGAGCACAGCCATGCACTCTAGACATTTCACCTGTGGGACAAGTCTAGTCTCACCAGTTGGGAAACACTACTCTAGAGGTTTTTAGTTCCCTTAAATACCCATTGCCCAGGACTGGCATTCCAACCAGCCAGTCTGTCTAATCCCCTTCAAAATCCATGCTGTTTTTGCCTTCAGCAATAGCAGATGCCAGAGACAGCAGTCTGGACAGAAGAAATGAAATGAAACATTCTTTCTTAATTCTGCTTCCGCCTGCATTTTCAATCCCACATAAAAAATATAAAATATATGAGACAAGAGCTGCCATTTCCCTCAAAAAGACTTATTATTTAGTATTTAAATTATAGCAATGCTTCTGCTTGTATACAAAGAGCAGTCTCTATTTCAAATGAAGTATTTAGTTTAAAAGTCATTCTGTGTCTTTAGATTGCCAGACATAATGAAGCCATTTTTACCATTTTCCAGGGACTAGATCCTGCAACTCCAAGGCTGCAGCCTTGCACGCTCTGTTACACCCCTGCAGGGTCAGATCCATGCTGTCCCTCCATAGGCCTTAGGAGCTGCCATCTTGTTTCATCTGCAGTCCTGAAGCAAACTGAATCTTAATGAATCAATGCAGAATGATTAATGGGTCTCAGAAAACACCCTTCTAGTGACTCCTGGAAGCTTGCAAAGTTAGGAACACAACGGAGAACAAAATCCTCTGCAAAGCGTAACAGGCCAGTGAAGAGCATCTTTTAAAGGAATTATGACTAATAAGTGATTCCCACTTTCCCCCTATACTCAATACAATCAAAATTCTTGTTTTAGAACATTTTTGTAGAGAAATATCTCCAAAAGTCTAAGGATTTTAAAACCATGCTTACTGATCTATTGCACTTGGCAAAAACTAATTACACTTCATTATAGTAAAACTGATACGCTTTTTCTCTCTGCTATTCATGATCAGACCATAAGCTAATTCACTGTTTCAGAATGTCCAAATGCCAAATTAAAACAAGTTGGACTCTTCCCTCTCAAAATTTTTCTTTTGATCGTAAGAGTTCAGACTTCTTACTTCACCAGTCCTATGGTTTCTCACAAGGTATTTCAAGGCCCGATCCTTGCACTCTGCAGCAA
Organism: Oxyruncus cristatus; assembly: GCA_013399855.1. Lineage (NCBI taxonomy): Eukaryota > Metazoa > Chordata > Aves > Passeriformes > Cotingidae > Oxyruncus > Oxyruncus cristatus. Next base: position 76,188 of record VXAY01006963.1, on the reverse strand, counting down.
ACCCTTTTGATGTTCTAAGTTATCTCTCATTTGGCTGCTTTTAACCAAGTCAACCCCTGGCACTCATATTTACAGCACAGGTCTCAGTGAACCTTTACCTTTCCTCTTGCCCAGCTGACCTTGCACTCATTCCCTTCCAGCCTGATGTGTCCATTCTTTGCTTAGACTGCTTTCTCCTCCTTCACAGTGACACTTAAAATGACTGAGTCATGATAACACATGTACTCATATTTACTACACAGAGAAAAACAGAGACCTGTCCAAACGCAGTTGATACCTCTGCAGCACGCCCGTCTTAGTGAAGCCTCGTGGTGCTGTGCCACACCCTCGTGTGGTCAGATCTACTGGAGGTGGAGTGCTCCTTGGGGCAGGGAATATGCAATTTCATTCCACGCTGCACGGAGCCTTGCAAACTTGGGCACTAGTAATCAGTAGTATCAACTGGTAGTCTGTGCTGCTGCAGACAGCTGCCACCTCCACCCAGGCTGGGCCTGGGGGCTCGGGATGGATGTTGGGGGCTGAGAGGCCCGGGGCTCCCGATGGATGTTGCTGGTTGCCGGGCGGCCTGGGCGGGCAGTCCCGAGGCGGNGGGGCTGAGAGGCCCGGGGCTCCCGATGGATGTTGCTGGTTGCCGGGCGGCCTGGGCGGGCAGTCCCGAGGCGGCAGCCCAAGGCAGCCCGCCGAGGCTGCCCTCGCCCCATGGCGCTGCACAGCCCTGCCCTGCGCACCGCCGGGCACCCACGGCGGCTGTTCCGTTTGGGCACACTCCAGCAACGTGATACATTACATCAATATGGGGGGTAGGGAAGTAAAAAAGAGGAGAAAAATCCCCCACGAAGAACTAGGCAGAAGTACATGTTCCTCTCGCTACCACTTCCCGGCCAGGACGGGCCTTACGGCGCCCGAGCCTCGCC
>VXAY01006963.1:0-74700 GCA_013399855.1 Oxyruncus cristatus | reverse complement strand
CTCGGGCGGGCCGCCCGCTGCGGCCGAGACCCAGCCCCAGGGGCAGTACAGCCTCTCCCCCGGCGGCGGCCCAGCCCGGCTCTTTCTGGGCGGGCAGGGCGGGCGACGTGCTGTGCCAGGCTGTGCTATTCCGTGCTGTGCCCTGATGTGCTGTGCCGGGCCGTTCCGTGCTGTTCCGTACCCTGCTGTGCCGTGCTGCGCCGTGGGCGCTGCGCGGCCACCGCGGGGCTGCCCGGGAGCTCCGGCCCCGCCGTCAGCGTGGGAAGCCGGGCGGGTGTCCCTTCCGGGCTGTGTCCCCGGGGTGGCGGGAGGGGTGTCCGTGCACATCGCTGCGTCGGGAGCGGCGTCCTGCCCGCCCGTGCACTGGTCTCCGCCGAGGGCTCCGTCACTGACCCCGCGCCGCCGGGGAGCGCCGGCTCGGCGCAGCCCCTTCCCGCGTTTGGAAGGACTGCGCCCCCCGAGCCCGGCCCGGGAGAGCGGCTGCTCTGCGGCGGGAGCTGCATGTCAGTGCAGGTCTCCGGAGTGGTTAACCTGCCGGCCTCTTAAAGCGGGTGGAAGCTCAAATTCTGCTGTTTTCCTAGTTTTTTAAATTATCATTATTATTTTACTGATTCTGCTGGAGTGGTCTTGATGCACACCTGCCGTCTTTCATAGTTTTGCAGCCCTTGGAAAGGCTCAGATATTTCAGAATGGGATGTGCTTTACAGTGTCCACAGTACTTATTCCACGTGTACATATTTGAACTTGTGCGGTGGTAGAATCTCCACAGACTCAAAATAATTATTTCAAAGACTGGAAGTGGTATAAAGGTATTACTTCGTGATACATCACGGACCTCACTTTCTTGCAGAAAATAGTGTTCCTATGTGATACTTAACTTGGTTGTCTCCATCTGGAGAGAGGCAGCATCATACTTCAGAGATAACTGCAGTGTGAGTCACAGGTGTGTAGACACCTAGTGGGGAGAAGAGTCAGTCTCCAAGCAAAGTTCCCCACTTACCTTTTCAATTCTCATTATTTCAGTGTCTCTGTAAGTACATTGGCCTGCTCTTCTGTCTACGAAGCTCATACTGCAGTGGAAGAGCAGTTTGTGTTAGGCACTATTTCCCTAGGGATTTTTGGAATAAGAGAGATGGCAGTATAAGGAGATATAGTTATTAAATATGAAGAAAATTTTTGTGTCTTGGATTGTAGGGGTGCCATATCAGCAACACATGCACACCCCTCTGGTTGGGCTGGTATTAAAATGGATATGCAGAGTAGAAGTTCATATACTCAGTCATCAAAAGAATGCTAGCTTGTGTGGGAGGAAATGCTCAAGTACCAGTGGAGTGGAAGCCAGACATCATTTTTAACAGGGGAAGAAGGGGAGAGTGGAGAGGAAGTTTTCATGTCCCCTTCCTTTTCCACTTAAATTTGCAGGAGTGTCTTGCATGTTTCTGTAGAATTTTAAATTTTAGAACTATTAAAATGCCCAAGATAAACAATTCTGCTGAGCGACCAGAATTCTGTCTGAACTCGGGAATCTTTCAGTGGGAACAAGCTCTTAGACAGTAAATAAAAAACAAATGAGCATTTGATTCTCTTACAATACTTCTTCCCCCTTTTCCATTCCAACAGCCAAATGGAAATCCAGTAATACATCATCAGTGTTTCTTCCCTGAAGTGTTTGGTTTGGTTTTTTTAATGTACTTAAGATGGTCTCCAAGCTATTTATTTTAGGACTAGTCAGCTTAAGTCAGTTTGAGTCAAAATGCCTGAGTGTAGAGGCCATGTAACTTGGAGTAAAGGAAATTTGTTTATACCAGATCTTAGCAGAACTTTCTAAGAGGGCTCTTTGGATATGTTACTGTGTTACTAAGCTGGTGTAGAAAACTGTTGTTTGTCCTGCGCTAGGTCTGTCTTCAAGATTCTTGAAGTCTGAGTCTTAGTTTGTCCCTAAATCTAGTAACAATAGAAAAAGGGATAAACTCAAGAAGTTCGGAACGGCTCAACCCTGGGAGTGTCTCCAGCTAGACGAACCATAGATCAGTCAAGAGGTCAGATGCTGGGGCCCCTGTACTGAGGGCAGTGCTGATGAATATGAACAGGTACTGCAGCTCTGAGCCCCAGGGAAACTGGATTTAGGGAAACTTTGCTACCATGACTGCACTGAGTTTTTCTAATCAGATGAATGTTTTGAATTTTTGAAATATGCCTTAAAACTGTCATAAGCATTTTTTATGTTATTACAGCATTTACAGTTCTGTATTTTCAGGTGATGCATAAGAGACGCAAGTACTCATTTTAAATATATGACCATAAAGTTACTATGATACATTGGATAATAAAAGATCAGAGGAGTAGGTCAAGTCAGTTAAATTATCAGTGTTTAAAAGACTTCATTGACTGCTAAAATGCCCATAGGCAGTAGGAGTTAAATAAGTGGTTGTAGCAGAGCACTGGTTGAACCTTTCTTAAAAAGAAAATAGATATTTGAGAATATTTAAAGTAGTCAAAGTGGTAATTTTTTAGCAGGTTTTGCTGTGTACATGCTTGGTTTTGATTAGAAACGTTTTTATTCGTTACAACACTTAGATCTGAAGTGTGTAAGTGCATTTTGTTGCCTTGCTACATGAAATGGGAGAAACCCATGCTTTTGTAAAGGCTTATCTGCTATTTAATTGATACACTGACATTTGTGGTGTTTCCTCAGTTCTTATCAGCAAGCTTTTCTCTGATAGAAGAGGAAAAAAAAGATCAGTGAAACTCCATTCACGTTAATTGCAAAGTCTGTGATGTTTGGTAGCATGAGCTAAGCAGCATAGTTTGGTTATTCAGTAGTGGCTGCTGAAATTTCTAATTAAAATTTTGATGGGAGCTGGATGCCTAATGCACGTGGATAGATTTGCAAGTTATTAAAATAAATACTTTTGTGCAGGCTTTCTAAAATGGGAAGTCTAATTCAGGCTCAGATAATTCTTTCCTACAGCAAAAACTGGTTGCAAGGGATGATAAGGAAGTTCTTCAAGAATTTAACAAGATTCTTTTTCTGTGTTCTGTCACAAGAGATGTTGAGCAACATGCTGCAAGGACCTGATGAACTGAAGAGGAGCCACATACAAATTAGGGATCAGGTTCATTCACTGGCAAAGGAAGCCCATATGCATTCTTATAAACACTTCTTAGCTTGTCAGTCATATTGCAAAGGACTTGATGACTTAGACAGAAAAAATGGTGTGGAAAAGAGCTGTCAGATGTTCCCTGTTCCAGCCCTGTCTACTGGTATCTCTTTACAAGGTAAAAGGGAGTATTTCACAAAAAAAAAAAATCAGCTTTCTGTACACTCACTACATAGTACAAAGTCAGTATTTTACGTGCTGGTATTGCACAGCTCCTTGGGGTATTTTATTCAGATGTAGTTTAGGAGTTTCCGTGCAACTCTGAGGAGTTAGTTCTTTCTGGTTTCCAGTATAACATTTCAAAGTATGATTGGGCTTGTCTTTTTAAGTAGATAAAAATGAGTAACAGTTGAAATAACATTTAGAAAGCTTTCACTGTTCTATATGTCTTAAGCAATTTTTTGCCAAATAGATTTGGTTTTCAGTAGTATTTTTTCTTTTTATTTTATGCTTGGGCAACCTTGAGCCAAATGTTCAGGCCTGTGTTCTCTTGCCTTTAGTGTAATTTAAGCATACACCCTGATACTCTACTTCTGTTAGGGCTGCTTAGGTGGTCTGGGTGTGCCTGTTTCAGTTGCTGATTGTTTTTCTACTGTTATACCATAAACTCATTAAAAATCATCTGGAAGATGGGGGAGTGGGGAAGCCCCTCATTTGGAGAAAAAAGAAAAGGCAATACAGTGGTCATCAAGTGAAAGCATTTTGGACTTTTTGGTTCTTTTGCAGATTATGAAAAGACCCCTTCTTCCAAAGGATTTTGAAATAAATGCTTTGGGATGGGGATTGTTGCCCATCCTTACCCTTGTCATAAACAGGAGGAGACTGAATACCCCAGTGGTCAATGCTAATTACCGCAAGCTCCTCCCCTGTTCTGGCAGACCTTTTGTGGAAAAGGGCTGTGGCTGTCTGTCTTCAGGGAGATAATATGTAAAATCTTGCTGAGAGGTTAGATACTGCACTACAGGGATAGCAACAGGGCTTAGCCCTCTCACCCTAAAACTTCAGTAGCTGTAAGTGACAGAGAAGGAAGGATGCCTCATACTGCAAGGGTGCAAGTCTGGTTTGAGTACTTTGACATACATCCTTTATAAAAATGCAAACACTACCTGGAGATTTTTTTGTGAGGTCACTTTATTTTATTGTTACATAGGACTCTTTTGTGGGACACAGTCTTTGCCAGGGTTGCAGTAAGCTTAAGTCATAAGTAGAATCCCAAGTTCACAGTCATCAAGAGAATCTGAAGTGGTTTCATCAGTTTTCTCTTCTCTTTCCAGGAAAAGCATGTATCCAGAGGTTGGTGGCAGAATTGTTAAGGTACGTGGGCAGTCTGTGGCAAATACATCTGAAGAAGGTGTGACTGTCTACAACAGTTGGCTGAACTTGTGCATGGAGACACAGAAGTGCCAGCAAGCCGAGGAAAGGAACTAACTGGAAGAAAATTGCCACACATAGAAAAAGTGGAGCACTTACTGCGGCAACAGTGACTCAAAATAAATACATCAGTAAATACATCAGCAGTGAAATGATATATCTTGGTGCTTCTTGATTCTCTGGTGGATTTTTTTACTCAAGAGACATTTTCATTATCCCATTTAATAAGTCTTGAATTTCTCTGTACATTAAAATATAACTGGACAATTGCATTTTGATACTGTTTAATAACACTTTTGAATGTTAAATTGTTTGCCAAGATGAGTGCTGAGGGATATCAATATAGAGCTTTATATGACTACAAAAAAGAGCGAGAAGAAGACATTGACTTGCACTTGGGAGATATATTAACTGTGAATAAAGGTACCTTACTAGCACTTGGATTTAGTGAAGGGGAAGAAGCAAAGCCTGAGGAAATTGGTTGGTTAAATGGCTTTAATGAAACCACAGGGGAGAGGGGAGATTTCCCAGGAACTTACGTAGAGTACATTGGAAGAAAAAAAATCTCTCCCCCAACTCCAAAGCCTCGTCCTCCTCGGCCTCTTCCAGTAGCACCAGGTCCTGCGAAAGCTGAAGCAGAGAGTGAGCATCAAGGTTAGTACTGTTCTGAGAAGATGTGTGTGTCTGCTATGGTTTCATATATTTTTGTTTCATAGACTTCTCTGACTGTACATTGATGTGTACACCTGCTGGTCAGATTTTTTTAGTGCATGGCTCATTTCAGTCAATTAAGAATTCTTTCTACTTGGTGATATTTAGCTCACACTCTTTGTAGTTTCATGTGCTTTGTCTCAGGCACCACAGAAACTAATAACTTATGGTGAGGTACATCTCACAGGTTGGAAAATATGCTTGTAATTCACCACTGTAAAGATCTAAATGGAAAGTGAACTGGTTAGCATTTATTTTAGGTTTATAAGAAACTGCTCGAAGTGTTTCCTTTTGTGGTTCATCAAAATCACTATTGAGAAAGTTCTCATGGATTCCAACAGTATACATTCTAAATAAACAGTACGTGCCTATCACAGATCTCTTGCTAAGAGCAAAAAGTGCATTCTTTACCTGTGGCATTGAAGGTAAGAACCCAAATTTAAAATTTAACAATTAAATTATAATAAAGAGAAATTCAGACTTAACATTTTTTGGGGGGTATAGCATACAGTAGAAAAAATACCACTTATATAAGAAAGGAATATACTTCCTTTGTTTAATCTAAGTTCCTTTCTAACTTACATTTGCAACAGTATGTTAGGCAAAACTCCGAATTTGATCAGAAATCTTCTGTTAATAGAAGAAAAAGGTCTCCTCTTTTATAATTGGCAAAACTTTAGGGTAAAAACCAAACCAAACAAAAATACCCTTCCTTCAGGTGATTTGTCTCCTTTACCTGTTGACATTCAGATAGTTGGATTTTACATATCAATACATACCCCAAATCTATCTTAGGATAGACTTTGGTGTTTCACTTTTGAGAAGTCTAGAATGGCTTATCTTGCTTCAACTTCTAGTATTTCTTAAATTCTCAGTGTTTCAAACTGTAGGAAATACGAGTTGTAGTATTTGATCCTGATTTACACAGTGACACCATAGTAATGACTAGAATCATCATCCTCTGCCTCCATAGAAATGTTTGCAGCATCAATTGCAAAGTTGTAGTATCAGTTTATCAACTCCTATCCCACTGGGCATACTATAAGCTTATATTCAGCTATGCTGATACTCAGCACAGATAAGAACAGAAATACAGCAAATTGTATATGGCAAACAAGTGGAAAGCTTGCAGAAGCATTTGTAGGTTGATGGGGACTTAATAAAGAGTGAAGCTGAACTGATTTATATAACAATATTCTTAAGCACTAACATATTGCTTGCAAGTCTGCAGTGCCTAGGTATATATTAGTTAGGATGAAGGTGAGGGCAGATGAGGCTGTAGTGACATTTTAGGTTATACTCTCCCTATGTCTTAAATCCTTGAACTCTCAACTTCTAGTTATTAGTCTCATGGTTTCTCTCTCATTAGATTAGTTCTGAAAATGGGCTATTTGCTTTTGAAAGAAAAAACTGTTACTTCTTTGATCATTCCTTGTATTGGGTATTAATGTGTGCTGGTCAGGTTAACATTGACTCTTAACCCACCTGTGGAGATAGCTGCCATCATATGTAACTGCCGAATAAACATGGCTCTTTGGATAGACACCTCAGTGCTGACAGATTATTCTGAGCAGCAGAGAAGGGAAAGAAAATCTCATTCTTTACATGTGCGTGCTGTGGTGAAGTAATGGCATCCCCGGCTTTGATGGGTTTATTGCTTTAAAAAGTGGTGCTTTGTAACTTCCTTGGTTTCTGTACTCATGTTTGCTTCATGCTTCTGTTCACAGCTCCATGCTGTGAGCTGGTCACAGCGCTGTGCTGGGAAGTCCTCGCGTTAATCTTTTTGTTTCCAAGCCGGCCCCAGCACTGTGCTTGTAATAGACATTTATGGGAGTTTTGGCTGCTGGGAGTTACTTTGGGGAATTCTGCTGCAGATTTGGGGGGCTGTGCTCATATGTAGGCTTCTCTGCTTCCTCGGGATGAAGCAGTGCCCCAAGCCTTAGTGACTAGATCTCTCCTGTGTGAGGTTTATTGCCTTTAGACAGAGTAATATTTACATAGAATGTGTTTATTTTTAATACCATGGGACTGTGGGAATTGGAAACAAGAAAATGTTCTATTTTAATTGGGGATCTTTGTCTCAAAGTCTGCACACATAATCCTGCTATGCTCTAAATGTTTAAGAATCGGTTTGCAATCCAACCTTGGGTTTTTTCTGATTTAAAAAAAAAAAAGAGTCAAAGTTCTCGTAACTCCCTTTGAATTCAAGATTTTAAACTTCATGTAGGAGTTTAGTCACCTTCATAATGCCCTAAGATCAGGGATTAGACCCCCTGAACAGAATAAGGGTAAACACTGAAATTTGAATTCCAAGTAGTTCAAGAACTATTTGGAGTTCAGGTTTAATCACTTTTTAAATAATGTATGTTTTCTTAAAAGAAATAGGGAAAAGTTATGATAAGCAGTCTCTTTACAGATCTTTTTGCTGTAGAGAACTAAGGCAGAGAGTGCTTTGAATCCTAGAAACAAATTTGGGAAAGGGTATTTTTAAAAAAAAAATGGTGACATTTTTAAGTTAGCAGAATGTCATAAAAATTATGGTGAAACCAAAGGTCCTGGCAGAAATACAGTTCAGATAAAGAATAATGTAGCAATGTATGTTTGACTTCCAGGTGGCTTCACTGTTTTTGTGTCTATTATTTGGGGCAGGGAATAGCACAATTAATATTGTCCAGCAGCCAGTGTCATGGCCAACTGTAACTGACACTGAGCCAAAAGATTTTTCCCAAGATGATAGCTCTCTCTACGCCCTTATAGTGTATTTCAAATAAATTAATGTGTAGTATGAAACTTGCTTGACCAAATGCACTCAACTTTAGATTTTCACTACTTGATGAATTGAAAGTACAGTAGATTAAAATGACAAGTTAATGATGAACTGGAAGCAGACTTCTTAAATGTACCTCATAATTTGTAATCCATATAATTTTTTAATTCTGTAAAGAGTCAATTCTGGATGTACTCCTGTTGTGTATATGTTGAATGAGAGCATCAGAAGCTTAACTTGTGATGTCAAAGAAAATACATGCATAATTATAGAATTTCTTCAATTTTTTGAAGAAAATACTTTCTAATATTTGCAGTACTCTTTAATGTTCTTTTCTCCGTGCCTTTTTAAACTCGATCAATTGCTCTTCAAGGTCTGTTGTTTCATATTAGGTCTAATTTGCAATATTCAGGCACAATGATACCAGTTTTCACAATGGTGGGGTACTCATACACAAATAATCATAGACATCCGAACAGACTTTGCAGTCAATGAGGCTAGTAACATAGTCAGAGCTGCTCATCAGGCCTGTGTCTTATGCAATCAGTCTTACTTATAAATAAGTAATATTTATTTTAGAATACAGTACTTTGTAAATATTAAAAGTCAATCTGAAAACACGAAAAACCCCTGCTGGTGGTCTCAAATTACATTAAAACACTTAAGTCAAATCTTTTGCCATCTCTTTATTTATGACCCATTTAAATTTCTAGAACCACTGGTTAAGACAATAATTGGCATTCACTGACTGAAATTTTAGGACAGTTGCATTTTTTTTACATTGCATATGAAAAGTTATGAAAATAAAAGAGCTACAAAAGCTCCAAAAAGTCTCCATCACCTTTCGGTTTCAGGCCTGGTGCATATCAGAGCAGTTTCAAGGCAAGTTTAATTTCCCTTGCTGGTGTGAAGCTCTAACTGGCCCAACCTGCCTTCTCCTCAGATTCCCTTTTCCACCAGGCAAAGGTGCCTGGTTGCTGCTGGAGGGATCAAGGCACTTCCAACAGTGGAGACACAGCACAGGGTCATCTTTATTACTACTTCCACTAGACATCTAAGTTTATGAAGTAAAGAAGTAGTAGATGATGAAGATTTTATATGACTTCCTCCCCCCCCCCAAATGTTTTGTTTTGGTTTTAGTTTTTTGATTATTTTTTATTTGAAGCTGCATTGGGCTGGTTCCTCTCACTTAGCCTGGTTTTGCTTAGCTTTTTGCAAATGAAAAGGGCATAAGCTGTACAAAGTCCAGATATCTTCTGTGAACTTTGATTCATCTCATCTGATACTACTGCATACATTTAGAGTTGATTCATATGGTGTCATTTCTCTACCTGGTTTGAGAAGGCTGATCTTCAGCACACTTTGGAGCATGAAGCTTTGATTAATGAACAGAAATACTTTCAGATTTACCTTGGAGTGCTAAATTCTTGCTTTGAAATGAAGACCAGATTGCAGAAGGGCACACCAGGACTTTTTATGAATAAATTGTCAGTTTTGATGTTTTGGAGCTTCCTAAAACTTCCTGTGTAACTTAAAAGGGTTGTTTATGTTGACAACCATTTCAGCTGGTTTTGAGCCTAAAAATAATCTGAAGCTCTTCCTTCTTATGGTGAAACTATAAAATAGATTTATATTTTTTTTTTAAATAGAAAATACCCAAACTTACTTTCACTTTTCTCCTAGTACAGATACAAATCAGCAAATTAGACAAAGATAATGTACACAGAGCATTTGGAAACTTTTCTTTCAGCAACCAGGTTATGCAATGTCTGAAAAAGATCCAAACCAACGGAGAGCTTAAAACCGTTTGTGCATGCTTTAACTGAATGTGTTGTAGGATTTGTTCCCTTAATTTTGCTCTAAAGCCAGTGGAGCAGTCACGTTGTGAAAATTATTTGCACTTGTGTATTGGGGGACATAAGAGTGAGTGGAATGCAGCAAACCTGGAGCCTCTGTTGAGAAGAAAACAGTCATCCTCTCTCCTGATTTAGGCAAATGGAAAAAGGAAATTCTGGGGTGAAGTGATGAGTCACTGTCTTGTGACAAATACAGATGGTAAATATATATGCCATTTAAGCCAGAGTCCTCAAATTCATCCTTTTTTGAAATAGTCTGAGCATAAGTCTTTGCCCTGCTGCAGTTGTCAGAACTGCCCTGCAGTCATGAATTTTCACATCGGTTAATTCAGACTTGCACTGAGAAATTCAAGTCTAAATGAGTCTGAGAAATGGGGCAAGTTTCTGCCATGGACTTGTGGTCATATCTGTAGGCAAATTTCTAGCTGCCAGATAACTGCATGCATCTGAAAACAGGGTTCTTGTCACCTGCTTTAGCACTGATGATAACAAAGATTTTTGCAAGCGGCATTAAAGTGAGATGGAGCGTCTTTTCAAAGTAATAGTACGATGATTATAGTAATTAAAAAAGCCTTTGTAAGCAGCACAGGAAGCACAGGGATAGGATTGCAAGTACTGGTACAAATTGCTTATGAACCGTTGACCTGGGCAGGTTCATGGATGGGTGGGTGGCCCCACCTGCTGGTAGAGGAGGAAGGAAGCAAGAAGGAGGAAGGACCTTCAAAACCAGTGTCCTCCATGTTGTCTTTTAATCGTCACGGGATAAAAATAAAAGTGAGAGAGAGAACTCTTTAAAATAATACTGTATTTGACCAATTGATATTTCTGGGGAAAATATATCACTAGGGGCACGCAGAACCCTCTTTTGACCCTCAAAGGTGACCTCAGCCTGAGAAGACTTGCGTGGCTGAAATGCATCTTTTTTCCCCCAACAGTATCAATTAGTCTAAAAAAATGGTGCCTTTTGTTACACATTTTGTTTAAGAAACAAAGAATACGACAGCCCTATTTTGATGCTATGAGAAATAGTTGTCTGGTTTGTATCATACCAATTTTAATACGCTTTTCTATAGTTACAACAGTGGCATTATGTTGAATGACTTTGCTACCTTTTTTAGCCTTCTGTAATAGTGATTTAGTCTGTTAATACCTTGTGCTGACATGAAAGCTCCCCAGGGCTGATGTAAAGCATGGCAAAGTTGAAGTGGCTTGCTCCTCTCCATTGGAATCATCTTGATCTCTTCCTGTAGCTGTGATCCAAGAACATCTGAAAAAAACCCTACTAGCAAATAATTAGCAAATAGTTCTTACTTACGCTTGCGTATGATAACATCAGTTTGTGAGTTTCAGCAATACATGGTGCTAAGTGTTTGCCAAGAATGGATCATTCAGCACCCCCAGCAAATAACCATGCCCACTTAAATAGTTGTGTGATGCCATATATGCATCCAGATTTTCTTATGGGAAAGAACACAGGTCTGTAACTGCAGCTGGCTGTACACTCTTTCACACCTGCATCTTACTCCAAAGGTGCTTTACATGATGAGCATCCATGAAATCAATCTGAAGGCTAGAATACAAAGAACTGCTTTATTTTCATAGCTAAGAATCACCAAGGGAATTACAAGATATTAAAGACATACTTATTTTAACTGGCAAAGGATTTTAAGTCATAAGAATACTTTGGTGAGAATCTGAATACTTAGGAGAACTTACAGAGAAGTTTTGGCTTTAAAAAAAGTAATAACTGCGGTTAATAGTTGCTAAGTTTTGTTCATGCTTTCAGCACAATGTATGTCCAAAATGCAATCCTATTTTGTTGTGGATTCATTAATCCACAACAAAAAAAACCAGAGAGCTGTGTTGTGGGGTTTTTTTGTTGTTTTAGTTTTGTGTTGGGGTTTTTTGTTTTTTTATTTGGATATTGCCTGAATTCTTTCTGTAGAGTGTTAGCAGGTGTAACTTTTTGTACTAATTTGACTGCTTTTTGTTCAGTCTTTATGCAGCAGTCCACAAGAATAGCACACAAATACCATTCTTTATTTTCACAGGCTGATACACTTTATAGTTAGACAGCATAAAAAAGTAATATTTAAGCTGACAGCTTTTCAGGTAATAAGGATCCATAACCAAGGTATTCCAGGCATAGTTTCAAAAACACACTATTGTCCTGAGCTAGGGACAGATGAAATTGCATATGCTTTCTGCCCTTTAAAAATATATTTTGAGACTATTTTGTACTTCAGCACTACTATGTAAACTATGATATGAATGATGAAAAAAGGTGTTTAACAGTTCAGTTAGCTGTCAGACAGTTTGCTCATATAATCCACTAGGTCTGTGTGTATATGCTTATCATAGTTTTCTTTGTTAGAACATTTCCCAGAGGTGAATGTCTGAGATAATTTCTTCACTGGAGATTGTGAATGTTGAACTCAAGAAGTGAAATCCAACTTTGGTAGGTCCAAACATGCCAGTTTCCATCTGCGCTGGTAAATCATGTGGTGGCATCTGGGATGGGAAGATGCTCCTGCAGAAGCTTTTTTCTTTTTTTTTTTTTTTTTTAGTACTTATATGGTAGGAAACCAAAGTTAACTCTGCTTTCTTTGAAAGTTTCCATGCTTCATTGTAAAAGAGGTACACACTTAAAAAGGTAAAGATACTGGCCAAAAGCCAAACTATTCCACTCAAGCATATTAGATTGGTGTAATTCAAGGGGTCTCTACCTTGCTCTTTCTCCCCCGTGGGGTTAGATTTGTTCAGTGGAGCATGCTGGAAACTCCTGTGTCACAACCTCCTGCTCACTAGCTGGGAAGGAAGAGTAGCACAGCCTGGTCTAAGATCTCTTCTTCCTACTTGGACAAGATTGGTAGATAGCAGATAAACATGGAGGATTATTCTTGGCAAAGAAAAATTTGAGTGTTATACTGCAAATCCATATTTCAAAGCATATTATGGCTTCTCCAGCAGTCTGTCTCAAAGGGAAAGCTTTTAGTTTGTGGTGTTACCTTTTTATTTCCAAGCCTTCTTCCTAAGCTGCTTTTGGCGGAGGTAGATGAAAGCACTTAAATTAGGGAATTAATGAATGAAACCACTAATTATGCATCATGGTAGATAAGGCTGCACAGCTGTGTCTGGTTTCATTATATTTCTATCCAGGAACATTCCAGAAATAAGCAGTTAAAGAGAAAAAATTCACAGTTCTTTTCCTACTTGCACATGTTGTTCAATCCTGTGATCAAACCTTCCAGTTCTCTAGTGCTAATTTGCAAGTGTTCATGTGTTGTGCTTGGATGGAGATATGAAAATATCTGTTGTGTTTATGACCTTACCCTTCAATTGTCATTTTGCCAAGACAGAAGTGCTTGGCACATCTGAGGATTGACAGAGGCTGTGGCAAAACCCTCCATCATTCCCCACTTTTCTCCTTGTTGACTGTCACACACTTGAGAAGCGTTTGCCTTGACATGGTCTGCAGAGAGTTGTGAGGTGCCGGGGCACCATGGGGTGCAGAGAGGTGTGATCTGCTCCCTTAGTCTTCTTGTCTCTGCTGATGCAGGGGTCCTCTGTGAGGGTTGATACCCTCTGAGAGTTTCTCTGAAAAAGGGCACTCTTGGCTTACTAGGCTTTGTGCCTTATACTGTAATATGGTCTTTAATTTTTGGTTTGATAATCATTACACTGCTCAAAATATGGCCATTGCCTTGAGAGAAACATAAAAAAATGTCATCCTTTAACATTTTGAAGCAAGTTATATTGGGTACTTTGGAGTCAAATCTGTACAGATGTTTAAGTACAATTTAGAATATATTCTGGCCAGTCCAAATCTGCTGCATTGTTCTGCAGCTAGACTAATGTAGCTAGTCAGTGGCCTAGATAAGCAATTTTCTTGGGAAGAAAAAAGATTTAGGGAGGCCTTTTGCTCCAGTCCAAGCCAGTTCAAAGCATAACAAGATTTTTGGTGATCCTTGCAATCTGGCCTGGTCAACAGATAAAATTTTAAGGAACAGATATTCAAAACAGCAAATAGCAAAAACTTCATCTGAAATATCTGAAAATAAAGGACGTCTTTTCACCAAGTGAGGGGTTCTCAAGGGCACAGAGGAATGAATGTTTGAATTCTCTTTGCTGTTTTTATAACTTAATACTTGTGGTTGGAAGAATAGTGTCTATTCCCCAGCATTTTCATGTTTTTCTGAATTCCTCTTGGGCCAAGCTTCATGCTGATAACTCCAAAACCTTTCTGGTAGCCTGTGTAAGTTGCAGCCCACTACAAATTAAGAGATTTTCATAATCCAGTTATTATTTTTGGGGATTATATTAAATCACTGGCTAAACAATGTTTACTGCAGAGCCAGTAGCATAAAATCTTGCTTCTTAGCAAGCTGAAAGTCTCTTCTTGAAACTTACACTAAGGCTAGTGGGCTCTCGGTGCCCTCCACAATGATTTAAGATGCAGGACTAAGTTGCTTGTACAGTTTAGCAAAAAAGAGGAAGACAGTTACCAACTGTTAACCTTTTTCTCCAGATGTTTCCTCTAAGACAAATATGTAGGGGTTTATTATGACACAGTAAGAACACGCCAATAAGATGAGAATGGTTGTTTTGGTTTTTTTTTTTTCATCTCATTGTCTGTTTGATGTAAATAGTCAGTCAGTCAAATACTGTGGTAAATTTTCTGGTGGTTTAGATGGAACATGCCCACACTTGTTAATGTGAACTGCTCTCTTCTAAACAGAGTATTAAAATGCTTTATTCAAAATCCTTTTGGATGCAAACTAAAAATGAAATTATTTTAAAGTACTGATGTTCTTGAAGATATTATTTATTTTTATTTTTTTTATTATCTTGGAGGAATTGTTCACACACGAAGCAGCAGGTTACTATTACTATTCTACTTCCCCTTAAAACGGTGGCAAAACCCATTTTGACTTCAGAAGGAACAGGATCAGACCTATAGTCCAGGTTTAGCAGCACTGGGACAAATACCACAGTTCTTACTCTTACTTCTCTCAGCAAAATTCCCATTGTCTTTAGGGTTTGGAGCACAAATCCTAGCTCTGTTCGAAAGAGATTCCAGTGTATCAGATTACATAGAATATGAATGTGAATGAAATACTACACAATAAACAATGGAAAGAGCAGCATCTGACTGTCCTTTCCAGACTTTTGAAAACACGGAAGGGAAGCACTGTTATGATCATCTTTTCTGAGGTCCTGGGCTAATGCAGAGCATGTAATTTCACTCAGTAATTTCTGTTTCAAGCTTTTAACTTCTAGGTAAATTTAAAGCATGTTACTAGTTAGTCCAAACTCTTTCATTTAGTACATATTTATGTACATTACTTTTTATCTCTTTTATGTCCATTATATGGTATGAATTTGGAATTTAGTAGTAAGATGTTTTCATTTGGGACACACGTATTTCATTGTATTTGGTGATGACAGTATAGAGATTATTTTCACCAAGTTATTTTCTTCCACTGTATTCAGAACTCTTCACTGATACATGTGAAAAATTTGCTCTATGCTGATAGATACTTTGGCAGGGCTGATTTTTTTTTTTTAGGGATGCCTTTTGAGTAACTAGTGTGATGGTAATGGGCGTTTCTTATAACTGAGGAAGTAATATGGGGACAGTTTTAATTTTATCATCTCTAATTGTAACATATTATTAGATTTATAAGAAATAGAGTTTTATTACCTTGATGCATATAGACAATGGATTACACATTACAGTAGGAAAACCTTGTTAAGATTTCAAAACTGCATCTAAAACTTGTGTTTATACATATAAGACAACTTCTTTTAGAGTATGCCATTGGATACAGTTTTTAATTACATAGTTGTTTGACCCCTTTTCCCACTTATTCTTTCTTTGTTCATTGTCGAGGTCTTCACCGAACTAAAATTGCTTCTTTCAGCTTGTTTCATTTGGGTCTTAAGCCATCTGTTCTTGACAGCTTTCAGGCTTCTCTCTGGAAACGGGTTTCTTAGCGATTCTTCTGCTCTTTCCAGTGACATGACTGATAAACGTTTCACAGAACTTCATAATCACAAATATTAAGTCATCTTCAGGACACTGTTGTGAGCAAAGATACTATCATGATTCTTGTAAGAATGAGGTAGACCAAACAACTAAAAAAATAACTATGGCTTTAATACAGTTTAGGTTAATCTCCTTGTCATAGGAAGATCATGTGGAAAAACACTTCAAAAGGCTGAATCTGGGGAGTAACTCTTAAGAACTCTAGCCCTTACATTCCATTGAGATAACTAAAACTGGGAACCAGAACTGCATTAGGTTTGACTCTGTAGGGCTTTGTTTGTCACAAGGAGCAGGTACCGTTTGCTCACTCCTCGCGTGGCTTCAGTTACTGTGTACTGGATGTCCAAGACAGTTCCTTGCAGAACAAATCTTCCTGGCATACCTCTGCCTGCACCAGTTGGAATACAAATATAAGGATCAAAATCAGAAAAAATTACCAGTATGTGAAAGTACAGATTCAACTGATGTGGTGACATAATGTCGTGTTGGCTTACTTGTTTCCCAGTTCTGCAAATCCAAAGTTTCAAGTTCTCAGTACGTTGTTGTACATGTCTTGCAACAGAACACACACTTCAGTGATGTGCATATGTTTTAAGTACCTCTTACTTTCAGTTTTTATGCTGCTAATAGTTTTGGGGTTTTTTACTGCATCATGGCTGTGATTCACAATGCAGGATTTTCTGCGAATGATGACATTACATAGTAAATTACTGTTCTAATACCTACCACTCAGTAACTTGCTTGCCTGAAAGATGGTTTTCCTCCCATCTTTATCCTGCCATGCAGTAAACTGCAGCCTTACTTAATCAAGAGGTTGCAGTGCAATTTCATCCTACTGCAACAAAGTGCAAAGGTTTTCCTGGATTACTCCGTTACTGGCATCATACCCTACATTCCTTTTTCAGGAAACACTGGTTTAGAAAGTGAAAGTGAAGACAGCTTCAGTGTGGATAATAGATGAGTAATGGGGGAGCTATGAAAAATATCCTTGACACCTGGAATGGTTATTCATTAGCTTTCCAGACACGTTAGAATCATGGGAAGTGTTCTGCCATAGAGGAATCTGTGCTGTCTTGCATCAGAGAAAAATGCCAAATTGGAGAAATTGAAGGCCATACTTACTCCATATGAAGTTGTCTGCACAAACTTTGTGAGTTTAGGTTTTTTATTGTTAGTATCTTCTGGATACTGATATGGAAGTTGCAGGGTCATTGGGTTTGAACATACAAACAAGACCCAGAGCTCTGAAGAACCATGGTTTTGATCTTTGAAAGCTATGTATGAATGCATGCTCTTATGAAAACCCCAAATTGCAAAAATTATTTGTTGTGGGCTAGAGAGGTATTTGACAGATTATGTGCAAGTACATACATGTGTCTTTCATTATTTGATTGCCTTACGAGACTGGTGTTTAAGTTGGCAGATCTACTTATTCAAAGCAAAGCTTTTTGGTTGGCAGAATTACAGAATGCCTGAAGGAGAGACACCAGATGCTGAGAGCAAAAGAGAAAGAACGTGTAATGTGCAGAAAACATGGGGAAACTATAAAGCCAGCAGGAAAAAGTAGACTTAAATGTGGTTCCAGTTTGTTCTTTTAGGCTCAAGTTGATAGCCATGCAGAAGTAAAAGCATGGAGCTCTCTTATTTCAATGTAAGGTTAATGTTCTGGAAAATACAGTGTTTTCTGTCATGCTAACTATTATTTGGTTACCTATTTGCAGCTTGTCTGAAATCTTTTTTAAAAAAAAAAAAGGCATCTGGCTTTAAGGCTTTACAAGGCACTGTCAGACCATGACATAAATGGACACTACAATATGCTCTGAAAGTTTGTTATGTGTTAAGTTTCTGCATTTAATTTCATGATAAGTAATTTGTAGCTATTTGAGGAGGGGTGGGGGCGTGTTAAAAAAAAACTTAAAAAAAACTCAACCCAGGATTTATACATCTGAGTTTAGAACAAAACTATCTGCAAGGTTTTGGAAGCAGCATCCAAGCAAGTTGTGTATGTGTGTCTAGAGAAGTCTACACCCATGGCCTCACACTTTCTCGATGGATTTGGCTTCCTTTGCAATCTCAGGCATCACAGATTAGCATATTCACTTGGTTCTTTGCATTGTTCACTCCTAGCTGAATGCCATTATATAATAACCAGCCCCCCTGCTTTGTCTCATACTCCGTTTGAGAGCAAGGTTCGAAATACAGGAAGCTGACTGGTGAAAAGCAGACTGATGTAGTGAAACAAGAAAAAGAGAAGCAAAAGGTCTGGCTCCCCCAAGAGATCAAGAAATATACTATTAAAAAAAAAAAAAAAAAAAAAAAAAAAAAAAAAAAAAAAAAAAAAAAAAAAAACACCAAAAAAACCCCTAAGATAGAGGGGCATTTCCCTTAAAATAAAACCTAGGCTTAGAGGATTGCTCACACTGATCTCTATAATAATTATTTGAGAGGCTATTGGTGGCACATCTACTGCAAAAGACTGGAATCCTTTGGGAGGCAGCAGGTTGCTATTTAGCAATTTTGAGTCCTGCAAGAAATAGGTGGTAGTGTAGCAGAGCTCAGGTGAATTACACTAGCTGTCTGCTGCATCTGCCATTTTTGAGGAGCTTTATCTTGTAAAAGTCTCAGTATAGTTCTCTGAAGATGCCACATCTGAGCTAATTAAATTGCAAGTTTTTCCAGCTTCATGCAGGCATTTCATGGGAACTATGCTTGAAAACAAGGAGTCATATGCCTGTTAGAAAAATCAGGTCAGTTTAAAATTAATATGTTCCTCTTCCTCCTGTTCTCTACAGGGAACTGGCTCTTTTGGAAGGATTCTCCATCTGGGAGTCAAGTGAGATACCCTTTTTCCTTTTGGCATGGCCCACATTTAAATAAATAAATACATTTAAAAAGGTAAAATGAAATAAGAAAGAGAGGTTTCCTTTTGCTAGGGTCAAATGAAGGTAACTGGTTCTTTCTCCTGTCAAGATGACCAAGGGATTCCTATGGAGCAAAATCATAATAAAACCCATAAATTTAAAGTATGAGACTTCCTTATTTTTCTCCTCTCTCCATTTTTTTCTTTTTTTTTTTTCCCCCCCCAGTAGGATAGCTGGAAAACAACCAGGATATAACTGGCATTTTGACAGAATAGCAGCCAATTCCCAGTCCTTGCTGGCCAGTGTGAAGGCAGACTTGTTCCTTCCAGCCAGCAGCTTTTCAGCTTCACAAACCTCCACCCACTTCTTAGTGAGTCATAGCTGGAAGGCCTTTTCACATGTTTGATCACATCTTGTGCAAGTCAAGAATGTATTTTTACTCCTTTATTGCATCCTATATTTAACATTCCGAGCCAACTGAGTGATTATAGCTTTAAGTTCTGTACATATGTGGAAATAGAGATAGATGTATAGATAAATAGTACCACTATATTTGCAGATGTGGATGGGTTAGAAGACCAGCTAACTTTTTTGTCAGGAGCAGGATGGTGGAAAAAGTGGTTTGGGTTTTTTATGTGTGTGACCTGTAAAAGGTCAATACACTAGCAGCACTTAAATGTACAAGAGATTAGTATTTGTTGGCATGCTCATGTATGCACCTAGTACTCCTCTAAGTTCAGAGACAGCATTGATCCTCTTCCCCATGAATTTTCTATAGGGAAGTTGGAGAACATCTACAGCACATTCCATTGTGATGGAGAAAGACAGTGTAGGACAGCTGCCTGGTAGCAGAAATAAGGAAAGGAGGGAACAGGTCTTTGTACAGGACATAAAAAGAGCTTCTGCGTCCCTCACTTATCTCTGAAAGAGCTGCTTTTATTTCATCCAACTGATCTTAAGATCATGAGGAACATGTCACTTCTTAACCAGAAGCATGTTTTTTTCTAGTTTGCAAAGACCTTCTGCAGTTTAGACTTTCCAATATCACTTACAAAATATTTCATTCCCTTATTTCATCCTCCTCTCTCACTCTTTCAAAACACTCTGCTGGTTTTCAAGAGGGACACATTTTTCTTTGTTTTAGACTACAAGGCACTCTAACACTGTAGGGTTGTATGGAGGTTGCAAAAGGATTTCTTAGATTTTAAGTGCTCGCAATTATGCTTGGGTTTTCTTAGAGAGGCTTTGTCTATGGCTTTTGGTCTCTCTGCAAATGAATATTCCCAGTGCAGACTGAAATCCTGTTCCATACCTTCTTATGTTAATCTTTGGCTTGCAGATGGTGATGTGAAAACATAGGCAGTTTTTCATCAGCACTGTATTTGTGGTTATTTTCAATTTTTTTATACACTTCCTATAAGCAGGTTTTTCACTTTATGAATTTCTGCAACACCATGTGCTAGGCAGTACACAAATGAAGGTCTTTAACAGTTACAGTTAGTCAGCCCATTGAGCCCCTACTGCTCTGTTAAGGTATATAAAATTCATTCACCACCTGAAGTGCTAAGGTATAAATTAAAGTTACTTCAGCAGTGGAGTATGAACAAACAGTGGTACATGTACTTCATATTCCATGACATCCTTTTTTGTATAGCATCTATATATGAAATACATTACAATTAGAAAATAACAGTGACATTGCTATGCAGAGAAGTCTCAACAGGAGTATGATGTGGCTCAAAAAATGTTATTACATACAGACTTTGAGCTTTCTTCTTCATCTGAAGTTAAAGAGAATGGTGGGATTAACTCTCTGCAGATTCAGTCTAGGATTTTCCTAATAATGTTGTTTCTGTATCTGTGTTAAATCACCCCATGGTTTAATGGCTGTAAGGATTAACCCAGTTTTACTTTCTTATAAGACTACCTTTCAGCATTGCTGTATTTTGTTGCTGCAGCTACAGCCCTAAGCTTTTTTTTTTTTTTTTTTTTAAGACAAGGAAAAATACTTGCTTTGAAATGTGTTAGTTTCTTGAATAAAAGTCCTGGTGCTGGAGAGCTGTTATCATTGTTTGCATATTTTTTCTGGGCAACTGCTCTACACTCCTTATTTTCAACATTCAGTGTACTTACAAATGTTTCCCATAATTCCCAGAAGATGAAGGACCTGTCAGCAGCTTCTGCAGTTCTTTTATGTAAATCTTCTAAACAACTTGACTTCTCAAGCACAGTAATACATATTATCTTTTTCTTTCAGTAGTGAAGAGCCCATTCTTTTCCTCTAGATTGCTTGCCTGTGGATAGTTTCAGGCAGATTTGTTGGCATTCCCCTCCCCCCCCCATTAATTTCTCTACAGGAAAAAGGTAGCAAAACAAAGCATTCTTTCAGAGTAGAACACCATACTACCCTGAATTTTTATGTATTTTGATTATTGAATAAGAAGAGAGGGTCTCAAATCTTTGTTCTCGAAGCCTAGCCATGATGGAAAAAGAGAGCGTTTTAAATATGCTCTTGAAATGGAGTTATTGTCACAAACCAGTAATGGCCTTGCATAAAAAATTTTACGGTATAAAAAAAAAAGGAAACAGCAATAAGGAACAAGGATCCTTTACAGATGGGACAGGTGATTCTCAACAGTGTTACAGCAATCCCAGTATCCCACAGTGAACGTTCATGCCAGTAGTCTTGTCTTGGTTATAAAGAGCAGATGCTTCCGGGGCACCATTTCTAACCATCACCATGTTTATGTGGAAAGGAAAGGTTAGTAATCTTTGTAGGTTAGCACCAGACTATTTAGAAGGAAATACATGCGACTGGTTTTTGGGTAAAAACAGTTCCAGCACAGGAACTAACTCTATCTGTGAAGTTTTACCTGATGGAAATCATTGAAATCATGTCACCATGACTGTCCACTGGCTGTACAGAAGCAAAATTTTCAAGTGCCTCTTCAGATGGACCTCACTATGTCTTCCCTTAAAAGGTAGGCAGCTGCCTCTCTCCTGTGTGTCAAAGGTTCCCAGGTATAACCAAATACATATTTCCTTTCCCACTTGCTGGGAAGAACTAAAGAACAAATTTTGGACTAAAGTATTTTTGCATGAGAAGCCGTGTTGAGATGATAGAAAATTCAGGTTTGAAGAGGAAAATAAACAGGAGAATATAAGACTACTGAATGACCATGTGTCCTTGTACAACATGGATAATGCTCCAGGTAATAAATAACTCAGCTCTTCAGCTGAGTTTTGTCCCTTGAGAGCACTGGCCTTTGTGCACTGAAATGCGCAGCGTAATTTCATGGCAAAAATGCTGTATTATTATGCAAAAAGAGATTAAACCATCAACTGAAATTGCACATGCAATGTTAGTTCTTTGTGGTCTTAGGTTTTGAGTGCTTGACCTTGTGGTCTTGATGTTCTTATAATGTAGTTTTATGTGTCAGTGTAGTATAGCAGACAACAGGTAGAGGGGAGCTTTGACAGCTGATTCCTTATAGCTTGACTGTAGCAAAATACCATGTAAATGTATTACCTTAATCTAGTCACTTTAAAATAAATTACATGTTTACTAGAGTTTTCCGTTGCTTTATTAAAAAAGAAGTCTAGAGTGCAGAAGTTAATAGAAATCATGGCTTTAATATCCTTGGAAAAGATGCAGTAGTTTGTGAGAAGGCAGCTGGCACCAGTTCTAAAGGAATGCTTAGCTAATGCTAATTCAGTAAGGGAGCTATTGTTTGTAGAGATCTATCAAAATTTTGTTCCAATTCTAATAAGGATTTCTGCACATTACTACTAATATCTGGATTTTTAATGGCAAAAATAATACTGAAGCACTTGGAACCTGGCAAGTAAGTGAGCAGATGCAACTGCCAGTGGAATGTGCTGTTTGTCCTCATGCCTGTGCTATCCATACTACACTTGAATATTCAGTGTTACATCTTTTCCTTCTTGATACCATGTACGGTTTCATGTCAAACCACTGCCAGAAGCTGTAATTGTCAGTTAGTGTCTCTCAGGAGAACTTGGCAGAGTTACTCAAATTCTTGCAGAGCTCAGCCCTTTTCTAGCCCTGGAGCAGCAATCCTGAAGAAGGAGGAGGGAATATAGCAAGCCTCACTTGATGAAAAAGGTAGTATTTTGCACTTTACTGATCCACCTACTTGGTTGACCCTGCCCTGTTCTTCCCTTTCTGTCATCTCTCTCATCATCTTCTTGCTTGTGGTGATGCAGTAACTAGGTACCCTACACCACAGTTTACCTCTCATCTGCTAATATCTCTGACTGTAAACTCCTGTCAGGGAACCTGCAGATGTCAACAAGACAAGAAAAGCAGGTGTTGGCTTATTAAAATATTTTTTTCTGCCTTCGAATCATGCTCTGAGATTTTTGCTGGCTTGTTCTGTTTAGAGACATTAACTTGTCCTCCCATTTAAAGTGATGCTCATCAGGAATGTGAGAACACTGCTACTGCTGTGCTTCTGCATGTCACACAGGGCTTGGGGTGATCCCCGAGAGTGAGGGCTAAGGATTTCTTTGTCAATCTGCCACACCTGAGAAAAGCATGGGAACCCTCAAGGTGTGCCAGGACTCCAGACCGTGTGATGGAGGTAAGATACACCTTTCCTGAAAGGCAGCAGTGTTGAAGTCCCACTTCCAGCCTGCTTGGGGTAGAGCTCCAGTGGTGCCTGTGCTGAACCCCCTCTGTGCTCCTCAGTTTATTGAGTGCCTTCCTCAGCTTAGAAGTAGAAAGATGCCTTTTACTACATTCCTGCTTATTTCTTATTTTACTCTGTTTATCTCACAGCTCCTTGAAAGAACAGTTGAATAAGGAGGTAGTTTTCCCACCTCTTCCTTGTTTTTTTTGGAAGTGGGGGTTTCTTTTGCAAAATAGTTTATGCATTATATATGGCGTTATAATACAGTGTACTGCATGGCAGAATATTGTACTTAGCTAATATTCTTTTCCTCAGAACAGTACTGCTCATGATTTCTAATCATCTTAATAATAGTTGTAAATAGTTGCAGCCATTTAAAGCCTTAAATTCAGTTCTGTTTTGAAAAGAAGCAGTGCAAAAGCTCACCTGTAGAGGGAACCAGAATACTGTTTTAACTACAGGCTGCTTTTTAAAGATTATCTCTGCTTCAGATGAAGCCAACAAAGGACATACATTGTCTTAATTATAGCTTCTATTTCTAAGTATGCTCTGTAGCAGATGAAAAGGTGTCTGACAGCTCATAATTCATAAAGCTACTGAGGTTTAATCTGATAGAATATTATGTACAGAATTCCTTCCCAGTACAGGCATTATCGCTTCCCTTTCAATAAATTATAGAAATAGGGCTTTATGAAATATTAAATTAATAAGTGTGAAACATGATTAGCAGCTGCTATTAAAAACATTAAACTGTTATGAAGGAATATAGTCTTCTACACTCTGTTGCTTTGGGGGTTTGCTACGCTGCTTATCTCTGCAAGTAAACTTTCCTCAAGCCAGACACCATCACTGTATTCTTTCTCTCCCTACTTTCATTTTGCTTTGTCTTAAAAGAATTCTTAGTTGATTAAGAAAGCAGCTCAAGGACAGGTATTCATTTTTGTGTCAGTGAAGGGTGAAAAGATCACAGATTTCTTTCAGGAGCATTAGTACATTATAAAGTAAGACTTTCTATCTCAAATCAAAGCTTTGTTCTGCCTAGTCCTGGCACATCGTGTTTATGGATTAGTTTGTTTCACACCTTTTCACACAGTTGCCCCTTATTCTTCTTAGCCCGAGAGTGCTGCTGGCACAGCTTTATGAATGGGGATGGAGAGGGGAGTAAGTTCTCCTGGCACCCCAAAACTTCCCTCATAGTCACCATGCACATGATACTTTATCAATCAGATTGTTTCTTATATACATATATACTTATATACTGGAAAGTATCTGGGCAAAGTATTTTCCTGGTCTCAGTTACAGTGTTGATTTATGCAGGTAATTTATGTCTCTTTTCAACATATTATGTGTAGCTGGGATAAAATGAAGTAACATTCAGGTTTTATTCTGATCCATCTAAATTCAGTGGGTTGGACTATAAATGACCTCATCTTATTATGCATATATTTGTCCTTCTGAAAAAATGACTGCCTTATTATGTAAAGTGTCACACATATTAAAATGTTTCATACATTTTTCCGTAGAAGTCAGTTTGAGATGCCCTTTTTTGAGTTTATAGGCAATGTTTGTCAGTACCTACCTCACACAGAGGAATCTGGAAATGTTGGCTTTGTCTTTTGGGCAGTACTCTAGGACTGCCTGGAGTCAAAAGGTCAGGCTCTCTTGAAAACTCCTGCTATTGTCATCCTTTGGAATAAGCCCTTGGATAAGTTCTTGTCGCTAGGTATTACTGATGTAGGATCACAGTAGAAATATGGATGCTTTACAAAGGTATTAGAAGTCTGGAAGTGTATTGCCAGAGTACTGTTTGTCCATAAGGGTTATATGCTGTAATTGAGATGCCCCAAGAAGGCTGTTTTGCTTTAGTCAGGTCTTTCTCCGTTGAAGATCGAGTAAAGAGAGGAGCGACAGCAGATACGATAAACCATTTTTTTCAATACAGATCTGTATATCTCCTTCTGTGGCTAAAATCTTCAGTGTTCTGTTAACAGAGAGCATCTAAATGCAGTTGCCACTTCGTTCTCCAGTTCATAACCGGCACCTGCTGGCCAACGGAATAAGCAGACTGTGCTGGTTGCATAGTATTGAAGGATCTTAAAATGGTGGTATTTTCATTCAGCTTTCCGGTTGTACTCCAGCCATGTAAGGGCTCCAGCAGACATCATTTCCCTCTTATTTTTCATAGCTCTGGGGTCATTCATATTGCAATAAATCTTAAGTCTCAGACATTTTTCTGCTTCCATATAAATGGGCTTCTTGTGAGCGTGAAGGCTGATAGTGTTGGTGGGCCCAGACATTCCTTTTTCTACTGCTACAATAGTCTTCACCTGCCTTCATTTCTCCCGGATTTCGTTTTCCCAAGCTGCTGAGGTTTCTGTGGTATTCTGAGTCTGCAATCTGCCTGACTGATGACATCTCATAAGAGACAAGTAAAGTTGACAGACTTACTAAGCCACTTGTAATGTGTCAAATTCACTGAAGCTTGAATGTCTTCCATATTTTTCCATGTTGTGTTTTAAAATGTGTTAATGAAACCAGTACTGGAGAACATAGTTGAGCCCTGAACTGCTCTTCCTCCTGGACAGTTTTAGTGGTGCTTTCAGCCTCTAATAGGATTTAGCTATAGCCAAACTAAATCATCTCAGGTCAGTAGGGTCTAAGGAGAGGTATTCTTCTCTTCCGACTGTTGCAGCTGAATTTACAATGTATTGCAGTCCTTGATTTATCTGAGACACAGAGTGACACTTACTTTGTCTTCATTCTCACCTTTTCTTCATCCCTGCCCGGTGAAACGTTTTGCTAATGGCAGTTGGGCAGTTCTGTACACTGTTCTTTGGTAAATAACATTAGATTATCTGAAAATGCAAATGCCAAGGCAAGGTTACAGTCCTCAAATCTCAGAGTGAGCTGCTCTCTGGTATTTAATTGTAATACCAGACTTCTTTGTTGGTCTGACTCTGAAACCAAAGCATAGATCTCTCTTGAAAATTTCTCCATAGGGCTTATTAGCATTCTGGGGTTTTTTAATCTTTCACACTGTTCTACTGAAACTTTTTGCAAGAACTTGCTACTTGTTAAGACTATAAAGAAAAATAAACGGACCACAGAATGCTTCTTACTAACAGTTAAGAGTTTTGTAAGGCTCTTCTCACTCTCTGATGTGTTGTGAGGCTTGTGTGGCCTTTCTTTCCCAGCTGATTAAAACAAGTGCTGAGGGAGCTGTGATGGCTGAGGCTTGGCATCTGAACCAGCTGCCACCACAGGGCCATGAGAAGCTTCAGGCCATGCCCTCGCTTATGTGGAGGTACCTCCTTGTGCTTTCCATTCTTCCAGCATCTGAATTTGTGTTTCTGCAGGCATGGCTTTTGGTGTGGAACCAGTGCAGTCTCCCAAAGCACTGCTGTCTCTGGCCTGGGAGTCACTAGCAGTCAGTAACTGGGAGGAATACATGGGACTGCTCAATAGATACCACTGCCTTAAAGGTGATGCCTCTATGCAGAACTGCCAAACTGCCCTTGTTTCCAATGCATCTTCACTGGAATTCAACGTTAGAAACAGACAAGTGCTTGAATTCATCCATTATGGATCCTTATTGACATTAGTATCCTGTTTCAAGGAAAAAGGTTATAATAGTGGAACATTGTTTGAATTCCATTTCCTGTACCTGGTAGAGTACATAGCTGCTGAAGTAACTGTATTTCAATCAAATAAGCTCCTGTGTTTCCCAGAATTTTCAGTAGCAAGCACAGGTATTGAACTTTGTTGGAAACCCTCCATTGTCCACAGCTTGTAAGGCTCTTGCAATGTAACGCATTACAGTGATGGTGCCACTGGCAAAAGTATTTTAGGTGATTGATCAGCCATCATTTCTTCACAATTTGCTGGATAATCTTGTTGGAGTATTGTCACTATTGCTTGACCATGATCCTTACCTTTACATTTCTTCTTCTGTGTTAATTAATATGCTTATGTTTAATATACCTAATTTCTGGTATATATTCAAGTACTGGTCAAACAATTCATGTTTGGACTTACCGCATGATTTTCAAACAAGGACATGTGTAAATCCATAATAATTCACTATGTTAGTGGATACAGTTGCATGCATAAAGACTATATCTGCATTCACATAAGTCAGTTATAAACATCTGACGACCAGTGCTCTCAAATAATAGAATTTTATGTAGAGCTGTGTTGTCATCAAATGCAATATACATGCACAAACATTAATGCCATTTCTGGAAAAATAACAACATTCATGGAGCAATCTTGGCTCAAAGCTAAATTCAAGTGATGTTAGTATATAGTTCCTGTAAATATTTAGAAATTGAACTCCTTTTCATGGGGTGGATTGTACATTTTAAGGGATGTTATATATATTTTTCCATTTCATTATTCTTCTAGCAGTAATGAAAGATTTGGCTCAGAAGCATCTGAAGCCAAATTGTAGCTTCACATTTCCACTTGTCATTGCCAGGTACTAAGTCTAAAGTGTATCTTTTTACTGAGAACCCTTCCAAAAGGTGCAGCTGTGTGCTGGTTTCATCTTGCATTTTGTAGCTATGTTGGCAAACCTTGAACGTAAGGTATGCCCTCATCTCCCACATGTTGCCATTGCCTTAGAGCTGTTCAGTCCTGTCTGTATCAGCGAGAAGGAAGAGTTTGTAGATTGGAAAGAACACTGATTTGTGGTTCATCTCATTGGTTCTCACTGTGGCAAGGTGAAAACATCTAATGGAAAATCCAGCTTTTGTCAAGTATCCTCAGAAGCTTCCTTACTATCTGGAGACCCCACTACCAGACCTAGGAAGAAGCATAAAAACTGTATAATAATTTTCAGAACCATAATATTTTGGAGACCCTGGAATTAAAAAAGAAAAAAGAACAATGGAAAACCAGGAATTTTGGGGGGAAATTATTGCTTTAAATGAAAAACTGATCCCTTTTAGCAAAGGGATCTACAATACCTCAGATCCTCAAGTGTGGTTTTGGTTCTCCAGTCGTCTACTTTGTCCTACAGTGTTCTTCAAAACAAAAGATTATTTTGGAATCAAGTAGTAAATTCAGTTTGCATGTGAGCTTTTGTTCAGTTCTCTTTCAGTAAAAGTGACCTGTATAAAAAGTTTTCCTTTTCCTTTGTAGATCTGAATATACATGCTGAGTTTTCTTTTGGAACACCCAAGCTAGAATGATAACTTCTTTATGCATAACTTGTATTCTAGCTCCAGGGGTAAATTCCCTGCCCTGCCCTCCCACCCTCTCCCTGCCCCAATTAGGCGTGGTTTTATTCAGTTTAGCCCCTGAGATTTCCTCTCAGCATTTTGAAACTGAAATGCACAGTTTCCAAATTGGGCTGTCTTCAGTGTCAGTGTTATCAAGTGGCTTCAGTTCTGTGAGTACTGTGAGTTCAGTTCTGTTAAGTGGGGTTTTTTGGGTTTTTTCTAACTGATGTGTATTTTGTGAGGCTTTCCACCTTTAAATGAATGTAATTTTCTGTTATCTCCAGAAGTGAGAAAACTTCAAGCAAAAGTCAGTATGATGTGCACTAGTTGTAGTGGAGGTGCTACAACGAGTAGCAACCCCTAGAACAGGTGGCAGGTTAAGTGATTTTAATTTGTTCGTGCCATCTCCTACATACTGATGAAATGAGTGTTTTTCTTCTATGTTGCTGAGCATTATGACTGTGTGACGTAGATGGGTTTTTCTGTCACTGAAGGTAACTGCAGGTTTTGTACCTGTCATTGTGTGTGTGTGTGTTGTGTGTTTTTGCTGTAGAGCTTGTACGTGTGCATGGTATTAAAAGATAGGTAAATATCCTGAATTTTCAGTCAAATACAGAAGTATATTACAGACTGCTTACGTACAGAATGGATTGTTATTAATTTAAAGTTTCTTGTCATATCTAAAGTTCAGCAATGTCTTTGGAAGGTGTAAGTTTCAGTTCTGGAAAGGAATAGGATAAAGGGAGGAAGAGACATCAGAAATCCTCTGAAATCCTAAAATGCATATTTTAGGGTAACAGAGAAGTATTGGAAACCTGTCTTTTTAAGCAATGTGATGTTTGCTTTGCACACATGTATTCTGTAGACATATTACAGATTTTGCATAAATACAAAGGGAAATGCATAGCTTCCAAAAGCCTTCACTTTAATTAAGAGTATTATTGATCAATGAACACTGTACAACAAAAATATTCATTAATAGATTATGATAGTTTATAAGATAAAATTTTGCTTAAAGTTTAGATGAAAAGCATGGAGCATCAGGTGGGTTGCAGGAAAAGTCACCTTCTGTTTAGGTAACCTAAGTAGGGTCTGCACCACCCCATTCCTTATGTCCCATGGAGACAAACCGTTTTCTGTATTGTCTTGTGTTCACCTTGCAAGGTGCTTCTTCCCATGAACTGCATTCTTCCCCTGACAGTGGGTTCTCCTCTTTGCTTTGCTTGGACTTAATTCCTACATCTAACTGGGAAATGAAATTATTTTTCTAAATACGCCTTGTTTATAGGTATTTTTATTTCTTGACACATTTTTAAGGTACAGTTTGGTTAATGGAAGACATCAAAGTTCTTTGTGCTGCACAGTAGCGTGGATTAACTATCCCTGAACTGCCAGGTTGTCACCTGATATGGTTTAAATGCCTGTCAGCTTTGACTTCCATCCTCTGCCTCTATCTCTCCTTCTTCATCTCTTTTTTCAATTTCAGTTTAGACTGTTAATTATGGTTAAATGCTGTCTTCAACTGGAACTATGAGATGAACATCTTCGTTCAGAGATGATGGAATTTTGTTGCTGTTAATGCAAGAGGGAGAAATTTAATGTAACCAGCTACCTAGGGGAGAAGGAAGTTACTTTCATAGGTAAAAATATGTAAGCTCTGTTCTTAAACCTGTTTTTCTTCTCCTTTCATATAAAGGATCCATTTTAAGCCCTTAGCATTCTCTGAGGCTATTAGTATCTCATAATTTAAGTATTCTCATAACATACCCTTTGATATGACTCTGATCTTCTGTTTATTCTTTCAATAAATTTGCCCACATCATAAGATTGATTCCTAGTCTGGGATTGAAAAGAACTATTTGATCTGAAAATTATAAATCAGGTGGTCTGTATTTCAGTATGCCTGAGCAAAGGCTGCTTGGAGTGCAGCATTTTTCATTAGGGCCCATCTTGTGTCTGATGAAGTAGATACGATGTTAAGCTAACAGAGGTGTTCCAGATGGAACCTGAAAGTGATTTGAAGATGGAAAGAATCGAAAAGTCCATTCCTTCCCTGAGTAGCTTGTTCTACATTAATAACTCTAGTTGAAGATACAATGGTTAGCCACGCCTGTATGACGTGCTTTCTTTGAATTCAGCTTTTAGTCAGTGTTACATTAAGTCAACTCTCTGACTGTCGCGAGTCGCAGGACAAAAGACTCGGACCTTGCGGTTCTTGAGCAGAGAAAGAGATCTGTTTATTGAAGAGGCACTCCCCTTTATATAGGGGGAGCAAGGAAGGTTCTAGTAAAGTGGGCAGGCGGATGACAAGTAAGGGATGTGTAGGCAGGGTTAGGACAAATAAGGGATAACAAAGGGATGGTACATAACCATTTGTGGAAGGTAGGGGAAGGAGCTAACCAAATAAGGAAAACACTGCATTGCACCAAACATGAACCCATAGGAAATTGGGAATAAACTTGGATTAAAACTAAGGGGATATTTTTTGTAAAAAGGGGTACAAATATTATTAAAAGCATGCATTAACAACAAACAATGCAGCTAAGTAACTGAAGTCCATATCAGTTGTAGTTTTCCTGTAATGCTTCATGCAGCAGTCTTTCCTTCATCTGTGGCAGGTGCGGGGTCCCACTTCCATCTCTTAAACACCTCCTCTTCAATTCCGCCATCTCCTACATCTGACAAAACTTCAGAGTTTATTATGTCTACTCATTTCCGTTTTTCAGCTCACTAAGGTGTCACCAAGGAAGAGACCTATCCTCTAAAAAGCTATGCAGATAATCCTTACATAGTGCTGTCTTTTATTGCTTTATGTGAGTCTGGTGTCAGCTTTTTCTTTACTTTGTCCATGACTTATAATGTAGTTAGCATGTAGTCATGTTACTTGTCCTTTTATAGTGTGGGTCAGGCGTTAGAACTCTTTTGACCCCAGGAATTGCTCTGAATTTCCAGAAGTCATTAAAAAGTAGCATCAGCAGGCTAGGGATCTGCTTAGGCAACTCTTTTGGGACTCCTGAATTCTTATTTTCTGGGCCTCCTAAGTTAAACTGTTATGGCTAACAGATGTTTTTCTAATGTCTTCAGTTATGAATGGACTAAAAAGTATTCCATCATTATGGTACCATCATCTTCCTTCTTTTTGCAAGAGACATGTCTCAGTGTCTCAGTATGCTTCACTTCATTACTACTTTGTAAATAATTTTTATGTATTGTCTTTCATTTATCCTCATTTTTTACGCTTCTGAACTTTTGTCCCTTCCTTGCTGTCATACTGTTTTTAAATTTGTGTTAGTTTTGGCTGGGGTAGAGTTAATTTTCTTCACAGTAGCTAGCATGGGGCTGTGTTTAGGATGCTGGAAACAGTGCTGATAGCAGAGGGATGTTTTAGTTGCTGCAAAGCAGTGCTTATACAGTGTCAAGGCCTTTTCTTCTTCCCACCTCGCTCCACCAGCAAGGAGGATGGGGGTGCACAAGGATTTTGTAGGGACAGCTGACCCCAAATGACCACAGGGACATTCCACACCATATAGCATTGTGCTCAACAATAAAACTGGGGGAAGAAGAAGTGGGGTATATACAGAGTGATGACATTTGTCTTCCCATGTCACCATTATACATGATGAAGCCCTGCTTTCCTGGAGTGGCTAAACACCTGCCAGCCCATGGGAAGCAGTGAATTAATTCCTTGGTTTGCTTTGCTTGTGTGTGTGGCTTTTGCTTTTCCTATTAAACTGTCAACCCACGAATTTTCTCACTTTTACCCCTCTGATTCTCTCCTACATCCAACCAGAGGAAAGCGAGCAACCAGGTGTGTGGGGCTTAGTTGCTGACTGGGGTTAAACCACAGTAGAACTGTTTGCACTTTTATGAAATTATGCAATCAAAAATAGGGTGATTTATCAGCCAAAATTGTATGCTTTCTCATTCTCAGTTGTTGTATTTCAATGTCTTTTTTTGCTATGTCAAAATTTTTTACATTTTTCTGTTGGGTTTTTTTCTTCTTTTATTTAGTTATCCTCATCACTTTGTTCAGTTTCAGTCTTGTAAGAATGGAGGGGGCAGATGTATATATGTATGTGTACGTATCCATGCAGGCATCTATGTGTATGTGTGTTTAAGAATTGCTCTCTCTTTGTCCATGGTGATTTTAATTGGACAGAGATTACCATCACTTAGGCAACTGGCAATTTTTACTTCAGTGATTAAGCTTTGTTTATCAATCATAATCCATCCAACGATGCCAGATGTTTCTGGCAGTAGTTTAATATCTTTATGTAAACATTCTTGCTTTCCAAGTGTTAAACAGAACCAGTCTAAAACTTTTGAATTATTCTTTTGGCAAAAATTGTGTATTTAAAGATAGATCATCCCTCACGTCACAGAGCCAGAACATTCCTTTGTAGAGTATGTTCTCTGCATGAAGAAACTAGATTGCATGAAAACTGTATAAAATCCGTATGCAGTTTTGTTTGAATCTACAAAATGTCTCTTACCTATTGTACTGCTGTTTATTCTTAACCAGCCCTCATAGAAGAGGAGATTCTTGCTATAAGTAAACTAGATTGTTAATAGTATAATGTCTGAAAATTGAAATAAAAAGAAATTGTTGAACTTTTTACGAGTGTGAAATATTGTTTCTACTGCTGGTCTTTCAGGTCTTTATAAATCTGTTGTACCCACAGGATCTGCAGCTCTCAGACAGTGATGTGTTAGTTCCAACACTTGGTGCACAGTGTATGTAAATGTTTCAGACCAAAAGATTTTTTTCTTTCTTTCCTTGCATTGTATTTCTGCACAACCGTAGACTACAAACTTTTATTATGTTTTCTTTTCCCAGATAGTACAGAGAGTGTTCTAGGACTGAGTGAGGTCCTAGAATTGTCTTCATTTTTATTCCATTTTCTGATAACTTATGAAGTCTTCTCTTGTGGCCCTGATACATGGCATGTTTGTTCTGTTATCAGATTAACTGGTTGCATTATGTGTCATGATTTTCATAAACAGTAATTGTATTCACCTGTAGCTTGGCTTATTTTTCTTCTTTTTCTTTTACAGCTTTTTCACTTCCAGATCTTACAGAGCAGTTTGCACCTCCTGATGTTGCTCCACCGATTCTTGTCAAGTTAGTAGAGACCATTGAAAAGAAAGGTAGGCTGAAGAACAATCTACCAAGGTTTTTTGTTCTTTATGTGAACCAAGACTGTAGAATTGGATCCAGAGGTGGCATCTCGCCTTCCTAGAGCTGATAATGCATCACATTACTTAACATCTGAAATAATCTCATTTAAGGTCTGTTGCACTTGTTTCTGCTCAGTAGAGGCTATTTGGACTGTAGGAGCAAAACCAAAGCTTATCTCAAATGACATTTAATAATTCAACTAATATGAGTATTATTAAAAGGTAAGGGAGAAGGGTTTGGTATTGTTTTGTTTTCTCTAACCAGATGGTTATGGAAATGCCTTTGTAACATTGAGTAGGATACACAGCCAGACAGGGAAACAAGTAATTTTTTTGCCCCAAAGCAGGGGCAAAGAAAATAATAAAAATGAAAAATTTACAAGAACTGGTTTTATGCTTCAGGAGCCAATTCTTCATTGGTGCGTTATGTTGAGCCAGCCAGTCTTGTTTTTATGGGGCTTTTTCTTTCCCTCTTACCCATGTTGATGTCTCTCCGTCATTTTGAAGCTTTCCTCTTTCTTTTTCTGTGTTCTCCCTCTTTTGCCCTATTTCTGTCCTCCTGGCACCTCCTCTGATGTTGACTTCATAGTCCTGGTGAGGTAAGGAGCAGCTTCAGTGAGTCCTGATCATTCAGGGGTCTTAAGCTGGGGAACAAGAGGAAAAGCAATATTCTGATCAGCATCAGCCTGCTGTCCTTGGGGACATAGCTTCCCACATACTTCTCTGACACTTTTAAAAGAGCATAAACCTTTCCTGAATGAGTAGGAGCTTGCTAATGTCAAATGAGAAGGGCCAGTGTTTAGCAACCCTTTGCATAAGCAACTGGTGCTTTCAGGAAACACCACTGATAGTGTTAAATTGTCAGCGCTCTGCATATCAGGGTATGATCTCTTTCCTTGTGTCTTCTCTATTTTCACTGAAATAGGGAAGTTGTAAACAAAATTGTTCACGCAAAAACACTTTATTGGTGTCTTTTATTCAGGTGGATTATTAGACATATTATGTGACATATAGGATATTTTCTCTCACACCAGTGTGAATCTGTTTCTTAGTCCCGGCCTTCTATAGCTGGCCAATGGATAGCTGTGTAGGATACATGGGACTGCTGGCATTTCTGATCTTCCTTGGCCAGACTTTTCTGCAGACACAGCAGTTTGAATGTACAAGGAACTGTATTACAGCCTTAAAAAGCAGGCACATTCTTGGTGTGGTAGGTGGATGGAATGTTGCTAACTTATACTGTAAGTACTTCTTGAAGAAAAGAGTAATATATTGTGTCAGGGCAACAGTCACTGAAATAATATATCCCATTGATTTTGTTTTGAAGGTCTGGAGTGCTCAACTTTGTATGGAGCACAAGGCTCAAGCAGCTCAGCGGACTTAAGACAAATTTTTGAATGTGGTAAGTACAATTATCCTACTTAAAGCACTAGACAGATTTTGTGGTCAGACCGCGCCTCTTTTCTTTGCTCCCTACTCGTATGTTCTGGTTCTCAATAATACAGTATTAAGAAGACATATATATGTAAAATGTTTTCTTTTACACTTAATATGAAAGGTATTTTTCACTTTTTACAGATTCTTTCTTCATGGCTCCATTGTGTGGATAATTATTTTAATAATTAGTTTAATATAATAATTATTNTAATAATTATTATAATTATATATTTATTTTTATATATTTAATCTAGAATAAATATATTTTGTATAATAAGTATATATTTAATGATATAATTATTTTCATATAATTTTATATAATTAAAATAATAGAATAATTATTTTAATCTCTGCTTGTCCTCTTGCTTGTTCAAAGACAGATAATCTAGATGTACAGAGAAAAAAAAGGTGTTTTGTTCGCGTCAAGATAATGATTCATTGTTCCTGTAAGGCTGCAGGTTATTATTTTGTAAACAAATGGCCATTGTTTACATACATTTCTGTGTGTGCAGGTTTTGGTCCAGTAGGTGGGGTGGCAATAGCAGCACATTACCTACCCTGCTACAGAGTGATACTGGAAGGCAAAGAGACAGTTGAATTAATATTGTAGACAGGGTTCTCAGGTTTTAGACAGTAAAACATAACTACACCAGTAACACCACTCACCCATTTAAGTTTCCTGAAATATATTTCCTTTTCTTTTTGATATTCTTTAACACTGCTTCAGGCCAGAATATACTGTCTTGGCAACACTCTGTTGCAGTATGAGGGATCAGTAGCTATTGTAGGAGGAGCGCTTGACCTCAGCGTGGTGAGCTGGGGTGCAATGCGTGGTGTGAGCTTTCACTTGGTTAAAGGAGCACAAAAATACAAGGGGTGGGAAATGAAACTGGCTACATGCCTTGTTGCCAAAGGGACAAAGAAAGCAAACTCAAACTGTGAATTAGTCTCTTCATTTTTAATAACTGCAAACATTAACAAAATGAGTAAGAGATGATACTATGAGTTGTCTGTTCCTTCAAAACAAAGGGGCATCCTGTCCTCTGCTGATTGTGGTCGGGGAGAAATATATATGTACAAGCAGGGAGAGGAGACATGCTTGTGGTGCTAGCAGCCTCACATTAGCAGCCATATTCTTAGTTTGTAACTCTATTTTTCAGTCCAGATAAATCCAGATTTTCTGTGGCAGCAATATAAACATATCTCTTCATTTATCTGCATCCTTTCTTAAGTTTCTAAACTGAGATGTACTTTTATGAAAGGTTTATCTATCTCCTGAGATCAAAAACTTGTGGTTTACATGTATTCTTACTTAAAATGTAGTTAGGTTTGAGAAACAAAAACAGGACTTCACTCTTTCTGAATTCTCTTTAAGAAAGAATCAGAATCTTCCAGGACAGAGCTACGCAGTGGGTATCCAGGTATATGGATACAGACAGATCTCATCTCCTCTGCCTGCTCTCTTTGAATTAGCAGAATGCTAATTCAGAGAGCAAAGTTGTCTTCACTCTCAAAGTTTTGAACTTGCATTAGTGTGCTGTTCTGCTAATGGTTAAAATGCTGTCCATAATTGGATAACTGTCTGTTAGCATCAGCACAGTGCTATGTAGCTCTAAAATCAAAGCTGACTTGCATCTGGCCAGCTCGACAGATGAAGAGGTCAGGTCTGTTTTATCATTACACCCAAAGAGTTGCAGAGTAAGTTTATTCTTGCTTGTGCACTCACTATAATAGTCTGAGATACACTTCAAGGACATGGTCAACACTGAAGAAGCATGATTTAAACTTGCCTTATGAAACAAAAAATATTCAGTGAGCGACAAAACTAATAAAAACTATTTCTAAAGAATCTGTGGTTGGATTCTTTGTCATATAATTGCTCTTGTAGAATTCATTCCCACACTGCAAGTTTTTTATCATCTGAAACATTCATGGTGTCTCTTTTCTCATGCAAATTCTTTAATCTCTGATTAAACTTGAGCTCATACTGCAAGCTTTTCTTTGGGGAAAACAGAAAGGAAGTGGAGTAGCACTAAGTTTCTCACTACCCCCTCTTGGCTGCCTTATTTCACAGTATTTGTAGATGCACCACATATCTGATTTCCTCTACCTCCCTGTTTACTTTAGTTTAAATTGGCCAAATGCATTCAGGAGTTATTTTACGGAGGACCTGGCTAGTATAGAATGTTGCTCAGCATTAATTGCCTTTAAATTCTTGTACCAAATATGGATCTTTTTGTAAACACTGAGGACTTTACTGTGTCAGAGTTTTATGTTTCAGGATGAACCCTAATCTGGCTCCTACTAAGTAAGGATTTCTATATTTTCCTGTTTTTATTTTTCCTGCTGATATTCCTTTATGTGACACTCCCAAACCTTGTCCCAAGTCATAACTATTCTGGAAGGGTATCAGGTTCTACAAGATAAGTCCCAACAGCTGCATAAAACACCAAGCACAAGTTCTGCACATGTATATTTGTTTCGACTTACATGAATATTTACAAACTTGGAGCCCCAAGTTGTTAATCAAACTTTCAGTCATAATATAAGTAGCTACCAGTAGAGAAGTGGCATTTGACCAAACCTTTGATTAATACTTACTTCTTACACAAAATATTTACACATAAAACAGAGACCTGTTAAAAATATTCTGATGTTCCATTAACTTTCCAACATGCAGCAAATCACTACTGTTACTCTGAGTTCAGCCCTGAACTGTATGTGGCAGAAGGCCACACACAGCTGTGGAAGCCATTTGGTTCATCACGTACCAAAGGCCTGGACATGGTGTTGAACACTGTATGTTGTTAGTCTCAAAGATGTTTCTTGGTGTCTTACATTCTTTCTTATGGGTTGTTCCCCATAAGTGAGATGTAAGTTAGCAATTTTGGCTTGTTATGAAGCCCTAATATAATGAGATTTGTATATTTTTTCCAGTTTCTAAAGTCTAAAAAGTATGTTGCTCTTTCCCTTTAGATGCCTCTTCATTAGATTTAGAGACATTTGATGTGCATACTATATCAGATGCTCTCAAGAGGTATATCCTGGACCTGCCAAATCCCATCATTCCAGCAGCTGTTCACAGTGACATGATTTCTGTAGCTCAAGGTATGATTATCACATTATTTCAAATGTCAAACAAAAAAGCTTTTATTAGAATTCTGAGAATCTGGTGGTCCAGTTGTCACTCACAGAACAGGGAAGATTCTGCACAATGTGGCAGCATCTCAGAAAAGATGAATACCTTCACCACTTTTGATGAAAGCTGTTTCAATTCAGAACTAGACATTATTCTGTATTATTTGGTCACTTATTTATGTAAACATAATGGAAAATATAAGGGATTACACAGTTCTCTTTGTTTTAGTAAGTAGAAATACTATAGAAGAACTGGGGGGAAAAATCAAGGACTTATCTGTATGCAGAAAGCTAATTTTTAACTTTTTATCAGTGCTGACAAAATAAATGTAATAGAGGTCATGGAGTTCTGTGTTACATTGGGAGTTGCAGATTATGAAGTGAGAAATACATGCATGTGAGATTCATCATCTTCAGTGGTCATTTTAAACAAGTACGGTTTGTAGTCTTTCAGCACATGGGCCAAGTATTCTGTTATATATCTCAGGACAGGATATTGTTACTGGTAACCTTCAAAGTTAGAACAGCACCTGTGAGACTTATCTAGTGCATCTCTGAATTACCCAATCACGTGTAACGCTAAACACACGACAGACTTCTACCAGTACGCTCTGAACATATTGCGGTTTTTACCAAAATGCATATCTGTTTCCATTCGATTTTTAAATACTTGTTCTTCACTCTACTCTGAGCATTTTACTTTTTTAAAAGACAAAAGAAATCTTACAGCGCTAATAAAGGACAGAATTATTTTTTTGAGTGAAATTGATGCTTCTAAAGGAGTCTCATATAGTTTCATTTTGCTTGAATGTTCCTGTGCTGATTTCAAGAGCCTTTTATCTGTTTGCTTGCAGAAGTGCAGAGCTCAGAAGAGTATGCTCAGTTGCTGAAGAAACTCATCAGATCTCCAAATATACCTCCCCAATATTGGCTCACACTCCAGTATTTGCTCAAACATTTCCTCAGAGTTTGTCAAGCCTCCAGTAAAAATCTTTTGAATGCAAGGTCTCTGGCTGAAATTTTCAGCCCTCTGCTTTTCAGATTCCAGATCACAAGGTATGTGGGTCATTTTTATTGTATTTTCTACCGCAAATGTGGGTAAGTTATTTACAAAAGTAAGTTTAATTAAGTAATTTTCTGACCTTATTTCTGAAGAGAGGGCATTGTAGTAAATTTTTCTGATGTTTCTTGAATAATTCTAAAGTAAACTTTGCATTTCTCCTAATTCTTACTGCCTGATCCATCTCTTACAGCTCTGATAATACGGAACACCACAAAGAAATACTGGAAGCTTTAATCACAAGTGAATGGAATGAGAGACAGCCTGTACCAGGTAAAAAATATTTTTAATTTAAGTTATATACCATTGTTTGCTTAAATAATGAAATTCAATTTAAGAACAGTAAATAGTTTTTTCTTTTTTAATCAAAATTAATGCAAAGCAAAAGCGTGCAGTACAGAACTAAGCAGAAGTTCTTTGTCTATTTTATGTGGTGTGCATCATTTGTTTCATAAGAAATTGTCTTTTTCATTGATATCATTTTAATAGCCATAGTTTGTACAGGACTTCCATTTCTCTTTCAATAAACAACAAATAGGAATTTGTAGGTTTTTTAAGACTTGTAAAGCAATAGAATGCCTATCCTACACTGATGGAGTGGTTAATTCTGGAGGTTTTATTGAGCATTCAGTTTATTCCTGGGTGAATTTTCTTAGACACGCTATACCCCATAGAGACATTGGAATAAAGTAAAATTTCCCCATTTATTTTCATATATATACATATTTTAATCCAGATACTCAAAAGATTTATTTATTGATATCAATATAAATAATGCAAAAAGTATTAAGAGCCCATCCAGGAAAGATAGATAACACTTGTATTGATTCTTCAAGTTAGCATCTAATTCAGTCAACAAACAGTAAACCCCATCTCTGATTTATGCAAAATCACTGGGTTTGAATCAAATATTTGGTTAAAGCAAGCCGTAGTTGCTATGTGCAAAGGAAATTATTAATGCGGGGAACATTACATGTTAGCTGAAAGCAATTAATTTCACAGCTTATTTACAAAGAATATCTGAACAAAGGATAGGGTGATGGTGAACAGAACACTGGACAACCTGTAGCTTTTCTACCTCTCTATTCAAAGTACAAAGTGAAGTTCATGGCAGTAGTATTTGTAGGGCTGCTTATGGTTTGAAAAGCTAGAGCTTAGCAGCAGAAAAATGCTTTATTTCCTGTATTTCAGGTAGGCACATTGTATAATCCCCTTCATCAGCTTTGAAGATTAACTTAAAATAATAAATATAGCTATTAATAAAATAGCTAAAATTTTTGTTCCTGCTGCTTTGGTTGAAAGGCTTTTCTAATCTTACCAGCACTTGTAGTTAGGAAACTTCCCCTAACATTTAGTGTACATCAGTTTTCAGCTAGTTTACACATATTTGGTTTTGTTACATGTTGTCAAAATAATTAAGCAGGCATTTCCAGAACTACTGTGTGTTTTTCTTCCTAAGTCTTCATAACTAGGAGAGTCCAAACTTTTAAATGACTATTTGTCCTGTTTTACTAAGAATCAGCAAATAGCTGATAATTGTTAAAGAATTATTTTCTTTGTTATACATTATAAGTCTTAAAAAGTAAAATAGATATTAAATCCTCCAATATTCTAATGCTAATAGCATTTTTTATAGTTATACATTTGCAAATGCTTTAGAGTATGTAAATAAACATGTCTAGGGCACTGATCAGGAGGTTAAAAACATAGAGTCCACAGTTTATTTTT
The DNA here is from genome assembly GCA_013399855.1 of Oxyruncus cristatus. NCBI lineage: Eukaryota > Metazoa > Chordata > Aves > Passeriformes > Cotingidae > Oxyruncus > Oxyruncus cristatus. The sequence continues at coordinate 33,509 of VXAY01006963.1, read as the reverse complement.
TAAAGTAAGAATTTTATAAGTTGCACTTAAGAGATCCCTTGGTTGCATTTCTGAGTTGCTTCATGTGAGGAAAGTATAAAAGTGAAAGGTGTTGATGTTAGAACTGCTAATGAGGACAAGGAGTCTAGTCATCTTGAGAATACGATTAGGGTGATCAAAGAAATGTCATTGTATCCATCAGGTTTATAGCGTGTGACACTACATTAATAATTATAATCAAACGTCTCATTGTTTATAATATTACTTCTGCATCAATTAATGTTTCAGATTGCAGTAATTTATTTTGAGGGTCCACCCTGGATTTTTCATGTGTTCTGTTAAAAAAACAGAACTCCTTCCCTGTGAATTTCAAAGTCCATCCTCTCTAGTGGAATGTTTTTTTCTGCAGAACGTTTGCACATCTATTAATATGCTGACAAAAAACTCATGTAAAAATTTTCAGGCTTTGTAGTCTGTGGTTAGCTACCGTCTGCCATTAAGCCTGCAAAAGGTTTGCATAATTATCAAAAGTTGAATCTTTGTATAATCTTCTGTAAATTTGCAGGACATGAGTCCGTTTTCCCCAGCAAAATCATTCATTGACCTGAACATTTGAAGTGGTCTGTTTTTATAGTTCTCACAGAACACTCTAAGATGTGTTTTTCAGAATTGTCATCTTTAAGATTATTGTTTGTAGAGGTCTGATTTGGCATAAAGATTGTTTAGAAACATTGTAATAAAAGGAATATTCCAATAAAATATCTCTTATTTGTCATACAACTGTTTTGAGAATTGCAATCTGTAATAGAATTTTACAAGTGGAGAAGTTAAGAGGTTTTAAGCAGAAAGAATTTTAGACATTGAAAATAATGTCATGACAACTAAGTGATAGTAGGAAAACCAGTGCTGCCAGGTTTCTTCTCTTTTTCACAGGCTGGAGTGATGACTTCCTCCTTTCTTACTTCTTTCTGTTATGATGAGAACATTCTGTCTCAAACAAGCTGTGCATGAAGTTTGAGTGCTATCTTATGCAGTACATAGAGATATTAAATGTAGTGTTGGAGATAACGATCTCAATAGCGAGGATATCTTTGCCCAGTTGTGGGGGTTCTTTCTTACTGCATCACCCGCTAATTATCCTTCTTGCCTGGGAACAATAGAAAGTAAGCAACTAGACCTTATATCTTACTGTATCTTAAACTTAGTATCTTAAATTGGGCATCATTAATTGGACATCTTTGATCTCGAGTGACACTTTACACGCCATAATTCAAAAAGAGGACGTTACCTCTACACCTTTACTTTATTTATCACAGAACAATGGAATTGGGTTTTTTCTCTGTCATAGGATTCGTCAGTAAACTCTGCATCTGTGAATTAGAATAATGCTTAGTTCTACACAAAAGTTAAAGTTCTAAAGTTATAATACCTGGTCATAGAATTGTAGATTCTTGCTTAGCAAATAAGGAAAAAGTAATGTTGAAGGAAAAATAAGTCTGGAGAAAACTAGATCAGTTTTCTTATTCCTGTCTCATTCTTCAAGTTTATCAGTAGGAGAGCCTGAAGATGTTGTTGGTATGCAAGCAAGGTGTTTCCTATCCCCTTTGAACACCCCAACTTGATGTACAGCTGCACAGGCTTTAATTTAAAGAGTAATGCTGATTTTTCAGTGAGGAACAAAGTGAAAGTCTATAAATATGTTATTCAAAACATAGAAGAAATATTAATTGTAACAGATTTTAGCAAACAGTGCTGCTTATCCTGCAGAAGGCAATCAAGTGACTTGTCTCACAGAGACTCACAGATTATACAGACTTGTGAAGGTAAATATTGGAAAATAGTCTATATTAGGCTATATTTATAGGTATAGAAGACAGGAGGTTTTTTCAGTTGATTGTCTGGGATCATACAGGCTCCTGGCTTTCCTGTCTGGCGGAGGCCTGTCCTGGGTGCAGATCTCAGAGTTGTCTGTGGGACGCAGTGGGTGCTTGGGGCAGCACGGTAATTTTGGTGCTAGTAGTGGGGAGGGCAGATCACAGAGAGAAAGGTGGGGTGTTGGAAGAGTTGGGAGGTGATTTTTCGTGGGGAGTTCAGGGAGTTAGGGGTCCTTTCTGGGGTTGAGGGGTGTTAGTGTGTAGGGGCTTTGGGTATGTGATATTAAGATCTATTATAGGAAGGCAAAGAGTAAGGGGCATGTGGCAAGAGAGGAAGGGGATGTGGAGAGCTGGTAGCATTGCTGGTGCAGAGGAAGAGAGATACTGCAGAGGCAGGAAAAAGCTGCCTTGTTGTATGTATGAATGAAAGCCTCTAATACCCTGTGCACTGACTCAAGCTGAGATGCTTTCTCTGGACTGTCCATCCCAGTTTATCCCTGTTTCTCAGGCTTATACATAACATTGTAAATAAATGGCTCAAAACTGTTTTAAACCTGAAGAGGTAGGTTTTACTGTTCAGAGGATCATGGGTAAGAAATACTGAGGTAATAAGACTGCCTTAACACTTTAAGTGCACACTTGTTGGGGATTGGGTGAAGGTCATGGCAGTATCACCAAGGTGCAGACGCTTTGCTTTTAGCTACACAAAATATTAGCGAGGGTGGGTAGCAAAACAGCTGGACTGGAGCAGTGTAAAGGCTGATCCAGTTCCTCTTAGAACTGAACTCAGAGCTCCCCTGGACTGCTACAGGTGGTTAGGCTAAGACCACAGTGCTGTTGGTAGTGAACTGGGGACATGAACTAATGTGTAGGAGTGCCATCCTTTGTCAGGACTTTTCTGCATCATGCTACAGTCTTGGCTGGACTCGCAGCAGCACCGAGGGTGGTTTGGAGGATGCAGAAGGCAGTGTGTCCCAGAGAAAGTGAATGCCACACGGCAGGGAGGGATATTGTGCATCCTTAGTTCACCCAGCAGAGGTCTCCCCTTCTAAGCTAATAAAAATCAGGCTCTATCCCCGATCTAACGGAAAGCAAAATAGTTGTTAAGCACCGTACTTTGGAATGCTGTACTGGTTTAAGTTTTGACACGAACCTGTGCTTTTTGTTTCTCGATACCTGATTGGAAGTATTTGATAAAAGCTACTAGAATTCTTTACAGATTGATACGTGCATATGTGTGTTGTTGTATGTAAGTATCTGTAATACACATGAAAGCATGTAAAATCTGATCAGTTCTTTTCCTGCTTCAGACATTGAAAAAAAAAAATGTTATCTTGACAGAAGAACACTGTAAATGTAACTTCAGGCTATAATCTGCTGCAGATTAAATGCACACCGCTGAAGGTTTCAAAATTTAAATAAAAAGTAAAAACAGGGCAATATTTGAAAATATGAGTGTGTGCATGCCAGTATTCTTTTTTGACAAGACACTCGATTGCCTTCTGCAGGATAACTAGGAACTCATTATCTCTATGTGGATACCTGTGCTTTTTAAAAAGATTAAAAAATTGACTGAGCCAGGTTTGGGTTGTCTTTTCTCCTTTCAGAATATGCTTCTGTATTGTGCCCCTACAAACCAAGAAGTTTTCTCAACCCCTTCCATAATTTTAAAGGTAAAGAGGCGTATCAGCTACAGCCCGAAGTTGGATTAGTTGAGAAACACAGGTTTCAATCTCCACCTGAAGTAGGCTCAACCTTTAGACTCTGCTGCTTTAAATTATATTTAGAACTGACAATTGTTCAACGAGGCAATGGCTAAAACTAGAGAAGGAAGGGATTGTTATAGGTGAAGCTGATCAATCAACTGCAAAACATCAGAAATATACAGAAGATATTTGGGATTTCATTATTAGGTAAAAATGATGTTTTGCAGCATTAGTAGTATTTTGGTAGGTGAAGTATTAGGGAGGCAAAAATTTCAAGGCTATTTGGCTGCCATAAGGAGCAAAGATCTGAAACAACACAGCTCTTAGAAATTCTCACTGTTTGCAACAACTGGGAGGAAAAATTAATCCTCTTCTCTCTTTCTTTGAATGTGTCTGCTTCTCCTTTCGCTTTGAATTTATTTCCTCATAGAAGTTTATCTGGCAAAGAAGGCAAAGGGGAGCAGTCTCTTCAATTGCTGTTCTGTTCCTTTAGCAAGTTGGTCTCCACCAAACACTAAGGCAAGGAAAATAAATTTGACCTAAAGCTCTCTCTCTTCCCTGTTGCCTTCCCTAGAAATGAACAATCCTACCTACTGGAAAACACCATGGATACAGATAGGTGTTTTTTGTAGTAGTTTTACTTTACAGGAAATAGATAAAAAGCCTCACAGCATCAGACTAGGGGTCTTGAAGCAGCACCTGTATTTGTGATCCAGCATAAGTGTGTAGGAGGTGATGCTGTACTTGCAAGCAGGCTATTTTGCTTGCACAGGGCTGCTCTGGGAAATGCAGCTCTTTTCAAGGGTAATTTTTATCCTGTCTTTTTTTTCTTTTTTTCTTTTTCTTTTTTTTTTTTCAGTTAGCCACTTCCTGTATTTGGCTGTTCATGGTGCTTTTCTCATCTTCAATACTGCATGCAGCAGCCAGTCGTAGAGACTATTTTAAGGCCTCTTACAATGGTCTTCTCATTTACTCAGCTAAAATGAGAAAGTTAGTCCTGCGTTGGCCACTTGTTAGCTGATGACAACTTTTACTTTGAATCTGGGTCCCCTCCCCCACCTGAAACCCCTGGCTCAGCAAATATTTGAACCTGCCCAAGTTAATCATGAAGCTGAGATCTTTATCTGAGAGAGACGTGCAAGCTACTGAGGGTGGTGGTTTCNTTTTTTTTTTTTTCCACAGTGCTGAAGTCAGGTGCACTTTTTAGTGATGAGCCAGAGTAAGTGGATACCTTCTGCACAGCACAGAGCTTTAAGCAGTTAAGAGAGAGAAGGCTTGCATTTTCTCACTGCATGTTGCAGTTTTTTTAGGGATTTTTATGGAACATTGATTGGAAAGCAGAGCAGTCTCTTTTTCGGAATTTTTTTTTCTTCATTGCTTCAGAAAAGCTTCCTAGCAGAAGGAGGTTTGGGGTTGTTTTTTCTAAGAAAGATTTTTATAAGAGGAAACCAATATTGGATTGTATATTCCGGCAGTATTACCAGAGCAATCATTTGCAATGCATAATTTACAAAGTAAGTGATTTTGAATTTCTGTGTATGTTTTTTCATCATGTTGTGGAAGTATCATACTGTAACTGATTACCATGTAGAGTTTTAATGGTCTTAAGACACATGAATTAAAGTACTTCAGTACCTCTCCAGGTTATATATGGAATAGGGAATAGCCTATCTGCCTCCTGTGTTTTCTTGCCTGCGGGCTAGGCTAGTCTGAGCTGAGCACTAACCTGATTATACAAGTTTGTTGAGTCCTAAATTTGGCCACCAGTGAAACCCCAGTGAAATAATTTTTCCTTGAAGTCTTTTTTCAATAGAATAAAATCTTACTAATCCCACATGAGACCTAAATGCAGCAATGTACTCTTCATAGGAAATCTTTGTTGCTTAATTTAAATAATTACCTTAGCAACTCAACTGTCTGGGTAGCAGGTGGGCTAAACCTCCAAGTTGAATGTTTAGACTTGTGTCTGGGATGATTTTGGGTATCTTATTTCATTTTGGAAATGAAAGGAATCTTTGGAACATGTCTACCTAAACTGGGAAAGGGGAGTCTACTTCAGAATAAATTTAAGCTTCTTAATATATGAAGCAAACTAGCATGCATCGTTTTGTATATTCTGGTACTCCAGATACACTCTTGTATGTTGAGGCTTGTCTGAAAGGGGTAACCTGCTGAGGGGCACAGACAGTACGGGGTGGGAGGGGGAAGGGAGGCAGGGATTAACATGTGTGAAATATATGGGAAGCATATAAAATGTGTTAATTTTTTTAATTAATATTTCTGATATTTCTGAGATAGAGCACATTTCAGTTGCTCCAGAATTTCTTATGATGCAGGCACAGATAGTTGCTACAGCTAGTCTTTGTCGTGGTTATTTTTGGTTTCTGATTTTCTCCTCCCATTGATTATAGCAAATATAAAACATTCACTTTACAAAGCATTCTGATTTGGAGTTAATAGTCTGTTCTGTGCATTTTTTTTCCAAGAGGTGGGAGAGGGTTACAGTCACTGATGGGGGGAGTTAAGATGGAATATTTCTAAATGGTAGGAGGATACTGATGACATAAAATCAAGTGATGAAGGAGACACTGAGAAGGGACTCTTACTTTTAAAAACAATTAACTTGATAAATATTTCAGTGAGAATAAGGTAGAAAAACCATGTGAAAGGGCAGACTAAATCTTTTTGTATCCTGACAGACAACAAAAACACTTTTGAAGATCTTGGTCAGTTTTGATTTCCATGTTTTCAGCGAGTCTGCTTAGATTAAAATATTTGGGTTTGAGATTTCAAAATCAGTTAATCTAGATTGATTTGAACTGTGTTTTACTACATAATGATAAGACAGGAAGACATCTCTATAATAAGCACATTTTGTGTAATAATATCTACCCTATCAGATCTGTGTGCCCATTAAAATAATAGAAATCCTCACAGGTTAAAAACGTAATCTGTATTTCATTATATGGATATATATATGTGTCTCTGTGTGGATGTTTGTCTAAAATGAGTGTGTAATTGACATACACAAAGTCCTGCTCTTTTCCCTTCTGCATCTTTAGTATGTACAGTAGGTCTAGAATGCTTGTAAAGATTTTTGCATGGTAAACTTCAGGCATCCAAGCAGGATAATGCAACTGAGATGTGACTGACCTGCTTCTAAAGGGAGCTGCCCTGTGTGTGTGTGCGTGTGTGCAAGAGCTACGTGCTGCAGCATATCAGCCTTTTGTCATCCTGCGAGGATTGGACTGTACCATGCTGCTAAGTCAGGAAAACGAGCCGGGAACACAGGCACAGAGAGTCCACTCGCTCCTTTTGTCTGTAATACCAGGTTTATATTGCAGTTCTGCTAAATATACATTCTTTCCAAAACTGAAATTGTTTTAAGATTAATGTAGAGCAAAATGAGGAAGCAGGAGTGGTTTGGTGACATTATTTTGACATGATTGGCTGAGGATTATGATGTAATAGGTTACAGTGCAGCCCCTTATAGGTTTTAAAATGAATTCCAAGACACCATTACAAAGAAAGCCTGACTCTTTTCTTGTATCTGAGCTTACTCAGTGAAACTCATACAAATGTACAATACTGTTTGGAATATGGAAGAACTGGATATAGAATATCCTAAGACAGATATAAGTTGTGGCACAGACTTGATGTTTTACATAGAAATGGATCCACCAGGTAAAACTGCAGTCTTATTATAGAAGACTTAGTAATTTTGATCTTTGCAATAGCTGTTGAAAAATTGTTGCTGGATATGTAGGATTTCTTTACTTTGTTGTTGACACAAATATTGGGGTTTTTTTATAAATTAGAATGAAATTGTGGTTTAGTGCATGGTTGTAGTAATTAGAATCTTAACATACACCTCTCTGATTTAATTGAATTTTTAATGAATTGACCAATTTATAGTTTTTTTAAAATTATGTCAGAGACAGTTGTAGTCCTGCTATTATATCATTTAAAAAATTGTATTTATTATTATTTTTGCTATCTCTGTTCCACACCGTGCCTAAAAGGGAGATGCTGTAGTAACACTCTTATTTCCTGAAATTGTGATTACAAATCATTGGTTTGGACTGTTAAGGAAAAACATTTTTAAAATCTAGCAATATTAATTGAATATCTGTTACAGCATCATTTTTTTCATATTATATGAAAATATTATGCTATCCTGATACTCATTGCAACTTTAAAAACATTGTCTTTTGAGTCTGGTCATACTATACAGGACAGGAATGATGTACTTATGGAGAACTGAAAGAGCTGAGTTGATTTTTAATGCTGATTCCAATGTAGTCCCCCTTGTTACTAAGTCAGTGCTGCAGTATCTTATCTGGCACCCACTGGTATACGTATGCAGCTTTGACATTGAGAAAAGGGGGATGTAGTTTTTAATCAGTCCTGGCATTTGAACAGAATTTATTCTGTAGAATAATAAGATTAACACAGGAGATATTTGGGTCACAGATGGGTTTCTTAAACTGTTGGTTTGGGGTTTATTTCCTTTTTTTTTTTTGCATATCATTGCACAGAATGCTGAGGATCACAGAAACAACTCAATTCTTTTTCAAATATACAGTATTGCTTCTAGGTAAGGAAACAGCAAAATTCATCTAAGATCATTACATAGGAGCATAAAAAATGTTTGGCATGTTTTATTGTTTGTGTTCACCTGAAAGTAGTGAAAGAAGGTAAAAGCAAACTTCGGATTTTTTTTTCTCAAATGCTTTCTTCATAGGGGGAGGAGGTGAGTTTAGTGTTCTATTGTGCTTAAAATACATTATTACAGGAGTAACATAGTTTTTTGAAACAGTACAACTTTATTTTGAATTTTTTTGTTTTAAGTACAGTATCTTGATTCCTCTAATGTCTTTTAAAAACTGTTAGTGATGGACAACTCAGTTTGGTTTTTTTCCTCATTCATAGAATCATAGAATTAATGTAGTAACTTGTGATTTCAAGGAATATATGGTCATGTTCTCAGTGAGTTATAATCAACTTTTTTCCCCCCTTTTATTTGCAGCACTGCCTCCTAAGCCACCAAAACCCAATACTGTAACTAACAATAGCATGAATAACAACATGTCATTACAAGACGCAGAATGGTACTGGGGGGATATCTCAAGGTAAATCAGCTCAAGACATATATTTCTTTTGTCTGGCTTGATGTTCTTGCTGTGCTATTCTGTGTATATGTATTATGCTTCAAGTGTAAAAAATTTAGAGTTGTAAGAGCCTTTTTTAGGATATTTTCCAACACAAACATATTACAGCTGGTTTTATTCCAAACATGACTAAAAAGTTGCTGGCAGTCAGTTAGAATGTAGTATGCAAAACGATTGTTCGTTACTTTAAGGTAGCTATATGAAATGCTGGCATGAAAGGATAGCACCAAAAAATAAATATTTTCTTCTTGTCTTTCATCCAAAACCTCAGCTGTAGGCACAATAGTTAACAAATCAGACTAACAAGTGCCATGTATTAGCAGCATTTTTAACTGTACTATATATAGGTACATTAGGCCAGCACTGGCTGCTCCAATTGTGCTTGTATGAACAAGCAGAAAGACCTTTGCGTGAATAATAATTTTGTCCAGCAGTGAGAGGACAGGGTATGCCATTTTTATATCCCAGTTTTCTCCAGCAACTTTAAATGAGCTGTTGAATAATTGTATTTATTAGTATGGAGATCTAGAAGGCTTCTAAAACCCACCTATTTTAAAACAGAAGAATTTAGAGCACAGTGAGAGAATAAACATGTGAGAAGTAACTGAAATGATTGGTTACTTTTGCTTTCATTTTAGGGAAGAGGTAAATGAGAAGCTTCGAGACACTGCTGATGGTACCTTTTTGGTACGAGATGCTTCAACCAAAATGCATGGGGACTACACACTTACTCTAAGGTGAGATTAGTTACACTAGGTCTGTAATACTTGATAGTCAAATGCAGTAACTGCATTTAACATACAGCGTGCTTTAGGAAGCAGTACTTGAAATATGCCTAACTTTTCAACATACTCTATTTGCAGGAAAGGAGGAAATAACAAATTAATCAAAATTTTTCATCGAGATGGAAAATATGGTTTTTCTGACCCATTAACTTTCAACTCTGTGGTTGAGCTAATAAACCACTACCGGAATGAATCTCTAGCCCAGTATAATCCTAAACTGGATGTAAAATTACTGTATCCTGTATCTAAGTACCAGCAGGTAATTTAGTCTATTTTCTATGTGTTTCACATAAGTACAGAGAAATTACTGCAGACTAAGAAGTCAATTATGATAAAGAACTTCAGTTCAGTAAATGTGTGAAAAAATAAAGTTCGTGTAAAACCTGATATTTTTGTTTAAAAACAACTCCACACTTTGCATGTAAATTTGAAAATTCAAATACTGCGGATATATTATTAAGAAATAAACATCTTAATAAATATCCCACTCAATGATAAAATTTATAATTTTCAGTATAAAGCTAAACACTTGCAATACAAATTTTCTTTTTGTAATTAATTTCTCATTTGCATATTATGCATTTAGTATTATCACTGTACTGAAGAAAGAGGAATCACATGTCCATGTAATTATCTAGGCATTTTTAAGTAGTTTTATCTGGAAAATCTCTGCAATACAGTTGTTTCATTATGGAATGTCTTTCCTTCTGCTCTTCATTCCAGGATCAAGTTGTAAAAGAGGATAGCATTGAAGCAGTGGGAAAGAAATTACATGAATATAATACCCAGTTCCAAGAAAAAAGCAGAGAATATGACAGACTCTACGAGGATTACACAAGAACATCTCAGGTAAGCTAGATTTGAACCAAAGGGAGAGTAGAAGACATTGTAGATTTGGGAGAATATTACTGTGAATTCATTCTGCCATCTTTCCTACTCCTCACTTCTGCCACCACTGCCAGTGCCCTGATATGTTTGCTCAGAATAGTACAATTGCTTGCTTGTGTTTGAACAGTCATCACCTATAAACTTAACCACCCTGTGCCCAAGTCTGACAACTCCATCCAAAGCAAGTACATAACTATCTGGATTTACTAGCACTGCTGCACACTGACCTCATCAAGCTGAGTTATGGTTTTCAAGGCACGTTTGCAAGGAAGCATTGCATTTTATTATTAGTTTTTGAAAAGTCTGGTTTACGTGTGCAGGATAGGGAGATGAGGTGTGAAGACACAGTGCAGGAATGAAAAGCTGCCTCTGTCCTTCTTTCGACTTTATCAATTATTAGCCACATCTTGAAGTGCCAGTGAATTAGTGTGGTTTTACAGATCCAGAATCAAGACTGCTTTTTAAAATATGCAGGAAATCCACCTAAAAATGATTGAAGAAAACTGGAGAACTTCTGGCAACTTTAACTTGAATGACTTGACTATCAACTAGGTATGTAGTGGCAGGATAGGCTACATGACCTCCTGAGACCTGTTCAGGCCAATATCTTACACCTTTATTTCGGAAAGCCAGGTGTACTTCTAAGGACATTAGTTGATACGAAGGGCAAAGGGTGCTGCCTTAAGGCTCTAAGTATCACAAATAAGATTTATTTATACAAAGCAAAGATTGTAACTGGTTCTTTTCCTAGCAGTTCCACTTTCTTTATAAACCTCCTTATGGAAAGCCTATCATGGTAGCCTTTTGCAAAAGCCTGTTGTCTCTGTGTCATAAGGCTTTGCAGAATGCCTGCTTGGTAAAGGGATATTGAAGTCTTGTTTTACAACATACAGAAGTGTTTCTGTGATAGAAGCCAATAAATTTTCCCCTTTGTCTGATACAACTGTAATAACAATTACTTCATTTTCAGGAAATTCAAATGAAAAGAACAGCTATTGAGGCATTTAATGAAACAATAAAAATATTTGAAGAGCAGTGCCAAACACAAGAAAGATACAGTAAGGAGTACATTGAAAAATTTAAACGGGAAGGAAATGAAAAAGAAATACAGAGGTCAGTATTTCGTTTTGCATATCAAATTGTGTGATTTTTGAAAAAACAAACTGGCAAGTATAGGTGTGCCTGAAGCTGAAGCAAGATGACAAGTTTAAAGTTGTTCAGTTGTAAGCAAAGAAGCCTCAAACAGGGTAGATGTGAACTTGTGGAATATATAGCTACATCTAGAGAAGTAATCTGTTCTCTTAAGTGTCTACACATCTAAATAGCAGATTATAAAGTTATGCGTAAGAGATCAGAGTTTAATCTACCACATTATTCCATCCAGAATTATGCACAACTATGAAAAACTGAAGTCTCGGATAAGTGAAATTGTGGACAGCAGGCGTAGATTAGAAGAAGATTTAAAGAAGCAAGCAGCTGAATATAGAGAGATAGACAAGCGTATGAACAGCATTAAGCCAGACCTCATACAGCTGAGGAAGACAAGAGATCAGTACTTGATGTGAGTATCATGAATTAACAAATTTGGGTTCAAGTTGTTTTTTTTTTAACGGTATCCAACTTTTGTGACTAAAAATTAATTTTATTTACAATTTTTGTCCAGGTGGCTGACTCAAAAAGGTGTTCGGCAAAAGAAGCTAAATGAATGGCTTGGAAATGAAAATGCAGAAGAGTAAGTATTGAAAGATTTAAATATTTCTGGTGTTTCAAATCATCTTACACAGAAGTGAGATAAAGCATATTTAATTTTTGGACCACACAGAGGAAATCTCAAGCCTACTAACAGTGCAGACTGTTAAAGACATGACAGCCTACATAATGTGAGTGTTGGAAAGGATACTGTTTCACCCCCTACTCTCCATTTTTTCAGGAAAGTGTATAATCATATTACTGTAGCAAAGCACTGAAATGTAACCTGTGTCTTTATTCTTACCAGGAAAATTAAGATCATGAGGTGTTAGTATCTTAGAAGGATATGATATGGATGGATAAATTATTCGGAAGGTCTCTTAGGCATGAGCAGCCTTTTTCTGAATTTCAACTGTTGGTACCATAGTGTTATCTCCTATAGTGGTACTCACATGAGTATATCACATTATTGTTGGAGATGATAAATTTGTATATGCTGAGGAGTGGTCCTTCTCTGGTTTTGTGGTCTATTTAATTTTTCTGGAAAATGGCAGGATAGTATTCTGTCATTTCAAGCAATTTAGTATACTATAGATTCTGACAGGGGCTAGGCTAATGAATGCATTTCATTTCATTCTTGGAAAAAAAAGCTGAAAGCACTTGGGTTTTGTGAACATAGACCAAATTTTAACAAAAGCAGGACACAAAATAATATCTGAAGTGTAGTAACAGTGAAGAATGAATAGAAAATCAAAGCTGTCTCAGTAATATTTGTATAAACATTTTCTGCCTATGTAGTTTCTTGTGCATGCCTTTTATGCTGCCTGGTTGAATATACAACAAAAGCAGCAGACTGACAATGACTCTTTAGTGGTTTTACATTCTAGTCTTGTCCACATCTATTTTAATTTGGCTTGGTTTATTGAGTCTTTTACTGTTATCCTCGAAACTGTACTTATCTGCTGTGGTAGAAGCAGGAGATAAAAATGACGTACATCTTTTAAAACCATGTTGTTTCCTGAGTCTTAGCACAATCCAGAGATGATATGATGTAAAATATGTAGGCACCTGTTCCCAGTAGTACTCCTATCACTTGAACAGTAGAGAAAGAATAATGCCACACCATGGGTTTAGTGTAGCATCAAAATAGTAAGTGAAGGTGTTTAAAGAACATCTTCCTTTTCTCTCACTCTGTGACTCTGCCTGCCAGCGATCCTGGTAACTGCTGAAAAATTAAACTTTTGATGACTCTTTTTCTGAAGTTATAATGCAGAAAAAAAACCAAACAGCAATATAATGAGCAGGATAAAAACCAGGAATTACACTCTCTAGATTGAAAATAGAGCCACTGCTGAATGTATTTGACTATCATGCAGGTCAAAAGAGTACGAGGGTATAAGGAACCCAAAGAGAGTGTTACCTGAAACAGAAGAACCCTTTTTCTTCATGAAAATTGAATTCTGTGTGAGATTGCTGATTTCTGTACACTATTGTGTGAGATTGTTTCATTTGTTACTCTGAGTATCTTCAAAAAGACAGAACCATGGATGAGTGAGAAATCATCTTTTCTTAAGCCAAGGAAAACTGATTAAAAACCTATTACAGAGAGAATAAGTGCATTATCCAAACACAGACTGACTGCAAGCTGGTCAGGAGAGGCAGGGCCCAACAGTGCAGGCTGCTGGGGAAGTGAGGGGCTCTAGAGCTGCACAATACTGAAGTGATGTCCACACAGCTGAATTAGATGCATCTTCTTTCGTGGTGGGCTGAAGCTTAGAGGGTTCTCTGTACCTCTGAAACACCTATATACTTGGTAGTTGATTTGGTAGAAAAGGTCCTGTATTATATGCTGTTCTCATAATCTGCTTATAAGGAGAGAGAGAGAAAGCACTCTACTATTGCACCCTTTCCACAAAACCATCTCCCCTATAAATAATTAATCTGTCTACCTGTACTACTGCTCAAAGCTTCTCCAAGCAGCAGCTGTAGTTGATACATTGCATGATTTTTCATTGCTGACCAAGTGTTTGGATCTTTGGAAATTAAGCTGACTCAGAGGCTATTGATTTTGTTGGGCTTGCTATTTACCAAAACAGTGAGCAACAGTAGTACTGGAGGACTGGAGTGCTCACAGCAGGTTCTGAAAAATAACACAACTTCTTTTTATATTCTTCTTCAGATTCATATGAGTGTTTGTCAAAGAAATAAGAAACAGAACTTACGTTTTCGTTTTATTCAGTGATTTGAACAGTGCAATATTACTTGGTCTACATTCCTAGTTTTACCCGGGGAGGCATTGGGCTAATCACTGATTGGGGTTTTTTTTATTTTTTGTAAGTAATTTGAAATGGAGACTGTTTAATTAGTGGATTTTGCTCTGCTATGTGTTTCACAAACACATTTTTTTCCAATTTTGACAGCCAATACTCTATGGTAGAAGATGATGAGGACTTGCCCCATCATGATGAGAGAACGTGGAATGTGGGAAACATCAATAGAAGCCAAGCTGAAAATCTGCTGCGGGGAAAGCGAGATGGAACATTCCTTGTTCGAGAGAGCAGCAAACAAGGCTGCTATGCCTGCTCTGTTGTGTATGTACCCTAATTTGCGAATGATGTAACAATATTTGAGAGGCCTACCTCAAGCTGGGGGGAAGACAGACTTGTGTCTGTGCATGTGCATGATTCCTGTTGGATCTTTGGGTTCAGAAGCAAGTCCACAAGTCCTGAGGCCATTCTCCTTGCTGCTTCATATCCTACACAGCTCCAACCTGTACCACTCCCACAGATAAGCCTCACTCAGAAGGGAAATGAAGGCATGGGTGCACTCCTTTCAGTGCAGCTGCTAAGTGCTGCCTACCTCCTGCCTCTCTGAGCCAGCATGACATCTGTGAATTTGGACTAAACCCAGGTTTTTACCTTTATGTCACCACAGAAGAGAGGAATTCTATATACTGACTAGCATCTTAAGATTTATTGCCAATACTTTATTTTCTATCTCAATTTGACTATACTCACAAATTAAAAACTGGTTGTTTTTCTTCCTTTTTAGGGTGGATGGAGAAGTAAAGCACTGTGTGATAAACAAAACACCTACTGGGTATGGATTTGCAGAGCCATATAACTTGTACAACTCGCTCAAAGAACTGGTGCTACATTATCAACACACGTCACTTGTGCAGCACAATGACTCTCTCAATGTCACACTAGCCTACCCAGTGTATGCACAGCAGAGGCGATGAACATCTTAATACTGCGGGTTGTTTGGTTTTTTCTAAAGAAGTTATTTGACAACATTGAGGCCTCTGGAGAGAAAAGGCTCCCTTCAGCTTTACTCAAGAATTTGCAGCATCAAAGCTATCTGTCTTCAGATAAGACTAGAGATTTCCTTCACAACTGCAGTGGGAGAGATCACAGTATTAAGCTGTGAATGTATGTTTGTAATCTGAAGTGCTTTTTGGTTTTTTTGTAATTAAGAAAATTAAAACACGAGAAAAATCCAAATCTGATCTCCCTGCAGGGACACAGAGGCCTTTAAGCATGGTGCTTGTTTACGACCACTTCTGAAGCTTTACCAGCTAGAACATTGGATTATCCAGACACAAGGTATAAGAGGTCTTTGTCATTCAGTTATTGGAATTTCGTGGTCACGACCTGACTTGGAATGGTGTTGCTGCACTCAGTGGATCCAGACACACAGCATTGTGGATTTTTTTGGTTTCTAGTGAATGATATGTAGCAGAATGAATGGCACTTTCATTTCTAAGGGACACTTTAAAAGGACTTCAGTTACAGTATGTTGTTCAGAGTAATTGTAATAGCAAAGTGCCAGGAAGTGTTTTGTTTCGATGATTAAAAATCCTGTTTTAGGAATATATTTAAGACTGAAAAAAACAGGACTTTCAGTGGCATACAGTGTATAATAATGTACATAGTACTGGGTGACTAACTATCAGTGATGGAAACTGTCAATACCGGACTGCGTCTTTTTTCCCTTTTCTTTTTGCTGAAAGCTGAATTCTTAGACCATGCTATGCAATACTGAATTTTCTTTAGGCTGTAGTCTTCTTTCAAGCATATCTACAGGCTTCTTTTTCTTTCGTGTTTCCTCGTCTTCTTTTATTTTTTGTTATTTCCTTTGCCTGAGAATATTTTTCCTGATTATTTTTTGTTACTGATTTTCTTGTTGGTTTGTTTCATGGGGCTTGCTTATCTTTGAGAGTTCTTTTTTTTTGTTTGTTTTTCTTCTTTATAATGTACAGGAAGCCAGCAAGAGTTGGCTTGAGAATTAAAACTATGAAATATTTTACAATTTTCTTTAGAAAAATAGAATATTGAGCTACTAGCTCAAAGTTTTAAAAGTTTGTGAAATTTTTTTGACTAAATATTTTGTTGGGCAGTGCCTGATAAGCTTCAAAGCTGCTTTATTCAATAAAACGTATATGAACATTACGAAATATCACTGAGTCCAACAATACTGTTTCAGAGATATCTTTAGAATACGGTACCATGCTACATTTGCTTCTTGAAGCATTTTGAACTTTTATCACAATTGTCTTTGTATTTGGAAGACAAAAAAAAATAGTGTATCCTTCTTTGATAGTGACTGCAGAAAAAAATGGGGATATTTTGCTACTGCAGTGTAGAGTGTAGATAGTTTGGATCTCAGAATGAATCCACCTTTCACAGTAAATAAATGACTGCTTGACCTGTGGCAGAATTTTTGTCAGCATGTAAACGTATTTTCATTTCATATGAAGGAAGTTTCTCTAATTGTTGCCTAGGGACTTTTTTCTATTAGTATTGTGGGGGAAAAAAAGCTTCCACCTCTACTGAGAATGTTTGGATAAAATATAGAGCTAATTAAGACTGGAAAATGTCTTTTTTTGAAAATGATTAGGCTATGATACTTTCAGAAGTTTGTAGGCTGAGGCAGTATCAAAGTGAACAGTTCCATAATTTCAGGACACCAGAGACTTAGAGAATTATGGTTTAGTCAAAGAAAACAAATACATGAATCCTGCTAAACCAGATTTATTAGTAATTCTGAGATAATTCACTGTCTGTGGTTTGCAATGGTTATTTATTGTCCTGACCACTGAGGAAATTTGCACATTGCAAACTGATAAAGTAACAAACTTCAGAGGAATCTTGGAAGAGATTTGACTAAGTGAACATTTGAATTTAGTCTTCCCCCAAGATTAAAAAAGGCAATACCCATTACTATTAAAAAGAGTTGCACACACAATCAAAAGAGCAAGACCCATGGAGTTCTCCCAGAATAGCTCTGCTTTAGAGATTCTTGTGTTTTATTTCAAAATATGCAGAGCTTTATAATCTGTTGGAAATAGTAAGAGGAAATTTTCTGGTCTTCAATGATCTTTATATTATCATTTCATTTTCAAGTTGTTACTTCAGTTCTGAGGCTGTAAGGCTTTTGATTTTATTTTGATTTTGTGCTTTTTTTTTTTTGGTGGGTTGTCTTTGCTTTCCTATAGGTGTATTTTCTTACTAGAATTTGTATCAAGAAACACGATTCAACAAATATTAATGTTTCATGATCATCATCACCTAGAAAATTATTCTGAATATTTTTCCTGAATAGAAGTAGAGTCTTCATCCCTTCCCTTCTTCATTCCACACTCTCTTCAGGCCTTTAGGACCATGTAAATTTGGTATACTAATAACTGGTTTTTACTGTGAAAAGCACCAACAATTACTCTAGCATGCCAGTTATACTACTTGGCTTGAAGTTACAGATTAGTTCAGTATACAGCAGTTTAACATTTGTAGCAATCCAAGATATTGTTTGGACATATATTAATTTCTGAATGTTAAATATTTTAAGAGTAAAATTGTATTTTTTTCTCTGTAGGCAAAATATATGTAATCTGAATTGATGTTTCATGTAGCATTTGTCAAGAAATTTTATCATAGTTAAGGCATTTGGATCTAATTTTCCTCGTATTAAGAAAACCCCTGCTATGTCAGTGGGCCATATCCTTAGCATGCCTTAGCATATAATTCCATACCGTATGGAAACATAATTCCTGTTTGCTGTGCGACTTCTCTTCATGTGTGGCTGTAGCAGAAAAAAAAAAATAGTGTGTATGAGATTTGGCATTTGCTTTTCTTGCACAAGCAACAATGAGAAATAAGCACTATGTTGTAAGGATGAGTGCTTAGGGCTTCTTAAAGGGATGTCCTGCCTACACAGGGTCTATGCAATTTGCAGGGATCAGTTCATCGTGGTGAGGTTTTGCAAACGAAGATTAGAGAAGGACTCTACCCACGCTTGCTACAAGCACGTTGGTGGCTAAAAAGGCCAATGCCAGATAGACAAGTCCGGATGCAAAAGGCACAGCGGAAAGTCTCCTTTGGTGGTACTGGCAAGACTTAGTTCTTTCTGTGTTGCCTTTTCTCCTCAGAAATGATTCTACGAGTGATCTCAAAAGAGGCAGCAGCATTATAGATGGTGTGTCTCCATGTCTCCCGACTGGAGGCCAGAGTAGACCAATAATGGTGGTCGATATGGCCAAGGCTGAGATGTTGTTTCAGGGAGTCCTTGTATCTCCTCTTCGGGGCTCCTCTCTTGCGGCAGCCAGTGGCGAGTTCGCCATCCTGGAGACGTGCCCTGCCCAACGCAGCTGTGTTCTCAGCAGCATGGCCTCAATACTCGTGACTGCAGCCTGTTCAAGGACAGACCCATTAGTCGCATAGTCAGTCCAGTGGATGTTTAGGATTGAACGGAGGCAGGGATCAGTTAATGCCCTCAAATTGGCATGAGTGGGTTTTCTTTGGTACTTATGTATATTGTGGCCTCTACATTTCTCTCCCTCCTTAATGCACAGAGCTAAATCCTGCCAAAGGCCCTATTCACTTCAGAGTTGTTTGTCTTTAATGTACCATATTGTTCACTCCAGTTTTGATTTGATCTCAAACAGACTACTATATACAGGAAAAAAAAGCATGGGGATATAACTGAAGAAACACAGTGGGTTTTTGCTGTACTTCTGTTGATGTGTAGCTTTTTCATCTTATATAATATATGGAAGGGGTTTGTTTTGTTAGGGTTTTTTTAGGGGGAGGGGGCGGGAATTTTTTGGGTTTTTTTAGATTCCTGAGGTATGCTGCACTGCAGCATCTCTTTCACAATGCCTTTGAAAGGTATGAGACATAGCAAAGAGAACCAAAACTCCCAAGCAAAATTAGTAGTTCCTGATTTACTTAGGTTGAAATTTGAATTTGCAGGTTGGGGATAAGTATCTGCGCATACGGGTGCACACTTGCTGTGTTTATGTGTGAACAGATCCCATTTTCACCTTTCGTTCAGAACATGATAATTTTGCTGAATTCAGTAAGTGATATCATTAACTTTGTTTAAAGGCGCACACATGCACACTAGACCTTTGTGGGTGCAGCATGTTTCCAGATACAGATAGAAAACTGAGTTTTTTCTGTGTTGTTGGATAGTTTCTTAAAAAAAGAAAAAAAAAGGAAAAAAAAAAAAAAAAAACAAGCTTGTTGGTATGGTTCCGTTATCTAAGAAATTTTGTCAAGCAATCTGTAAAACCAAATCTTCAGCTTTTTTGTTTGGTGTCAACTGTTCTGTAGTGAAGAAATGGCTTCGTCTTGTAATTGGCAATGAAGTAATAATGCTTGGGAAAATATTCAGATGCTTCTATGAGGAAAACTTCTGCCGATTTTCACACAGTGCTTTTGCTATGCATGGTATTAAGTTGGGAAAGTGAATCCTGATACTAATTTTTTTCAGGGTCACTTTAGAAATGGGCAGCTCAAAGCACAATGCCTCCCATGGGACAAGGTTCTAAAGTGCAACATTTTATGTAGAATAGTGTTGTATTTACTGCAGTTGAGACTAAACTGTTGGAGTTGGTAACGTTACATTGCACTTGTCCTGATGAGATTGCATTAGCTGCCCAAGATGCTGCTATTTTTTTTTTTATTCTTGTTTTTAAAAATAAAGCTCTGTTATGTTAATTGTCTTTAAAACATTAAAATTACTTTGTTTTAAAATTGTCTTTGAGGAGGTGAAGGGTAAAGCAGGTTGTAAATTGCCTTTACAAGGCAACAGTGAAAACATGCCTCCTTGAAGTTTTGTTCAAGCTGTAGAGTTGATGGAGCTGTGTCTTGTTTTTGAGTTGCTTTAAAAATTGTAATAAATCTTCAAGCAGAATAAAGGTTGTTATGAAACTGCATTTCAGTTGTTGAGGCTTCAGTAAGGACTGTGATGTCTCATTACCAGCATCCTTGGGTAAATCTTCCTGTCTGTATGTGGCCTTCTTTGAAAATGAGACCCAAATGCTCATATTATTAGAGGGAACTAGGGAAGAAATAGTTTTAGCAGACTCTGAGCCATCCTGTGTCTTGAACTGAATGGGCTAGTTGGTAGGTCCAAAATAGGATCCTGTCAAAACAGTGTCAAAATCACAGTTCTGCCCATCTCATACTATTTCAAAAGCAGTACAATACTCATGATCTGTGGTCTGTTTTCTACAGTACATTGTTTGCTTCCCCTCACTATTGGTAGATGGTATCTGACTTCTTTGAGTCCATTGGGGTAAGTCAGCCAGCCACTCTTGAAGCCGAAAGAGATTCCTATTCACATTCTGTCCAAGGTTTCCATTCCAAAATTTGCTCACATTTTGCTCACACTAATCTCTAATACCTTTGACTAAAGTACTCAGGTAGCATGGGCTTGAAATAATTTTTAATAATCACCCTTAGAGATTCTTACAAGAAACTCAGATTAAGGACTATTATCATGCAGTGTTTCTGTTAGTAAGCTGATTCTTTTATACAGATGCTAAGTTTATCTTGTTCCTGCCCCCTGAACCAATGCTGAGGAACACAAAGGCTGTGCAGCCATAGAGTCAACATCTAAAAAGTAAGGTGAACTAGTTGGTGAATTATACATTGTCAGTCATCATCTGTTGAACAGAAATTAAGACTGATGGATCATAACCTGCAGAAGTCTGTGGACCAGCAGATTTCTTGCCTGTGTCATATTTTGTATAGAAATCACTCCTGGAAGATTGGAAAAGTAGTTTGCAAAAATGTCATTCTATTTTTGCTGTCTGCAGGCAAACACCCCCACACACACACTTTCCCTCTCTTCTTTTTTGCTAAGCTCTGATGTTCATACAATCATAAGGAATATGAGAGACTGTTTCAATCTATCATTTTGCAGATACAAGTGGGTGTAATATTTTTAAAGGGTTATGAATGCTCATCATGGATTTTGGTTTTTTTCTCTCTAAGTTGCTTGACTAATGCAAAATCATGTGTGAGTAACTTCACACAATTCCTTTTCTCTGAGCTGTGAATCCTAAGAAGGAAGAGAAAATTTTAAAACTCGCTGTCACATTTTGAGTGGCTCTGCATGGACCAACTCTGGTACTCCCCAGGCTGCAGATGGGGGCAGCTGGGCACAGAATGGGGGGGCAGACAGAGCAGCACTGCTGAAGCCCTGGGCCACCTCTCACTGCCCTTAATGGCTTCCTATGGAGGTAGCCTTCCCATCCACCATGGAGAAGGGCCCCTCTTGTTCACATAGAGACCCTTTTGAGATGATTACCATCAGGATGCACCTAACATTTACCACAGGGTCCCAATTCCCTTGTGTAGAGGGTGCAAACTGGGGAAATGGCAAACAGGAGGACCTTGCCAGTGTCACTGAAAGAAAAAAAGGCTAAAAATAAGTGGGTTTGCTTTCCTTGCAGGGCAGCTTGCAGGGAAGTGGTATCAGACATGATTCCAGACAAATGTGGGCTGTGCGAGAGGCACTAGGCTTTTCTTTCTCCTCTGAAACAATAGAAAACAGGAACTGTGGGAGCACCGCCGAGGCCACTGTTCTGGTGTCTATTTTTTTAAATACCTTTGAGGACCTATGTCCTCAAAAATACATAGACCACCAAAAACAGGAATTCTTCAGGACCTTCTGTATAAACAGATATTGATTGCTCAGCAGCTATTCAAATTTTGGGTAATCTTTGCAGGGACTAGCCTTCTGACCTCTGATTAAGCTATCAGATAACCAGAAACATCCTGACAGTTCTTTGAAAAAGCAGGTTTTTATCCATGGCTGTACCAGGCCTTGTTTCCTGCCTGAACGGCATTGCAAGGACGCTGCTTGTACCATCCTGTCCTCTATGAAGAAATTACTTTTGCACAGTAAAAAAGGAGGCATTTAGGGCTACTGATTTAAATGTGCAAATATTTACACAAGTAAAATTTAACAGGTAGCACACAAAAGGATCTAAAACCTGTCATCCTCGGGTCTTTGAACAAAAAAATATTGACAAAACTGGACACGAATATGGCTAATTCAGATGATGATTTCACTGTCGTGTGTCTGATATTCTTGTCTCATTAGAAGACCGTAGCCTGAGAAGAAAGATAATGAGTTTATACCTCAGAGCATTTTATCCTCTATAAATCCTCTATAAATATTTGATTTTGACATGGATTGTTTTATTTTTCGACAAATCTTGTGCTTGGTATAAAACAAACATTGTTGGATTAATCCTTTTCCTATTTTTTTTTTTTATGGTGTAACTACTGGAAGTCCTTCAGCAGGGTTGTCCATGGGGTGTTGGTGAAATGGACACACTGAGAGTCAATGTTTGGTGGTGACTTTCCCACAGGGAATCATGTGTCTGGACTGTATAACAGGGTGGTCCATCACAGCTCCCTGTCTAGGACTCAAGGCAGTGATTCAGATGGCTTTCACGTGCCATCATGCCTGCCACTGCACTCAGGGTCATGAGGCGTAAGCTTTACCTGTCTAAAAGGTGGGTATAGCAACTCTTTGCAGCTTGTTTGTTGTGAGGCTAAATGGAGACCTTAAAGAGCACGATGTGGAAATACGAGAGGAATGCAAATCAGCGGCTGTCAGGACTGGAGCCATACCAGGGAGCAAAGGTGAAAAGAAAACCTTCGCACTTCTCACCAGAGCCTCTGAGCAGGGACCCAGATTGCACCATGCTGGGCCTCCAGTCACTCTTCACCTTCCCTGGGAAATCCATGCAGTATTATTACTCTGTTGAGTAAAGGCTGCCACTTAAAAACAGCACCTGATTGCATTCTCATACAATTTACTGCTCTTCCTTGTTTCAGAAAGACAGTGAGTTTGAACATTTTGAGGTGGGATTCATCTCATCTTAAGCACCTAAAAGAAAGGCTTGTCATCAAAGCTGTCTGGCAAAAATCTCTTCACTGAGAGAGCCAGGCAATTCCTCAGGGTGATTCACCCCACCTACCTCAGGCTATTCTTAGGATGCAGTGAATCACTCTACGTCAGTTCTTTGACTGGAGGGAG
This sequence comes from Oxyruncus cristatus, assembly GCA_013399855.1. Taxonomy (NCBI): domain Eukaryota; kingdom Metazoa; phylum Chordata; class Aves; order Passeriformes; family Cotingidae; genus Oxyruncus; species Oxyruncus cristatus. The sequence goes on along the minus strand of VXAY01006963.1, from coordinate 10,077 downwards.
AGCCCAGGCAAATAGCTTATGCTAGATGTGCAACTTTAATGTGCCTAAGGTTAGATGAACTAACTCAGTCTCTTCCCTGCTGTTCAATTTTAATCTCTCCAGTACCAGCTGCAATGTCTTCTGCTCTTAGGCATAATGATAAGGGACAATTAATTTGGGGCTGGAATTAAAATTGGTTTATAGAACTTGAGTCTTTCATAATAATTGTAAAGGTGGCAGACAGGTTCAAAAAGACACTGGACCATATCAACCTTGGAGCTGTAATTCTGGACTCCACACAGAGGAATCCAGATAAGCAGTAATGCCATGTACTGCTGCCTTTTCTGCCTGCTCCAGGGTAAAACCTGGCACTGCCTCAGACCTGGCTTATCAGTACCTTCCAACAGCCTGTTTATGTGAAGGCTACACACCTGTCTTTTGAGGAATACCTTGGTCTCCTGCCAGCCATGTGGCCAGCTGAGAAGACGTGGATGAAGAAGATGCTGCTGTTTTTTCCAAGTGAGGTCAGTTTGTTAGTCACCACATCTGTATTCCCTTTCTTATCCAGGGGAAATTTAGGGAACTTGACTTTCTTTCCTTCCAATTAGTCCATAGCCAAGACACAGAGTGGGGTATTATGATAGTAAAACTAAGAAGGACTTCAGCCAAATTACCTCCCAGTCACACTGAGCTCCACCTTAGGGCAGGAGAGCTATGTTAAATTCCCCAGGCATCTATGGAAAACTTAAGAAGGTCCTGTGGTGGTTTTTGGGCACAAGAGTATATGCATACCTGCGTCAGTTAAACCAAATCTTTCAGTCAAGAATGTTCTACTGAGAAGAGTCTGCAGACTTCAAGGGAAGTTTTCCCATCCAGTGAAGTGGAAGATCTAGCCTTGAATAGCCTCAGTGGCTAGAGCAGATGCAGTGTCAGGTCAAAGGCAGGAATATTTTGGGAAGAAGATTCAGGAGTCTTGACATGAAAGAAGAGAAGCTGTTATGCAAACAGCTGTTGCTCAACAGATAACAGGTAATGTAAACAAGAAAGCCATAGATTATCAAAGCACCCATGAGGGCCAGGATTCTTCAGGATATGTGAATAAGATCCTCAGAATGGGTTCGTGGCAGTGCACCTCTTCGTGGTAGGCACTGTAGGTTTCTGGACAAAAGCATATTGCTCCTATGTGAAAACAGACTGATCTTGTTGGTGAGTAAATGTGCACAACCACACTCCTTTAGGACTGTGAATATTATTTCAGAGAGGATGAGAGGACAAACTGATTTAAAAAAAAAGAAAAGAAAGACCAAGTGTATACAAACACACACAATTAAATGATGTTGATATTTCAAAATGTCTTGGTCATCATTACCAATAACAGTGTTACTAAAACTGAAATCTTGCCATGGTCCTTTGATTTCCCACTGTAACCTTGGCAGGCACGGATGACCCAGGTCTTGTCCATTGGTTCTCCAGTGGCGAAAACGCCTCTGATCTGGCTGGGCCACATGTACTTCCAGTAGGGTGTGGCCAGAGACTGGACCCAAGTTTTCTTGAGTTAGCGCAACTTGCTTGGATTCCTGCGCACTCTTCTGACAGCTGTGTTTGAGAGCCCCTGGGTAATGCTGGATCCAAATAGCCACTTCAGGATTGGAAGCAGACAGGAAAGGAAAGGGATTGCTGTTAAAGTCTTGATAGAAATTTCTTTCATAAGAATGTCCTTTCTGGTGTCCCATACAGAAGAGCACATCCTCTTTTAAGATGGTTGAAGAAGCTCCTTTTACTGGGGAAGGTGGTTAGCTGTGGCAATTAAATGAATAAGTTTCCCTCCCTTATTTTCTCAATATCTATACCAATGTGTATGCACATGCTCCCTTCAGCACATCTATGATGGAGACACCATGACTGTAATATCTGTGAGCACCACCTAAGGCTGACCTGACATTTCTTAGCTGAATACAATCATTAGCATGGCCCCAGGTCTGAAGGCAAGCTGACTAATGGAAAATGTGTTCAGTTTCTTAGCCAGGCTATGACAATGAATAGTGTTCCTTTCAAAATGCCATACTCCTTACATTTCAAAATTCACATATACCTTAAAATTGGTATAAAATTTGTGAAAAGTAAGCAAGAGAAATCCATGTCAGTACCTCAGTAAAAAGTAACAAGTGGAACACACTGCTGGAAGGATTTTCCAGAGAAGACACCCTGGAGCTTGCTAAGTGGGTCTACCACAGCTCTATCAGTGTATCACATCCTTACTGTACAAATTTATGATTTCTGGATTGAATTTGACGTATTCATCTCCAGCCAAAAAGCAAGGATTGTCGTCATTTTGACTGTCCTCAAATCTTAGTGTTCTGGTCACAGACAGGGAAACCAGCTCTAGTAGCCAAAGCTGCTCCCACTCATGCGCCTGGGTTGTTCTCTGTGGCAATGGAGCTGCAAGGGAAGGTGGTGGCTAGCTTATGCCCTGATATGAAATCAGGATACACCTGAGAAACATGCTTGATCCCAGAAACTCAAAGAAAGTGCTTCCCTATCTGGTAATACATATGTAGCTCTTGACTGATGCATGCCCATATCCAATTCAACATGTCTATTTTCCACTTTGAGCTGATACCTTCAGAGCTCTTTGGCTCACAAAAAGCATTAGCACATGTTAGGCAGCTGTTTTCTCCTGATTGTTTTTTTAATGTCAGCACAGTCTTGAAGCTGAAACAGCGGACTCTGTACTCCCTGTGATAAAAATACTGGGTAATTTTGAGTGTCATTCACAGCAGATACTTCACATCTGACATCTCTCTACACTTTCACCCCTAGAGGTTCTGATGCAAACCTGGCTCTGGAGCTTTGAGAACTGGATCTCACGGAGAAAGGGGAACCATGAGACAGGGCGAAAAAGTCTTTTCTTCCAATATTTTCCTAAGCTGCCCATATTCAGTGGACCAAATTCATGGTAGAGCTACTTAAATGCAAGGAGAAGGGTCAAGGCAGAAAAATATTACCAGCTGTTCATGACTAGTATTTCTCTTCATATAGCCTTCTAAAACCTTGGATTTACTTATCTTTTTAATTTTGCTCTGCAGATAGTTGAGGACAAAATTTTCCAACCCAACTCCTTTATCAATTCAAAGTTATTGGTGTACTGGTGCTAAGGCATTTGATAATCCAAGGTTATATTCCTGTGTCATATAAATGACACACTCAACAACAAAATATTCTCATTCTCCATCCTTTCCTAGAAATTAATTTAGTCATGGACCTTAAAAGAGACTAGAAATGTAAGGCTCATCATGCACATACTAGAGTTGATCAAGAATTGTTCTGCAAGGAAAATTCATATTAAAAACCCCTCATTTATTTCATATGAAATAGTTTTCATATAAGTTTCATTGTGAAACCTTCACAAGGGTTATGGATTCAGCAGAACTCTTTCAAAGTTCAAAATAAAAAGCAAGGCTCCAATTTCCATCTAATATAGCCTGTTAGCCAACAGTGACCATTCTAGTAGTCACTTAGCATAGATGAGATCTAGGAGAGTCTTCAGTGAGCAGAGGCTGAAGATGTAAGATATTCTAGGTGAATGCTTTTCCGGCATCCATAGAGTTTGTTTCAATCCACTGGTACTCCATATAAATAAAAATATTAATTGGAATAAATAAAACTGATTATAATACCTGGTCATTATGGCACTCACCAGAGACACAGGAAAAATGAATTCACACCCCTGCTTCAATGGTGACTCCGTGTCTACAGCATGAAAATTAGGCAGGCATAGGCTGAGACAGGTAATTGTATAGTAATAAAGGTGGTGGTATTTTTCTATAAGCAGTTTGAGTTCTTGTTTTTCTACTAAGTAGTACAGCTCAAGAAGTGACATCTGCATCAGAATTATTTTTAGATCAATGTTTACATTTTAAGGCCTGTTTGGTCTTCAGTGTGACTCAAGATCTGGATTCTAAAGGATCAAAGTCTAGGAGGTTTTTCTAGACTCATGAAGAACCATCTCAAGCAATTGTAGAAATCTCAAACCTTCTGCTTTGGACAGATATAACTTAAAAACAGAACAGGAAACCAAACCCAGCCAGATCTAAGTCTGACACAGAAACCAGGCTGAACTGGTGTTTTCATGACAGTACTTTATCCACTCAGAAATCACAAGTATTTTAGAATCTCAATTTCAGTTTTGTTCCTTCGTGCTGAAAAACCTCAATACTGCTTAGTCTTTTGGCTCAGAAACATGAACATTTGAACACAGAAGTAAAAAAAACCCAACCAAACAAAGAACAACCAAAAAAAACAAACCCTAACCACAAAAAATAAACAAAGGCCAATGGGTGTGTTAGAATCTTTTATGGCTCCATAAAAGACTAACCATAAAGAACAACTAACTATATGCTGATTGGAAACTCCAAGTTAGAAAAGACCACTGGCTCTGGTTTTCAAATGCTTCCCCTCCAGACTACTCCAATCTCAGCAGAAACTGATGTTATCTAGAAATGGGCAAATATATATGAGGGGGTTTCATGTGCCAAAAATCTGGTTAGCTTCACTGACTCCATCTAATCCCAGCAGAATTACCTTGATACTCTATAGCTAGAACTGGCTGTCATTTATGTCCCTATTTTTGCCGTCAAATTAAAGCAATTAGCACTTCCTACTTGCTAATCTAAAATATTTTAAAATGGTTTCTCCTTCTTTACCACATTTTTAGATGTGACTGAACAAAAATCACTGGTCAGGCCTCCTAGCCTTGAAGGCATGCATGGTCTGGTAGAGAAAGTCTTCTCCTATCATTTGCATGGGAACAGTATCAAAGTCCGAAAATCCTGAGTGGGTGGCAGAATTGCACCAAGGATATTCATTTCAAAAAGCTGAGAAGGAGAAAAGACACATTAACGCTTCTATCAGATAATTACTTTTGGAGGGTATTGGAGGAGCACCTGTACACATGTGTTCAATAAGCAAATTGGTGATCATATCCACTAGGCTATTTATTTGACAACTTTTTCAATAATTTATCTAGCTCTGGTGATACTGGTTTTGTAAGTAAGAAAATGTAAATTATTTGTCTCACTTGATTTTGCTGCCACAAGCTCCTGTGGACTGCTTTTGTCCTAGTGTCATAGAAATGTTTTCCCTTTCTGTGATTGACTGATTGCACTCAGTACACCTGAACAATATTTGCAATTGAAAATAGAACTTCTATTTCCCAATCAGAGAGCTTGACTATTCTTACAGATGACCAAGTTTTTTGATCTCTTTGTTCATTGAATCTGAACGATAAGCTTTGTTTACATATATTGTTCCTTTTGTAATGTTCCTTTTAATGTTCTTCTGCATGGTCATGTCCCTGTCTGAAAAATAATTGGTGGGAGCAAGAGAGAGAGGGCAGATTGACAGACTGATCAGATGTTTGACTAACTTGGTCATCAGCAATCCCATCCTTTCAGGACAGGGCAAACAGTTGCTAATGAGAGCAATTTCATGGGGACTGGTGAAAAGATGTTGTGGTGGTCACCTTATTCAGGAAGGTTTAAGATTTTCTGTTTCTATTTCTTTGTGGAGAGAGCTGGGGCGGGGTTGGGGAGGAAGTGGTTTTTTCATTAGTGATAAGGGCAAACAGAGGTGTACATTTCCTCTTCTAAAAGTATAATGTACAAAGCTGCTTGCATTGGGTTTTTTTGTGAGTGTGTATTCAGGCACATAGGACGAGTGAGTTAGTAAATGTCACTGCTGGAGCATCACCTTTCACCATAAGCACAATCAGTCAGAAGCCCCATAAGTGCCTTTTTTTTTCCTCCGGTTGGGAGTGGAAATTCACACTTCAGTGTTGCCTTATAAAAACTGAATCTGTGAGAAAGCCCTTGGATAGTACCCAAGCCAAAGAGGATCAGTTCCCGAGTTGGCAAGCAACTCAGCTGTTTCAAAGACAATGAGAATTTTTGTCTTCATATGGTTGTGGGGTCCTTCATCTAGAAAAGCAGATGAAACGGCTAGCAAAACTACCAGGTAGAATGACAAATATGGTTCAAGGTGTGGAGTAGCTTCACTGAGAGAGCACATAAGCTAGACTGGGGTACTTTAGTCTGGAAAGGAGGCTGACTAGGAAGTATGACAGATACAACCACTTATGAAATACAAGTGGTACAACCACTTATGAAAGACAAGTGGTACAACCACTTAAGAAAGAAGGCAAACAGAGGAAATTCAGTTACTGCTTCTTAGAACACAAGGGCCAAGGGCATAAAAAAAACTTAACAGGTGGTTAATTTAAAACACATGAATGCAAATAATACATAGATGAACTGTGAAATTCTTTGACCTGCGAAACTGTGAATTTAGAGGAGTGATTAGACAAATTCATGGCAGTCAAATACAGGAGGACTACTGAACAGAAAATTGCTGCTACTGCTGGCAGAAAATAAAATCCTTAGATTGCAGGTAGAACTAAAGAAATGATAAGCCATGGAAGCCATTATATGTGACTAATCAAGTGTGTGAAAAGAAGTTACAGTGATAGTTTAGACCCAGATTGCTACTTCTTAAGGGTTTGAGGCTTAGGGTCGTTATAACTTCACCCGCAATGTTCAACTCCACAAAGTTATTTAAAGTTCTATATTCAGAAATGTGGGATGTTACTATGCTTTGGTTTTTTCTCAGAATTTTGTTTCAAACTTGGAATATTAGTTGGGGTTTTTTTGTTTTGGTTTGGTTTTTTTTGTTTGGGGTTGTTTGTTGTTGTTTTGTTTTGTTGGGGGTTTTTTGTTGTTGTTTTGGTTTTTAGGTCTCCCAGGGCTTATGTCTGATTTAATAAAAGTTCTGCCAAGTATCTGTCAGAATGCCGTCTCTGCAAAGGACTCACTTTCAAACTCTGGGGCATATAGTACCATACCTACACATACTAAAATGACACCAAGTATTTGTTAACATAAAAAAATAAGGGGATATTCTTACTTCATTCTTCTGACCCTTTGCTTCAAGGGTAAAGGCAATCTTAATTTCTAGTATTTCTCAGCTTTTGCAGAGGCATTCTAAGAGGCTCAGTTTTAAACAAGATGGAACATGTTCACAGCTGAAACCTAAATGGGTAAAAGGGTTCTGCATCCCTGTTGAAATGTTCTGCTTAAATGTTTGACCCTTAATGCAGTCTACACTCTGCCCGCAGCAAATGTTCCTCCCAGCTGCTGTTCTTCTCATTAACAGAAAGGAGAAGAATTAAGGTACTGCACTATCCAAACATGTTGAAGCCAAGAGTTCATTAGCTGCCATCCAATATGGAGTGAATTATAATAGATTTGGTATTTGCCTGCCCATATATGCAGAACTCATATTGCATGAAAATAACATTCACTTAGTTAGAAACATCTTCCTGTTAATCTAGTCCTTTAAATTTGCAGTCATTCAAACAGGTCTTCCTCCTCCTTTTCATTCTGGAAAACTCTCCCCAAATATGTTAAAAATGAGGATTTTTTTCATCATTACCCTGTATTTAGCCATAAGGGGAAGTTTTGTCTTTGACTGGAAGGAGGAAAATAAAAGTCCTAGGATCATACCAGATTCAGCCCATTAATCCCTGAATTATCATGGATTAGTCATTGCATTTCCATCTGATGAATTTCTAAATTTTATTCCCTCTTGCCATTTGTCTCCTTTGTCATTCTCCATTACTTGATCAAGTACGAGTAAAATGAAATCTCCTTCTATTTCCAAACACTGTAAATACAACACCCAACTAACCAAACAAAATCAACACTCCCTCCCGAAAAAAACCCAACCAAACAAAAATCAGTGTAAGACAGTGACAAGGCAATTTTCCTTCCAGGTCTTTAAATAAAGAGTAGTACAAAATTATATCATCCTGAATAATTTTCAAGGCAGATATCGCAGTTCCTCCTATTCAGTGGAATGAAGATACACCTGGCATTCATTCCAGGCACTAGGTGAAGCTTTGTCAGAGGAGATACTATGTTTGGTGAGTCTGTCAAACTTTGTCTTATCCCCAGTCTCACCCAGTAGCCTCACAGCCATTTTACTTCATTTTTGGCCTTGTGTGAGAATAGGAGTTAATTGAGAGTAGTGTATGTCTATCAGACCAGGCTGCTCATGGGAATCCCACTGATGACTCTCATCAGCTTGTCTCCTTTGGTCTAGATGACTCTGGTCAGAAATAGACACAATTCACCTAAAATACTTGTGTACTAAAAATGTATTCATCCCTCCCTGGAAATATGGGTGGGTTCTTCTCTTTCTCTTAGATTCTTCCTATTTTCTTTTGTTCTGCCTTTTCTTGTGGCCTAAACTACTACATTGAGTTACACAGTGCATTAGGCAAGCAGGAATTCATTTGAGCGTGTATTAAAATACCTAGTCCGAGCTTGTCATTGCAATTGGTTACATTTCTTCTTTTTCTCTGTTTCAGCAAAGCCTTATCTCTTAGCTTTCTGCCACAAGATCCTTTGAGGTGGGGAGGAAAGGCATGAGAGAACACTCAATCCATATGAAATTAAAAGTAAAGAATTAGACATGCACACAGAAAAGGAAAAAACTTCTGAAAGTTAAAAGAAGCAGTTTCCTCAGGCTCAGTAACTGCCAAGCTTCAACTTTTAGTGTCTGGAAAGAATGACCAAGGACATTGTACTTCTGGAAGAGCATTGTGATATTAAAACCACACACCATATTCAGCAAAGCAGTATCATTACCAGACTCCATCATACCAGTCTCTTTTGTGGGAATTATTCTTCTCTATAGAAATAATTAAACATTTGCTGCCCCAGAGCAAGAATAGGCAATTAAGAGAGGTCTGATGGCCCAGTAGCTATATCTCTCACTGGGGGAAACAGGAGAACAAGATCCTTCTCTAGCATCCATTTGACTATTTATATGCCCTAGTAGACATTATTTGTCTATTATAACACTAACAAGAGTTCTCATTTGGCAAAGTCTTGTTTCAAGTACATATTAGCATCATGGTGAAAGTACTCCACTAAACTGGGGAAAAGATGCTTCTTGATTTCTTAAACTGATTCAGAGACAGAAGCTCATTAGCAATTAGCCATTCTAGTGAGCAGAAAACTGATCTCCCTTCCCCTTTGGTTTTCCTCCACCAAACAATAATATTATTAATATTTCTTTCACTTTCATGAAAAAAAAGCCAGCTCTTGACTGCCACTCACGGGGCAAAAAATTTACACCCCAGCTGGTGGGTTGCCTTGTCTCATTCAACACCTTCTCAATGATTTCTGGAGTATATAAAAAAGCCATGAACTGTTATAAATTGATTTTGAAGTCCCCTGAAATGGGCTTTGCTTGTGGAGCTCTTCAGCAGTGTGATATCACCTTGTCTTATTCAGGTAAAACAACCCCAAGAAGAAATTTAAGACTTTAAAAGCTCTGGGTGAGGGTGGAGAGACCAAGAGCTCTGGCCCCAAAACTGAGCTTGTGGAGCAGACTTTGTTACAAATCAGCTCAGCTGAGAAGCAATTTTTTGAGGATTACTGAGAGAACAGCTAACAGCAGGATAATTTGATTAGAGACATAGAATTAGATGGAGTGGCTTAAAATAAACTGCTTAGATATTTTAAAGCTATGACTAATAGGGAAGACTGTGAGAGTACTCTGGATATATTTTTGTTAGATTTTCAAAGAAAGCACTCAAGAAAATCTGCTGGTGGCCAAGGCTGTGTGGAGAAAGAAGTCATGCGAGTACAAGCATAAGGCACTGGGCAGGGATATCAAACCCCAAAGGGCTGGTGCAGAAGGGTCTCTCCCATGGGAGAGGATGCTTAGCAGGGCATGGTTTAGGAACTGCCCTGTACATATGGGATGTTACTCTAGTTTGGAGTAGGAAATCTTTTTCATAGCTTCAATAATGTGTTATGGTTGCAGGTTACTTCAAACAGAAACTGAAACACTGCAATAGCAAACATTATCAGCTGTCAGAAACCTCTGGGAGGCAAAAAATCCATCCATATCATGCTGTATGCTTGGGATGAGCTTGCAGCAGTACCAAAACTCCAGTTCACCCCTCACTAGGCAACCTTCCCCAATTATTTTTACTTTAATTGCACACAATTTAAAAATAATAAAAATAATAAA
>VXAY01006959.1:605333-632497 GCA_013399855.1 Oxyruncus cristatus | reverse complement strand
ACCCCTCGGCGCTCGCGCGGGGCACTCTGGGCATTGTAGTCCGGAGGACGGGTGGCGGGTCTCGCGAGAGCTGAGCGACACCGCCCGCGCGCGCTTAAAGGCGCCCGGGGGGTGGCGGGACCAGTAGTGTGAGGGGTTGGGGGGGGCAGTGACAGTGACACCGACCCGGAGATATCGACAGAGGGGACAGGCTGGAAGGGACAGAGTGTATCATCTCTCCAACTTCTCTGCTCCAGCAGGGCCATCCCAGAGCACACGGCACAGGATTGTGTCCACACAGCTCTGGAATATCTCCAGGGAGGAGACTCCACACCCTCCCTGCTCTCTGGGCAGGGCTGGGGCACTGCCCAGCCAAGAAGTTCTTCCTCCTGTCCGGCTGGAACTTGCTGGGCATCAGTTCCTGCCCGTTGCTCTTGTGCCATTGCTGGGCCCCCCCGAGCAGAGCCTGCTCCATCCTCTGCCCCCTCCCTGCAGCCCCTGACACACCTTGGGCAGGGCCCCTCTCAGGCTCTGCTCTGGAGGCTGAACAGCCCCAGCTCCCTCAGCCTTTGCTGCTCCCACAGCTGCTCCATCCCTGGGGCATCTCCGCAGCCTGCGCCGGCCCCGCTCCAGGAGCTCCCTGTCCCTGCTGTGCTGAGGAGCCAGAGCTGGGCCCAGCCCTGCAGATGTGCCTGCCCAGGGCTGGCCAGAGGGGCAGGATCCCCTCCCTGCCCTGCTCCAGTGCTCCTCCTGCTGCCCCCAGGATCCCCGTGGCCTCCTTGGCCCCAGGACACACAGCTGGGCAGGGACAGCCCCAGGACCCCCAAGAGCCTTCTCCTCTCCAGCAGGTCCCCCCCAGCCTGTGCTGGTGCCGGGGTTGTTCCTCTGCAGGTGCAGGACCCTGCTTGCCTTTGTTGAATTTCAGAGGGTTCTTCTCTGCCCGTCTCTCCAACTTGTCCAGACCCTCCTGAAGGGGCGCACAGGCAAATCCTCTCAGCTTTTTGTGTCATTGGCAAACTTGCTGAGAAGGCATCAACCGCCTTATCCAAGTCATTGATGAACAAGTTAAAAAATACTCAGAACTGAACCCTGGGGGACACCACCAGTGACAGGCCCCCAACCAGCTCCTGTGCCACTGATCACAACCCGGTGGGATCTGACACTCAGCCAGTTCTCAATCCAGGCCACTGCCCATCCAGCCTACATGGCCTGAGTTGAGTGTCAAAGGCCCTGCTGAAGTCGAGGTGGGCAATACCCACTGCTCTGCCCTCACCCTTCCAGGCAATCATTCCATCGTGGAAGACAATTAGGTTGAGCAAACATCACTTACCTTTAGCGAACCCACACCACCTACTGATCACACTCTGGGCCACCTCAGCCCCCCAGGCCAACTGTTCTAACACCCCACACCACCCCTGTACCCCTTACCCACCCCTGCCAGCTCACCTGGCCACAGCATGGGTCATGTGCCCCCTCCAGGTCCCCTGGGCCAGACCCCACCTGACAGTGCCTGAGGTTCTGTACTGGGGGCTGCAGCCTTCCTCTCACACTCCAGGGGTTCCCTCCCTCTGCTGTGCCCTGTCCCTGCAGCAGCTGCTGTCCCAGGCACAGCCAAAGCCCTCAGCCCATGTTCTGGAAACACCTGGTCCCTCCTGACCTGTGAACATCAACATTTGGAGGAGGCCAAGCAGGGCAGGAGGCAGGGATAAAGGAGACGGGGGGACATGGAAGTTTTATGGAGCCATAGGGTTATCTGCCATTTCTCCTTTCCTGGGAAGCATCACCTTCCTGCTGCCCCATCACTGCTGGGGGTGTCTGAGGGCACACATGGCACCCACAGGGGGCTGGGCCAGCCCTGTGTGCTCCAGGCACTGCCTCGGAGGCACCAAAGGAGTGGTGACTGTCCAGAGAAGGGCAGCAGGGGCCAGAGGCTCAGGAGAGCCTGGAATAGTGCCCAGGGAGCCCAGGGAGGAGGTGGCAGTGGCTGGCTGGGGGACTGTGCCCCACAGCCCTGCCCTGCACAGGGGAGATGAGCACTGGGCTGGCTGGTGAGGGGTGAGGGCTCCTGCCCCACAGCACGGCCACAGCCCAGCCCTGCAGCCCTGCTCGGCCAGGGCATCCTCCTGAACCCCCTCTGCGCCCAGGAGGGCAGGGGGCTCACACCAAACCCAGGCAGCATCAGCTGGGGAACAGAGCTCCCCATGTGCCCCTGCAGTGCCCTGGGCTGGGGCTTCTCCTGTTACTGGGGGTGACTGGACCTGTCAGCCCCTGGCTCTCAGGAGCATATGGCAGTGATGAGCCACCAAGCTCACCCTTGTGGCACTCTGGGGAGCTCACCCACCTCTCCTGCCTTGAGCACAGCTCCAGGACTGAAGCCAAACAGCCCCACAGCCTCAGGGTGCAGTTTTGCAAACCCACAAGCTGCCTTTCTTGCCCCAAAGATGCTGGGCAAGTGGTTTGGGAGTGCCAGGGACCAGGGAGCACCTGCCAATTCTGCCTCCACGACAGTCCCAAATGGGACCAGCTGGAAACACAGTGATAAAATCAGACTGAAGCCATTTCCTCGTTGATTTTATTAAGGGTAGCAGGGAGGCTGCTTCCCTTCTGCCCCCCAGGGGGGCCTCATGGCCGTGGTGTCCCCCCAGCCCCAATCTGCCTCTCTGGGACGTGCCAGCTCTGCCCTTTGCCATCAGCCAGGTCCCTGCCCTGCCCTGCTCCTGGGCTCTGACCCGTGCTGTGCCACGTCATGGGGCAATTGTGTTACCAGCACAGCAAGTGGTGCCACGGCCCGAGCCCTCTGCAGCCTCCTCTCCCTCCTGTGCTGCCTCTCAGCTCCCCAGGACAGGACATAGTCCAGGAAAGCACCAGTGAAGCTCTGCCAGGCGCTGGGCCGAGTATGGCAGCTTAGCCACCCAAGCAGAGCCTGGGCTGGGACTCAGCCCGAAGCTGGTTTTCTGTCATCAGGGTTGTGCCAGGTGGATGTTGTGAATTTCTGAACTACCTGGTCGGATTTAGAGTCCTGCTTCTCTTCTGGGGCTGAGCAAGTACCAATTTCAACTCTCAGAGGTATTTTTGCACATGCACCTAGTCGCACACAGCCCTTTCTAATCCTCCTCGGAGCAGGAAGACAGTGGATTAGATGTGGCTTTAGGAGCTGATCTGCTGAGATGGAAGTTTTGTGTCCGGTGTGCCAGGGACAGTGTGCACAGAGGGGCAGGAGGTCAGCTTACTCTGTGCTTCCCAGGCACTCCTGCCCTTCCAGCTCCATCCAGGGACTTGACTCTCTCTTTCCTCCTGGGCAGTGCTGCAAATACTTCCCCAAGGATGAGCACCTGCCTGCACAGGAACACAGCAGATCCACACTCCCCACACAGGTCACCCTGTCCCGAGCTGTGGGAAAAGGCTCCCAGGAAAGGAAAGGAAAAGGGAAAGGCACTGCAGGCACATGGAGATTCCTGTGCCTGGCTGGGAACTCAGCCTTCCCTCCCCTCTTAGTCAGGCAGGAGCTGTGACTGGGGTCTGCTCAGTCCTGTTTGTGTCACAGGATGGTGTTTGAGGCTGACAGAGCTCGAGGGCTGCGCCTGGCACTGACCAGCTCCCACCCCAGGTAGGTGGGATCTTCCTCCTGTTGCCTTTTCCCCAAAGTTTTACTGAATTTTTCTTGATTACTACCGCCCACAGAGCAGTAATTTATTCCAGAGCTGCAGCACCGCTGGAGCTTCCTGATATAAGTATCGGCCTGCGTGGAAAACAAACCCTCAACAGCCTGTCCCAGTGCTGCCAGTGCCTTCCCAGTGGTGGGATGGCAGCACTCAATAGCTCAGGAGAGGAGTCACTCCTTCCCCGAGAGGTACAGCCCAGCTGCTGCACCTCCTGCCCCCCTGGCAGGTTTTCCCAGCAAGAAACTGTTCTCAGCATGACACACATCACCCCATTTCACTGCTCCTTCCAGTTCAATAATTTAGCTTATAAAGGAGGAGCTAAGAAGAGCACATTAATAAATAAAGAACACCTATGAAAGATGTATTTAAACTGTGACAGGGAAAATAATTCATTGAAGAAGCAAAGGCCAATCCTGATCAGTAATTCAGGACCCTGGAGGCAGCAGAGGATGCGTCCGCGGCTCCGTGAGCCCAGCAGGGAGGAAATGGCGTGTGAGCAGCTCCCAGAGCAGCCCCCTGTCCTGGGCTGCCCCACTCCTGCTCTGGGAACAGCTGGCTGCCTTTTGGGGGAGGCAGCAGGAACAGCTTCCACCGAGGATGGTTTGCAAACTGTTTCACTTAAGGACATTTCCTTTCAGCGCCTGAAACGCCCACCTCGCTCTGCCAGAGAATTCCTTCTCTTCTGCAGACTGTGGTTTTATCCAGGGGATCACTTTTGACAGGAGCAGCAGAAGGGAACTGAGGACAGAAGGCACCTGCAGTCAAGCCTTGTAAAAGATAATTCTCAGGAGATGCACAGCCACGTGCTCCTGCCATTGCCAGGCCCAGAGCAGGGTGGTGCTGTGACAGGACACAGCACGTCCAGGACACGCAGAGCTGCACATCTGGGTGACACACGCGGCTCCTGGGGGCAGCAGTTGCTGTGGACATGCACATCCTTAGCCACTTGTTCCTCAAAACTTCCAGGAAAGCCCCCAGCCACCTGATTCACGTAAACTGTGACAAATGCAGACTTGCCACTTAAAAAACCCAACAGAGCAGGGCCTGGACCCACACCCTTTGTGTCACTTGTACACTCGTGGGAGACCCACATTCACACAACCAGCCTGGTGAAAGCCCCAGGGCTGGCAGTTGGCACCATAGCCCCATCCACCCTGGAATCAGCCACAGCAGAGCCAGGTTTCCCCCAGGATCACCAGCCAGGATCCCCAGGCCCCACCAACCCCCCTGCTGAAAGCAAAGCACTGAAGTCTGGGTTGGAACTCCTCAGCCCATCCACCCGCAGGAAGGCAGCACAGCACCAGCGCTGTGAAGGCCCCCCTGCACAGCCGCCTTCCCCCCATGGCACCCCATGCTGGGCACCCCAGGCACTGCCCCTTCCCTCCTCCTCTGCCTGTGCCAGGCCCTTCCTCACCAGGACAGAAGGCCGCAAGCTCCCCCTCACGTCACAGCCTTGGTCCCTTCCAGTCTGTAACTTCACGGAAAGCTCACAGAATCAGCACCTGCAGCCTTCCCCCATAGCTTCTCTGATTTAAGAAACTGTCTAGAGCCAGGAAAAAAAATCCTTTCCTCCCTCCTAAATACCCGAGATGTCAGGACAATGCAGCTGTAAACTGCGTGTTTCCTTGTCGGTCAGTGACACAGAGAGAAACAGATGGGGAAGAAGGAGACACAGATACCTTTCCTGTGGCAAGGAGAACGCACCTCCTTGCGAGACTGGGCTGTAGAGGCCACAGTGGGCAACTGAGCCCAAGCACAGGGTGCCTGAGGGTGCAGTCCCACTTACTGCAGTCACAGGACTTCAGGCATCTTGTGAGTGCAGCAGTGACGCTCTCAGCAGGGACCGACCCCCACCTGACACCAGACCTTCTTTTTTCCTGTGAATAAAGCCCAAGTTCCAGAAAGGCTGCCTGTTCCCCTGGAGCTCTCACAGGCAGTAACAGGCTCGTGTTCTCCATCAAAGGCCAGGATACCATGAACTCCATGTTGGACACTTTTCTGCTTTTATTTTAAAAAAATCCAGAGTGGATCCAGTAACAGTTTTATTATCAAGGAAATTGTTTTACCATAAGCAGAGAACAGACACAGGATGGAGCAGAAGGCTCAGACAAGCAAAGTATTTAACTTCCACATAGCCTCTTGTGTAAGAAATAATGTTACAGCTGAGTTTGAAGTACCCCCTTTCCTTGAGAACAAGGGTACCAGCCTAGCTCAGGGCTACCAACGTCACCAGCCTTGCCCTACTGCTCACAGGCTTCACTACCTGCTGACAGGTCCTCAGATGCACCAGGAGGGGCCATAGACTTCTTCTCCTCCCTGTTCCAGCACGACTTCCATCTCCACCCACAATTTAGTGACATGGTTTCCAAACTGGGATCTCGGATTTAATACACCATTGTGTCAAGTATTAAATGATCAGAGAGTACCCAGGTGCCTCAGGTGAACGCCCCAGGGCTCAACGCCTAACTCTGTCTGGCATGAATTAACTTTCATCAAGTGACAATTTATCTAGCAGACACATCACTAAGTTTATACATTAAAGAATTTTATATATAGAATACTGCAAAAACACAGTAAGTCTGAATTCTGCCCCTTGCTGCTCAGGAAGGTCCCTTCTCTCCCAAGCGTCAAGAAAATCGACCTCTTCGTCATACTCCAGTCAAGGCAAGACAGAGACTTATTGCTTCTCTTCCTTCTGATCCCCTGAACTTCCAGAACCCTCTCGTTCAGAGGCCATCTGTGAAAACATTGGTTCGTTAGTTGTAGCAACACCAAACTGCTCCTGGACATTCTTTCCCCAGCTTGCTGCTCCAGCTTGGAGAGCCCCTCACTCAGTGCAAGGGGCAACTGTCCACTGGAGAACAGAACCAACCTCTCCTCTGCAAGAGCTCTGAGAGGGAGGGAACAATCTTCCCATTATTTCTGCTTTCCCAGGGGATGTAACAAGCTTATACTGCAGCTCTGGATGTTTGCAGTTTGACATCAGGAAAGCAGCTTTCCACAGTAACAACAGCTCAGCACCCTCAAGGTCACCCGGGCAGTGCGAGACCTCCCTGGACAGGTAACAACACACCGGCCAGGGTTCAAATGGAGGGGCCTTTCACCGGGAAGGAGATGGAGAAGAAAATCCCAACGGCCTTCCTGCTGTGGCTTTGGGCAGATTGAACAGGCAGCCTGTTTTACAGTCATCCTTAAAACAAGATCGGGCATTACTTTACTCTTTCAGGCACCCCCTGCACCGAAGGGAAAGCCCTCTCTGTGCTCTTCTTGATGCTCCTTACAAGGAGCTCCCAGCACTTTTCCATGGAATGCTGGATAGTATCAGGAGCCCTGGCCTGGATGCAGGGCACCTATGGAAGCATGGCCACGACTTCAGGCCTCCAGCTCTCCCTGACCTTCCACAGCTGCCCCTGCAGCGAGTGTCACTCCGAGGGAGCTGCACCAAGGCTCAGCACCACCTCCCAGCCCAGCTCTTCTCTGGAGTTTGGGATCCCAAGTCCCTCCCAGCCCTTACCTGGAATCTGGTGTTCCAACTCCCTCCCAGCCCAGCTCTTACCTGCAGTTTGGGATCCCAACCACCCCCTTCCCCATCCCAGGGCTCTGAGATGGAAGTGCCCCCGGACCTACCTTCTTGTATGCCATTTCAAAGAGTTTCAGGGAGGCCTGCTGCAGGCTGGTTGCTGCCTGCCTGATGTTCTCCCCCGTTTCAGAATCTTTACGAGCCAGAAGTTCCCTCATTTTAGCGATTTCTTCCTTTAATTTGTTGCACTGCAAATAAGACACAAAACCCACAGTGAAATGCTGCACTTGGTTCACTGAGAATCTCCATCCCACCTATTTGCCACAGCAAAACTACCTTTCCTTGCCAGAAATCACGAAGTTAAGCCTCAAACAGAGCCTGTAGGGACTAGGACTGTGCCCAGTTCCCAGTGGGCACCTGTCCACTTCACTAACCATGTCCCAGTTGGCGTTAATGGGGCCTTGTTTGCTGTCTGGGCAGAGGTGCCAAGGACAGAGAGCCCTGCAGAGCCTGACAGCTCGCCAGGGCCGTGTCTCTCCCTGGCACACCTCGCCCATGAGTCAGCCACCCCAGGAGCCAGGGCAAGGGGAGAGAAAGCTGGTTTTCATCGATATTTAAGGCACTGTCAGGGAGCCAACGAGTAAGGCTGCTCACCACCCTGGTTAATCCCCCTGCACGTGGGAGGAGGAGCAGAGGCAAACCAAAGCAGTGTGGGCTCATCCCAGCCCTGCAGCCATCTGTCAACCCCCACACAGGCTGGCATTCCCCTGCCAGCCTGGCAGGCTGCTGGAAGGACAGAGGGCTCCTGGGGACAGCTGTGCCAGGAGCAGGCAGAGCTCTGGTCCCACCACAGTGAGGGGAGGGAGAACAACAGCTTCTGTCGGCCCCCATTGGCACAGGGCTGCTCCAAGCACTGCTGCCCACCTCCCCTGGCTATTCCCCCCAAAAAAGTTACAGGGAATCATCCCTGCAGGGAACAGGGATGTAGGCTCTGTGCTCCTAGGAAGGCAGGGACACCTTCCACGAGCCCAGGGTGCTCCAAGCCCCGTCCAACCTGGCCTTGGACACTTCCAGGGATCCAGGGGCAGCCACAGCTTCTCTGGGCAGCCTGTGCCAGGGGCTCCCCACCCTCGCAGGGCAGGATTCTTTCCCAATATCCCATCTAAGCCTGCCCTCTGCCCGTTTAAAACCACTGCCCCTTTTCCTGTCACTATCTGCTGGCTGAGACACAGCCTTTTAACTCATCAGAGACTACTACCAATAAACTATAATCACGTCCCCTCAAACACATCGAGCCCCAGAAACCCTTTTATTCTGCTTCCCAGAGACTGGGCACTCTGTTCTGAACTTGGCTTTTGAAATCCACAGTGCACCACCTCAGAGTGGTGTGAAAAGCACTCTTTGATACTAAAATATCCATTTCACTCCCAAGAGAGAAAAACTGGAGCTAAGCTGATACTCTAATTTTTATTGCCCCCAAGCTCGTGGGTGCTGTGCATGCACTGCCAGGCCAGCACAGCAGCTCTGCCTTTGTCCCTGTGTTAACACACTGGCAGGCACTGTCCAGCATCTCCAGCTTTTGAGCAAAACTCTCTCACAGGCCCCAGCACAGTTCTTATCAAACCACTGCAAGGCCAAGCCAAGGACAGAGCTCGTGCAGAAACCTTTCATGAGCAGCTTCCCAGGCTCTGAGATCCTCAGTGACACTGAACTCACACTTTGAAATGGGGTATTTGCCATTACCCAAACCCTGTTCCTCTACGTTTGGGGTACAGTCTCCCACTAGCCACAGTCATCCCAAGTTCCAAAACCAGAGGCTGAGGACTGTGCCACCTCTACCCGGCATGGAAACATGCCCAGAGCTGGTGCCAGGGGCCAGAGCCAGCTGTGAGTGAAGTGAGAATCTGAGCAAAGACTGAATAAGGAACCTTACAGGGCCAGGAACTACCTACCTCATCTGCTGGCAGCTGATCCTTGAACTCCTCCATCTTGGACTCGGTGTCGTGGATGATGCCCTCGGCCATGTTCACAGCTTCCACACGTTCCTGGGGAGACAGCTCGTGAGGGGCTGTTGCAACACCACTGCTGACACAACTCCATGACATTTCCTTGCCCAAACTGCCAAGCTCCATTCTAGTTCCCACACAGGGTCCTTCTTAGTGGCAAGGGGGTAAGAAATGCAAGCAAATAATTTCTAGATGCGCTCTGGCACCAAGAGGCCCAAAGAGGCCAGTCAGCCCTCACACTGCCACACTCAAACTCACTTCCCTGAGGCTGAAGCACTAAAGCAGCATCACTGCTGGCACACTGGAACTTCAGGGACAGCACAGCACACTCTGCTCCTTGGGAAAGCAACAGAGCTTTTAGAAAATATTTTGAAGCTTCTTCAGCAACAAGGACACCAGAGACAACTCAAATGCTTGTTTTTTTTAGCCATGTTCCCTTATTAAAAAACCTCCCATTCATGCATTCATGAGATTTCCACAGCAGTAAAACCATGATCAGAAAAGTTAACGAGAGAATTTTGACAATTACACAAGTCAAGTAAAGAGAAGTGTTAAAGTAACCTCACCACCTTCCTCTAGAGCTCACTGAACAAGGGTGAGTCCCAGTTCAGGACTGCAACAGGGAAGAACTTATCCAGCAATTTAAGATACAAAGTAAGGCAGCAGGAAGGTTTCCATTGCAGTCTCTTCAACGCCTCCCCCTACACTTCATGGCAATGATGAGGTTATTTAACAGTGGAACTTTCACACCAAGCTCTTTGATGGTTCTCCATCTAACCCACAAATGCTCATCAGCCAGTGCTTCGTGGCTTTACACGTTCCGAGGTGATGCTGCTTCCAGTGAATTTGTTCCCTGCCTTCTCCCCTTCAGTCCCCTTCTGATCCCTTCACTACTGAGGGCAAGATTTACAGCACTGCCTGAACACCTGAGACAGCTTCCTACAGACTGGAAGAGCACAAAGTGGATCAATTCCATGTGCCAGTTTCAGCAATCACTAATCATATGCTGCTGCCATATCCCAGAGTCAGCCGCTGCTGCGCCTGCTTCAAAATCAATGCTCTGTGTTTAGTTGCATAATTCATTAGTATTACCCTCGTTAAACCAATTAGTTCCAACCATTAATCCTGTGTGTATCACAGGCCCAGTCACTCAACTATGGCAAGCGTCAGTCTTTCCTTGAAACATCCAGTGAGGATTTCCAACACCTCCTGATGGCCTCCCCCGCACTGAGGGCCAACATTGTGCTCACATGGATATGGAATTCCCGATGCCACAGTGAGACTTCAACCACTATGGAAAGCAACTTCCCACTTTAAGATGGAAGAGGCTGAGGTGCACTTTTGTTTGGCAGGTTCTATGTACTAAGCTTTAAAATGAACTTGGTGTAGCTTAACTATCCCCACAGTGTGAGCACCCAGCTGCAGGGGGCTGGCTCCAAAGGCACAGCCAAGGTAACAGGCAGGTGGGCAGTAAAGAGCAGTGATGGCAAAAACATAACTAGAGCTACAAAGCTGTTACTCATGAGCAACAGGCAGGCGAGTTTGCCCACTGCTGCCTCCATGGCCCAGGAATTCCTCAGGGAGCAAATAAAATGCCAGTCACACAGGGCAAGGCACCCACCCCAAACCCCAGAGCCAGATGTTTCTGCAAACGCCTTCTCGCAACTCAGTGTGAACTGACTGTAAGGAAGCAGATATGGGGGTAACAGCTCAAGGGCTCACAGAGCAGAGCCTACAGCCCCTCAGAGGTGAGCCCAGCCACTGGCACACGGGTGACAAGCAGCAGGGACCCCGTGACCCCCCCTTACCTTCCTCCGCCTGTCCTCCTCTGCGTACTTCTCCGCGTTCTTCACCATGTTCTCAATCTCATCTTTGCTGAGGCCGCCCGAGGACTGGATCACAACTGCAGCACGGAGGAACAGGAGTGAACAACGTGCTCTCACCTTGAGGAGAGGATCGTGTCCCAAACCTAACAGCAGCCTCGCTCAGGGACTCTGCTCCTGTGAAGACCTTGTGGGCAGCACAAAGACAGCCGGTCTTTGCAGAGGCAGAGTTGCTGCTGGCAAGGTAAAAACCTGATCTCTCACATCTACAAACTCCACAGCTCTGCCAGACACTTCCTGCCCACTGGTCTAGTCTGCAAGTCACTTCGGCTGGTCTTCAGTTACTTCTGCTGGAAAGTGAGGGAGCACCAAAGCCCCCAAAGCAAAGGGACTTCCCAGGTTAAAACACAGAACTTAAAAAAAATATAGTCTAGACTTAAACTAAGTTCTGCAGTAAAGCCTAATTTCATTGTGAAAGGGAGGACCAACATCCAGGATATCCACGTATATTAAAATCCTCCTATGAAGTAAGTTTTCTACGTAAAATCTGCCAGTGGTGCAAAACCCTGAACAAGGACACATATACACAAGTCCTCTGGATACAGATGTGGGATGAGCAATTCAGCTTTGTAATTAGGACCACATCTGCACACAGGTAGGCAGCTAAAAACCATCCTGATAAGAAGCCTTTTACTTAGCAGCAAAAGGCTGCCACACATCCAAAATCTACAAGGAAATCGAAGTAACAAGCAGTGTGGTTTTGGTAACATGTCGCTGCCAAAAAGCCGAGAGTGTGATTATGAGCAGCACATACCTCTGAGTTGTGCTTTTACAGTTAATACTTTCCTTAGCTGAGTGTGCATTCCACTACTCAAGGGCCGTCTCCAAGAAAACAACTGAAGGGCAGTACAGAGGCTTCCCAGTTAGAGGAAGACGACAGATCTATTTATTATCAGGGGAATCCATGAATGCTTCAAATTAATTTTCTGAGCCCACAACAGAGCTTTAGAAACTGTCAACTGTGGCATTAATTACCCTGGAACACCAGGCCTAACATTTCACTGCTTCACAGAGCAAAACACACTGACAGCTTGAAGTCCCTGAGCCTCCTGCCAGTTCAAGGCTTCCAGCCTAAGTGGATGAAAATGAACAAGGTGGTTACAGGAATACCTGCTGCTCAAAAATACTTGACTCTCCAGACCTTTGTAATGGAGTAATTACAAACAAACAGGGTCTTGGCAAGAGCTGATTTGTTCAGCTATACATGACACACCTTGGAGTCAGATCTTCTAATTTGATTTCTCCCTTAAAAGCTGGCACTTTCATGCAGACAGGCTCAGAGACAGCAATCCTTGTGTTAGCAGAGGGCACTCCCAAAGGAACACTGTGCCCAGCACAGCTCAAGAACAGCTCAAGAACAACTAGTGCTGCACTGCCAAGCCCCATTTTCTGTCCCTTCAGGGTAACTCAGGGCAGGATGTCACTGCTCTGAGCATCTTGGAGACACTGGACACCTGTGAAGCAGCAGGAGCATGGCCTACAAACACCTGTGAGCCCTAAGTCAGCCAACCTGTGCCCAGCACCTCTGGGCACTGAGGCACAGCTGACCTGTGCAGCAAACCCAAGGAAAAGCTGCACTCTGCTGAAACGTTGATGTAGCAATCCCAGGAGATGCCAGGACCAAGCAAGGACTGTCACACAGGGCAAAAGGACTTGTGGGAAAACCCTGCCAGTGAGGACTGCGTTGACCTTGGCACAGTCAGGTGCTTCATCTCCACCGAACACGCCAGGAGAGCATGCCCTGGCAGGATCTGCCAGCAGGCTGCTGGAGAGGGCAGAGTGCTGTGTGCACACAGGAGCTTTCCCGCCTTAGAATGGATCTACAGGTCACTTCTGTCACTTCTCCCCTTCCCCAACTCATTTTTCCCTCCTTTCCACAGGAGGCACTCAGCGTAAGATGACTTCAACTGCATCTGTGCTGCACTGACAACAGACTGCTTGGGTCATCCTTGC
Source organism: Oxyruncus cristatus (assembly GCA_013399855.1). Taxonomy (NCBI): domain Eukaryota; kingdom Metazoa; phylum Chordata; class Aves; order Passeriformes; family Cotingidae; genus Oxyruncus; species Oxyruncus cristatus. The sequence continues at coordinate 619,494 of VXAY01006959.1, read as the reverse complement.
TCTTCATCAAACCAGTGCTGCAGCCACCACCCGTGGGATGCCCATCAAGGCAGCACTCCATAACCTCTGGAGTCACTTGGTGTTCCCCTCAGTGCCCACCGTGCCATGGCACCACCATGGTCCCTCCAAGCCTTTCCTGGCAGCAGCCCAGGGCACTTACTCTGCTGTTCACGCCCGGTGCCTTTATCCTTGGCCGACACGTGCACGATCCCGTTGGCGTCGATGTCGAAGGTCACCTCGATCTGGGGCACTCCCCGGGGTGCCGGGGGAATCCCAACCTGGGAAGAGCAAGGGCTGGCCATCAGTTCCCACAGGACACGAGCTCAGGGCATGAGGCTCCAGGGCTGGGCATGTTACCCTGGTCATCTGACCTGAACCAGCTATTGCCCAACCCTCCGAGCCGAGTCCCCTGAACACCTCTTGGCATCAGTATCTTGACAGATTTAACAGCATACAGGTTTCTACCCTGGACAGGTGCACAGAAACCACGTGAGAAAACTTTCAAGTTTGGTTTCAAAGTGATACAGTTTCTGCTTTATTGCTAAACAAGCCCCTCTTCCAGGGCCATGGCAGGATGCTCTACTTCCTCAGTTCTGGACACAGACTTCACTCACCAGTTCTGAGGAACCATTTTAAGACAGTGACAGGCAGCACAGCTTCCTCCTAAAGTACAAAAGGTAAAGCCCTTCCTTTCTACAGGGCTCTTCCAGCACTGAGCAAACCCATTCTGGGCTGGGAGCTTGTCAGGCAGCCACACGCTGCACACCAGTCCCTGGAGCACATCTGTTCTCCAGTCAGCAGGGTGTGGTGCTCAGTTTCACAAGGTCTCCACACAACTCTTCAGAATGATGTGTTGACAGCTGACATCATGGCACACACACTGCAATCCCAACCAGGCCACAAAGCTCCCAGGGTACCCTGGCTCGCAGTAACTCAGGGACTGCAGGTATCCTGGAGCCTGCTCCAAGTCCTGTCTCTGCAACACCAGAGCAAAGGCCAGCCTTCAGCTTATCTGCTGCACAGGCTTGGGACTGCAGAAGTCTTTTGTGCCCAGAGAGCTCTTTTAGGTCACCAGGCCCTAAAGCTGCAGCAGCCCCTGTGCCACATAAGACTGCTCAAGAGACTCTCACCTCCATCTTAAATGCTAGTTGCTCCCCTGCCATAAAAGGGCTGTCCCAGAGCAAGGCTGTGCCTCTGGAAGCTGCTTTTTGACTACAAATGGGGTCAAATGTCTTCTGTGAGTCCCCCTCAACACTGCTTTTAAGGGTCAACTGAAATAGAGAAGGCTCTGAGTGTCTCAAAGAAGGTCGAGCCTAAGGTCATGACTAGAGTAGCCCACGTACCAATGTGAACTGGCCAAGGAGTTTGTTGTCACTCGCCATCTCTCTCTCTCCCTGGCACACTTTGATCTCCACTTGTGTTTGCCCATCAGCAGCTGTAGAAAACACCTATGGAAAAGGAACAGAGTGTTACTGTATAGCTAATAAATTGGAACACACGAACTGATGCAGTTACAAGCTGACTGAAGGAATAAAAGGAAGCTACTTGGAACAGAAAGAATCATTAAATGGTCGTTGTTCTCCTGTTCCTCTGACAAAATTCCAAGGCATCAAGACTAGCAACAGCCAAGCTCACTGGCATCTTGTCCTCTGTGCACCTGGAGACACAAAAGCTGGCCATGCCATGTCAGCAGCAGGTTCCATGGCAGCCACCTCCCTCCCCAAACATCTGCCCCTGAAGCAGCTGGGCCCTCGCCCAGCCCCACGCCGCAGGCAGCCCCGGTGTTATCAGTGACTTATCACTGAGCACACAGCAGCAGGCCCAGACAAGGCCAAGGGAAGGACGGGATCACACCCAAGTCTGCCAGGGCCTTACAACACAGGAAAAAAGATAACCCCTCCTCAGGCATGCAGCCCAAGAAAGGTGGTGTCCAGTGGGTGTGGTGCTCAGCTGCAGAAGGTCTCCACACAATTCTTCTTCAGAATGATGTGTTGACAGTTGACATCACGGCACACACACTGCAACAACCCTGAGCAGGCCGCAAACATCCTGGGCTATCTTGGCACCCTTTAATTCAACTCCCCTCCACTCCTGGGCACACTAATAATCAACAGAGATACTCACTGAGTGACATTAAACCTCATTTCTACAACTCCTTTTCCTTGCCAGATGAGGAAGAGACAAGACCATCTACGGGGATGCTTTGGGAAGCCTTCACTGGGTGTCCAAGAGCACCCCAAAAGTCCCCCCATGCAGAGTCAATTCATACCTGGCTCTTCTTGGTTGGGATGGTGGTGTTCCTGTTGATGAGCTTTGTGAAGACACCTCCCAGTGTCTCAATGCCCAAGGAGAGGGGGGTTACATCCAGCAGCAGCACGTCAGTGACGTCCCCAGCCAACACCCCACCCTGGATGGCTGCACCGATGGCCACGGCCTCATCAGGATTCACGGCCTTGCTGGGAGCACGGCCAAACAATTCCTGCACAGTCTGCTGCACCTGCATGGAGACACAGCACAGCTGTACTGGGGAACCACCACTGCCACAGAACGTGCCAGCCTGGCCTCAGCTTGGCATCCCTGTGCTCCTGCTGCCACACGAGCCTGTGGTATGACAGACACACTGAGCTTCAGCTCTGTGCCCCATCTTCCATGCGCTCATTTCAGTCCAGACAACCCCTTCTCTGGAGGCTTTTGTGACATCAAGTTTGCAGCTGCAAGTCAACTCACAGCAGTGCCTTTATGTAGCCCAGCCATATTCAGAAGGGATCACTCCATGCTTATCTAGGAGTCAAGGATGCTCCCTGGGAACTCGTACACGCCAATGCTGAGCAGAACATGGCTGTCAAGGACAGAACAGCTGGGGAGGCACAGACAGGGAAGGTAAAAAAAAATCCAGAAGCACAGATCATGTTGTTTGTGTGCAATAAAGATAAAAAAAAAAAAGGGAATTGTGTAAAGAACAGAATTTTCCAACTCTTTATTTAACAGGCTGTTTCAGCAGAGCAGATGTGCTGTGCCAGCAGTCTGAGAGGCGTTGTTAGCACTGCACTGCTCGGCCACTTCAGAAGGACTGTGCTCACCATTCCAACAGATTTACTGCTGAGGCCTTCACATGGGAATGCAGCAAGGGTCTGCACCAGAGCACAGCCCAGAACTCCCCTGCTCTGCCCTACAGGGGAAGGCTGTGGGACTTGTGCTCCTCTCTGAGTACAGCTGTTGGGCACACACCAGCACAGGGGAGCACAACGTGCCTGGAGCGAACACCCAACTCTGCACTGCAGCCAGGAGACACCTGCCCAGGGTGTTCACTACAGAGGAACAGTCTTTATGTGTGAGCATATAATTAAGTGAAAGTCTTTCCCTCCGGAGGCATATTTTACAGAAACATTCCTTCTAACCACCCACGGTACTTCTCCTGGAGTACTGGCCATGGGAGCGCTCCAAAGAAGGCACATTCCCTCCTAGCAGGGTGAAGAGAACAACATACAGAAGAGAAGGTTCTGGGCTGTGTACAACACACCAGCACTGATTTCAGAACCAGAGCTGTATCTACAGGCACTCAGGAAAGCATTCTGTAAGCATAAGGCCACAGATGCTGGGGGTTAAAAATGATGGGGGAAGGAAAAATAAATACCAAAAAATAAAAATCAATATTTAAGCCCTGTCTTGATACATAATGTTTCAGGAGAGGCTTCCCCACTGAGTGTTTGTCACCACTTTATATGTAAGTAATCACACCATTTTTCCTTTATCCAGCTGGAACAAGGATTTTGGGAGCATACAGCAGTTACTCCACTTGAGCTTTGGCCAAATCAGGAGCTTCTGTTTATCTTGTTCCTCTGGGTGACCTCCTGCTCACACCAGTATCACCTCCAGCCATCAGGGCTATTTAATACAGGGAGGAAAAACCCTCCCACCAAACTCCAACTGAACCCCAAGCAGGACCTGTACACATGTACTGTCCTAGAGAGGACCTGCAAATCACAAATCTTAACAGCAAACAAACAGTCCAAGCCTGACTGATCCCTCTGGAATGAGGTTTTGATGCTCTGTAGGAAAGGACACGCTGACCCTTGGAGATAGCAGTGCACATCCCTGTTCAGCTCTGGTTTGGGGGAGCAGCAGCCTGACTGGCTGGAACGGGAGCAGTAAATCACCTGCAGACAGCACCTTATCTACAAGACTGTGCATGTCAGCACAGCAGCCTTCTAAGTTACCTGCCGGTGCTTATCTCCACAGAATAGAAGGGCCAAGCATTAGATAAGGAGTATCTGGAAGAGCCAGTGAAATGGGCTTGCCAACACCCCATCTCCAACAGGCATCTGATCACACACAGCCAGCAGGTATCAGAGCAGTTCTGCTCCTGCAGCTTTTTCCCAGCTGCTGTAAGTGCTCTACACAGGGAGCAAAGCCCCCGGGGGGCAAAGATTACTGACAGGTGACTGTCACTGAAGTGTACCTTTGTCACACACTGAGGCCACAGCAAGAGAAAACACCCCGTACATCTCCACAGTGCTGCTTCTGTCCACTCCACACCAGAACACCAGGTGAACATGCAGCTGAACATGCAACTCCAGACACCTCTCACTTTGTGAAGTGCAGCTCAGCTACAGCCCGCAGAGCAAGTTGAGCTTGAACAGGATGAGTCCCTCAGCACTGCTGCCATGGGACTCCTCAGCACATCTGCTCTGCTCTGGGGGCCCTCAGCTGCTGGGGCTCTGAAGCCACCAGACCCTCAGCTTTTCTGCTGCAGACTCCCTGCAACAGCAAGCCCAGGGCAGCTGTGCCAGCTCTGCCCGGAGCAGGGACTGAGCTCATACCTTTGGCATTCTGGTCATGCCACCGACCAGGATGACTTCCCCAATGTCACTCTTGCTGACTTCAGCATCCTGCATGGCCTTCTGGCACGGTGCCACCGTCCTCTTGATGAGATCAGCCACGATGCCCTCGAACTGCGCCCGAGTCAGCTTCATGTTCAAGTGCTTTGGTCCAGAGGCATCCATGGTCAGGTAGGGCAGGTTGATGTCAGTCTGCAGCACAGAAACAGGCTTGGAGTGAGCACAGCAAAGGAACATAGGGCTGCTCCACAGTCAGATCAGGTTACAGCTTCTGTTGGCCTGTACTGAAGCACCTACATGGCTGCTCACCCTCCAGCCCAGGCCTTAGGTGGCAGCAGGAACACTTTCACGTTTGACATTTCAGAGAAGAGACAATTATTTTGTTCCACATCTCATGGTTACACCTGTTAAGCTCCCACTTTAATACTGTGTTATTGCAGGGTTTTGCATTGTTAAGAAAAACAAATTAATTAGTCATCGCCAAGAGGTAAGAGCTGAAACACTGGAAGTGACAACATTAATCCTGTTCCTTTAGCACAACTCCGGAAAAAGCCCATCTTCAGAGTTCCCAAAGATTCTGCCAACTAACATTCCATACCAGGTAAGCTCCTTGAAGAAAAGAACTCATGGCTGTTTTCTAAATGTCAACAACTCATGTTCAACAGCCAAAGTTAATTAGTGCAAGGCACCATAATCCTCATTTTCTGTGGCTATTTCTGAATCTCTTACAAATTCACATGTTGGATTTTTAAAGCAAATCTTATACTGAAGTCATTCCAGTGCTGAGTCATGGTGACATCATAAGACCCTACAAATCAAAGCAATTAAAACATTAGTGCTTTAAGCTAAAGATTAAGTTTACACAACAAGAATTAAAGCCGTGTTACTGACTAGAGGTGTGCAGTCACTTTATAAACAGCACGGTCAAAAGTATTAGGGGGAAAATGGGGCCAAAAGCAAGTTGTTTTCCCTTCACTGCTAAAGAGTTAAGGAATTCAGTTTTTCCTGGTATGAACAAACTGGATTTGCCAGATCTTGAGCTCATAAAACAGAGCTTGCTATGTCTCTGCCAGAACTAAGCATCCATTGTGACTGGCCTAAACTCCTTGCTATGAGCTCCCCACAAAAAGACCACCATCAAATAAAATTAAAAGTGTTTATTCAGAACCTAGAAATTGGCAGAGTCCCCATTTCAATTACTATATAATTGACCTTAATTTCACTTAGCCAGGACTATTACACTCCCAACTTGCTCCTTCTCCAGCTCCTCATTCAGTAGTGAATAAGGGACACGCTTGAATGCATTAATACACAAAGTGGATGGTAAAAGGAAAGGGGGTGTATGTTGCCCAAATGTCTGGACAACTCTTCTATAGGCAAGTAAGTTGAGATTCTTTACAGAAATCACTACACAAATTAGCTGTTTCAGTGGAATGAGTAGCACCAAGGTTTTCCAAGGCTTTGGAACAGCTTGCACAAGTAAGTGGTTCCAGTAACCCAGCTTCACTGGCTGCAGCTGAATTCCCTGATGCCCATCACACTTCTGAAACACAGAGTAAGCTGGGAACAAGGTCACATTCCCTGCAAGATCAGAAAACATGCTGCCAGAAAAAAGCCAAAATCCAGCACCATTCTCAGCTCCCAACAAGCAACTGTGCTCCAGAACAGCTCATCCTGGTACAGGACTTGCTGTGACAGTGACACTGTTTGGTTACACAGAAGCTTGTTCTGCCACAAAATTCAGCGATGTCAGAGCTTTGTACACAAAGCCAATGCAAACCTCACAGCGTCTCACAACGCTGTACCAGACTGCCTTGGACCCAGCACGTACCTGCACAGATGATGAGAGCTCACACTTGGCCTTCTCTGATGCTTCTCTCACTCTCTGAAGGGCCATGTTGTCTTTAGTGAGGTCAACACCCGTCTGAGTGACAAACAACAGGTTAACAGACTCTCAGCTTCTGCTCAGGAGTCACCTCACCGCAGTTCACCTTCTCGCCACTCTTGCCTCTAAAGATATTTCTAGAACACAGCCTGCTATGTGCACTTCTGCTGCTCTCTCACTTTTGGCAGAGATATTTAGCATTTCAAATGTGCCAGCCCTCTCTGCTCTGCAAGTGATTATACAGTAAGGTACAGACTAAAGCTTGGAAAAGCTGCTGCATCACAGAATAAAAAGACAAGACTGAATTAGCAAAGGAGTTGGAATTACCATTGCAGCTTCCTCCAGCAAACCCTGTCTTGCATCTGTGCTGTCACGTTCAACTGCACCACAGATACTTACTTTTAAAAGCAAGCAGATTGTGTATAGGAGAGTCCTGCTACACAACAGAGAAAAAAGGCAGAAGTCCTGCTATTCTGTGTCTTCCAGGAGATGAATAATCCACCTCAAAAAGACAAATTAAGAACTGGAAGCCAGGCCAACAGGTGTCTAATACTCTTAAATTTTAACTGTGCCGTGACAAAACAAGTCCTAGTAATCTAAGATTCCCATTCTTCTACAGAAGTGAGTTTGAAAAGCAGTGTAACACTCTGTTCTGAAGAGACACCTTACCTCTCTTTTGAACTCTTTCACAATATGCTGTAGTAAAGCCTGGTCAAAATCTTCTCCACCTAAGAAAGTGTCACCATTGGTGGACTTCACCTCAAAGACCCCTTTCTGGATTTCCAGCACAGAAATATCGAAAGTGCCACCACCCAGATCGTAGACTGCAATGCTGCAAGGAGAGAGGCAGGAAAACATCACTTTCTAGACAAAGCTGTGTGGCTCAAAAGTCACTCTCCCCAGAAGATGAAGTGTGCAGAACTCACGCTGCTGCCCACAGAAGTTGAAAGCCTCTCCACAGACAGCAGGAAACAAATCTCACAGTGCACATACCCCTTGGGCACTGTGAGTCCACATGGGACTTTCTCAGGCTGTGCTGCACAATGCCCAACCTTGCCCATTATTTCAGAGAGGGCAGTTCCTCCCTCTTCAAAGCCAGACACACATCCAATGACAAGGGCAGGGACACCACAACTATTATGAAACATGCTTTTCAGAATGTGAGGCTTTCACAGCACTGTCGTCTACATCAGAAACACAGAATCTCTAACAAAAGCCCTACATTTACATAACCAGCCCTCACAGCAGCAGAAGGCTGAATGCAGCCAGGGGAGCTGCAGGCCATGGGTACCTGGCACAGCTCAGGGTACTTCCTGTGATACCCCGCAGCACCACTGGTGACAGGCTGTCACCCAGCTGTCCTGCCACACCCATCACTGCCACCAGTGGGTAAGATAATTAAACTGACATCAGATTTGATAATTAAGTTGTAGCTGCAAGTTATGAACTCTCCTTCTGTAACAAGGTTGGCTGGCACAGAGCAGAGGTGACATTACACAGCTCTGACTCACGGCTGTGAGTCCACCTTGGCAGAACTCCAACCACTGCCCTAAAAACCAGAAAGAACAAGAGGCATTTCCAAAGCAAATCCCAGCATGTTATTTGAGAGAGGGGAGGTGCAATGCACAGGCACTCACACTTTGTCTTCTGACTTGTCCAGACCATAGGCAAGTGCAGCTGCTGTTGGTTCATTAATCACCCTCAAAACGTTCAAGCCAGCGATCTGCCCTGCGTCTTTGGTAGCCTGAGGGATAAAGAGGCACAGTGCTGACTACTGAAATCAAATGCAGCTTATAAGCCCCAAAATCTTATAGCTTGATGAATACCTGTCTCTGAGAATCATTGAAGTAAGCAGGGACTGTGATCACAGCATTCTTTGCTGCGTGCCCCAGGTAGTTTTCTGGAAAAAGAAGGAGACAAAACAGCAGGTTATCCTTGTAAGAACACTAAGTCATCAATCAGAGAATCACAAGAGCACAGAATGGTTTGGGTTGGAAGGGACCTTAAAGCTCATCTCGTCCCACCCCCTGCCCTGGGCAGGGACACCTTCCACTAACCCAGGTTGCTCCAAGCCCCGTCCAGCCTGGCCTTGGACACTTCCAGGGATCCAGGGGCAGCCACAGCTTCTCTGGGCAACCTGTGCCAGGGCCTCCCCACCCTCCCAGGGAAGAACTTCCTCCTAATGTCTATTCTAAACTCACTCTCTTTTAGTCTGAATCCATCCCCCCTTGTCCTGTCATTACATGCGCTTGTAAAGTCTCTCTCCATTATTAAGTAGTTCGAAATCGTTTTTCTGAACTAACAGCACAAGACAGGCTTGCTGTTTTCTGGGAGGATGCAGAGGGAGCTGTGCAGAAATTTAGTCCTTTCACATAACATGGAATAGTTTGTACTCTTTTGACAGCACAGCCCTATTTTAGCAGCACCTCCACAATTCCACCAGTGACTGGATGCCACTGGTGTGAATTAATCTGAGACTATAACCTGTCTATTTGGTGTGCAAGGCTGAAGCTGTTCTCCATTTTTTTGAGGGTTCAACATGTGATGCATTTAAAATTTCCTCTTTTTCATCCTGATTACCAAATCTGCTTTTGGTAACTTACACAGTACAAATAATGTAAATACATTAACTTTATAAGCATTTAATTAGTTCAATACTTACTACAATAATTGTTAGAACATTTACTAAAATAAGTTTGTGTTTAATTTTTGAGATGACCAGTCAGAAAACCATGTATTACACCTCAATTTAAGGTCATGTACTGCTCTCAACAATAAGAGAAGGATGTCAGCAAATGCAGATTCAGACCTCCTAAAAAGAAAGAATGTGCAGGGTGCCCTGACAGGACTCATGGCTGTGCACTAGCCCAGCACAGAGCTCACCCACTGCACTGTTCTGTGCTGCTTGCAGAGCCAGATCCTTCTGGATCCAGCTGGAGTCATGGAGCACCCAGGCCAAAAGCCAACACCTTTATGTGTAAGGCAGAAGCACATCATCCTCCAAATAAGTCAGATTTATCATCTCTAGATGCTCACATACCACATACTCTTGGGTGGAGCTTTAGCAAATGTCAAGGACCCAAGAGTGCAAAAACAATAACCTCTGGATGAAGCTTCAGTACTGCCCTCCTCACATTATCACTGGACACAACATTTACCAATGAGGGTGCAGAAGGCAGCCACTGACTGTTCTCTCTCTGTATCACTCAGTGTCCCCAGAAACCATTTTAGGAATTGAAACAGGGGGAAAAAAACCTCCAGGCCAATGGCTCTTTTCCCCCAATGAACACTGGCTAATTAGCTATTCACTGAGCCCAACAATAGGGTCCCTTGAACACTCCCTCTCTCCCTGCACGCTCTCCATCCAGCAGCTGAAGAAGAACAAAGCCACTCCGAGGCCTGGCTGCCCCAGCCCGCACTCAGCTGCAGCCAGGGAGGCACAAGGACTGGGCTTCCAAGGAAACAGAGCTCCCCCTTCTGAGCGAGTGTGAATTCAATTACAATGAGGATCAGCTCAGGCAGTATTTAATTCTGGCAAGAGTATCCTTTAAGTAAAGCACTAATATCTTGCCAAAGGTCTGGGACTGAGGAGGGAATGATCTTTCTTGAGGCTTCCTAAGAGCCCACTCTGTACCCTCCCCCCACCTGCCCTGTTCTATGAGGCTTTGGTACCAAAAAAGCACCTTTTGGGCTGCAGCACCTCCATTTACAAAGCACACAGACAGTAGGGACCAAACTGTACCAACCTGCAGTTTCCTTCATCTTCATCAGGACAAAGGCACCGATCTGGCTGGGAGAGTAGAGCTTCCCATGGGCCTCCACCCAGGCGTCCCCGTTGGAGGCACGGACGATCTTAAATGGAACGTTCTTACTGCAGAACACCAGGATTCCACACTCAGTTTCTCTATCATCACGGAACATGGACAACCTCTACACAAAGAACACTGAACTTGCCAGCAGCAGCCTCAGATACAGAGGCCCAGGAGTACCAATATGCTGCTCCTGCTTTTAATCAGCTACATCATTTAATCATAAACCTGAGATATGATCTCACAGCTTTGATTGTAAATACCCTTAAGAATGAGAAAAGTCTTCACTTTTTCTTTTCACATCAGGAAGACTTTTTTACGTCTCTGACAGCATTAAGGTGATCAGCAACTAAGAAATCCCGAGATGAGCTCAGCTAGTCAGAGCATGGTGCTACCAACACCAGTGTTGTGAGTTCAATCCCTGGACGGGCCATTCCTTTAAGAGTTGGACTCAATGATCCTTGTGGGTCCAACTCAGGACGTTCCATGAAGCCCTGACAACCTGGAAAGCTCGGCCCTCAGACAAAAGTAATGAGACCCGAGGCCAGAACCACTTCACCCACAACAGGGTCGTATTTTACAGCGTAACAGGGCGCTGTTTCCCGCCCCCTCGGCGGCCGTGGGCTCGCTCCCCTCACTCACATGTCCTTCTTCACCTCCGCGTCGTCGAAGCGGCGCCCGATGAGGCGCTTGGTGGCGTAGAAGGTGTTGTGTGGGTTGGTGACGGCCTGGCGCTTCGCCGGCATCCCCACCAGGCGCTCGCCGTCCGCCGAGAACGCCACCACTGACGGCGTGGTGCGGGCCCCCTCGGCGTTCTCCAGCACCTGGGGACACAGCGGCAGCGTGCCAGCAGGGCACTCACCCCGAGGGCACCGAGGGGGACGCGCCAACCCTGACAACGCTCCTTCTGACTCACCTTCGCTTGCTTCCCTTCCATGACGGCCACGCAGGAGTTGGTGGTGCCCAAATCAATCCCAATGACGGCCCCTTTAATGGCTTCTGAGCTGCGAGCACATCGGGGGAAAAACGAAATTACTGCTAAAGGGAAGAACTAGACAGCAAACCTGCCAGCCCTGAAGACAGGACAAAAGCAATTTTCCAGTTGATGTTGAAGCAAATCCATGTTGAATCCTAACCTAAGGCATTCTGCAACTCTTACACTGGAATTTAACCTTGTGCCTCTGTTCTCAATCAGATCATTTATAGGTAAATCCTTGTTTGTTAGAATAAACACATAAAATATTATTTTTCACCAAAATATCTTTACTATGTACACATATATTTATTTTCTCAACAACTCTTATGATTTTGACATAAAACAAAATCATAACTTATTTTGTCCCTACACAGACAGGACTTATTTTGGGTTACTTTTGATCATAGTCACAGACTGGTTTGGATTGGAAGGGACCTTAAAGCTCATCTCATTCCACCCCCTGCCATGGGCAGGGGCACCTTCCACTAGCCCAGGGTGCTCCAAGCCCCGTCCAACCTGGCCTTGGACACTTCCAGGGATCCAGGGGCAGCCACAGCTTCTCTGGGCAACTTTGATGTTTCAACTTGTTTGAAAACATCCACTTGGAGTCCAAATACTACTAAATAGATGGTACTTGTTTATTTATTATTGGGAGAAGAATCCACAGTGATAAACTGCTCAGCCCACGAGGGGTTCTCTGAGCCGGAGCTAAAGCAAACCACCTTTTTGATCCTGAGGAGCAACAAGTTAATTTAACTCTGAAAAATGGGATTAAAAAAAATTGGAACCTCCTCCTCCTTTCCAGGAAGAGTGTATTAGCTCTTTGGAGGCTCAGAGAATCCTGAATCACACCTTTGCCTTACAGAGTCATGTTGTGGGATGGGGAAAGCATTCTGCAGGCAGAGCAGGACTGTGTTTATCACCAGGACATCATCTTCTCCCTCCCCAAGCTGCCAGTGGCTCAAACTCCAGTTCCAGGAACAAAGCAGTGATCTTGGAATGTCCAACTGCTCGGGCTGTCTGCACCAAACAGAACCAGTTTTCCTAACACAGATTTCCCAGCCCATGTCCCAAATCAGCATCAGCCACAAATGTCTGACTAAGTCAAAACCAATGGCTACTCGTTTCCCGTTATCCTGCAACAGAAAAAATAAGTGATTCAAATGCATGAGTTGTTTGAAATGAACTTTATCCCCAGAGCAGTGGAGCCAGGCATCACTCATTCCACGGCAGTGCGAAACAACTTGTTCCATCAATGTCTGGGGTACTTTTTAGTTTGTTTGTTTTTAATCAAATAAATCTCAACATTCCACATTTTGTGGGAGAAGGGGGAAAGAGCAGTTCTCAAAGTTCCCCTGGAGAAATACAAGAGATCAAAAAACAGTCTCAGAAAAGTTCCACACAGAGGTCCTAGTTTTATTTTGCTGGGTTTGGTCTGTTACTCCATCTCTGGCTACAACAATCACTTCTGGTATCAGGAGGACAGTAAATATCAACATCAAGCAGCCAAGCCTCAAAGCCCAAGGAAATACTCACGCGTATCTCCTGATGGAGGCTGCTCTGAGGACATTCTGGCTGAGGCCATTCCAGAAAGTCTGAAAACAGACACATTCTGATGAAAACTTAGTTTAAAACATCAAGTGGTCTTCAAACCAAGGCTTTCAGAGGCAAGCAATGTTTGAAGCTACATCGTCCCACTACAGCGCTTATATAAAAACTTGGGTGCAAACTAAGGAGGGATTTGAGAAACAGTGAAACTGCCTTAAAAGAAAAAACAATTACTGCACTAAATTATCTGCCATACCCCTGATCTCTGTGACAGAATCGAGCATTTCCCTCATACAGGACAGCCTATGAACATGTTCCCAGCCAAGAGATACTTCAAGTTAACTCTAAACCTTCAGCTTCCAGTGAGCAGCAGCACCAGATAAATATTAACCCAATGTCTCGAGGCTTTGTGCCTGGTCAGCAACAAATGACCTCCTACATCCCTTGAAGGATCTGTGCTCCAGATTCTGCTACACAACTCCAGCAGCTTAGCCACTCTGAGCCTTTCTGCAGTGGCCACCCCTCTGCACATGCAAACCAGCATCCTGGAGGGCTCGGGGAGCTTTAGCCCTCTTTCTGTTTGAGAACGAGCTTTTAACAAGACATCTCAATACAAACACGGACACGACAGGAATATTTCGCTCATTTTTCAGGACCTGTGACGCAGGCACAGCCCGCGGGTGGGTGAGGCTGCTCTACCGGTGTTGTGGGATGTGCCGTCCCTGCCTGTCCGCAAATCCTGCCCTTCCCAGCGCGGTCCCCACTCTTACCGTCACTGGGAGGGTGAGGGACCCACCAATCCCACCACAAATTCACTTTATACAAAACAGACCCAGACAGGCCAACAGGCCCCTCTGCACCCCCGAGGGCTGTTCCGTCCCGCGCCCACAGTGATATTTTCTGAATAAAACCTAAGCACGTGAGGGGCCGCGGCCCGGGCTTGTCCTGGGGGGAATCGGGACTCGCCCAGCAATGTCCCCCGGTCCCCCCCCCGAAGGCCCCATCTGTCTGTGTCCGAGTCCCTCCGGGCCGCAGAGCCCCGTAATGTCCCCACAACACCCCCCGCCCCTTCCCCAGAGCATCCCCCGTCCCCTCTGATCCCCCG
>VXAY01006959.1:538572-604789 GCA_013399855.1 Oxyruncus cristatus | reverse complement strand
GCGCTCAAGGTCGGACAGGATAAAGCGCAGCGATTGCAGCGGCCTTGCGTCAGGGACAGCGCTGCGCATGCGCGGGAACAGCGGGGCGGCACCTTCGCGGGGGCATCACCCATCACCCCATTCTCACCCCGCGCATGCGCCGTGCGGGGCCGGAGGGGCCGGGAGGGGTGAGGGCGGGGCTCTCAGAGCGGGAACGGAGCGCAGGGAGTGTGCGCGGGGAGAGAGAGGAAGAGCAGCTCTGGGAGAAGGCCCTGGGGGACAACCAGCTGTCCCTGCCCAGCCGTGTGTCCTGGGGCCAAGGAGGCCAATGGGATCCTGGGGGCAGCAGGAGGAGCACTGGAGCAGGGCAGGGAGGGGATCCTGCCCCTCTGGCCAGCCCTGGGCAGGCACATCTGCAGGGCTGGGCCCAGCTCTGGCTCCTCAGCACAGCAGGGACAGGGAGCTCCTGGAGCGGGGCCGGCGCAGGCTGCGGAGATGCCCCAGGGATGGAGCAGCTGTGGGAGCAGCAAAGGCTGAGGGAGCTGGGGCTGTTCAGCCTCCAGAGCAGAGCCTGAGAGGGGCCCTGCCCAAGGTGTGTCAGGGGCTGCAGGGAGGGGGCAGAGGATGGAGCAGGCTCTGCTCGGGGGGGCCCAGCAATGGCACAAGAGCAACGGGCAGGAACTGATGCCCAGCAAGTTCCAGCCGGACAGGAGGAAGAACTTCTTGGCTGGGCAGTGCCCCAGCCCTGCCCAGAGAGCAGGGAGGGTGTGGAGTCTCCTCCCCGGAGATGTTCCAGAGCTGTGTGGACACAATCCTGTGCCGTGCGCTCTGGGATGGCCCTGCTGGAGCAGGGAGGGGGGACCAGATGAGGCACTGTGGTCCCTTCCAACCTCACTCACTCTGTGATGCTGGGAAATGGCCTTAAACTGGGACAGAGGAGATTCAGATTAGATACTGGGAAGAATTTCTCCACTGTAGGGGTGGTCAGGCACTGGAAGGGGCTGCCCAGGGAGGGGGTGGAGTTGCCATCCCTGGAGGTGTTCAAGAGGCATCTGGATCTGGGTGATAGGTCAGTCGTTCCAGTGGCAGTGCTGGGTACATGGTTGGACTCTAATCTCCAAAGTCTATTCCAACCTTGATGATGCTGTGCTTTGGCTGGAAAGACTCCCAGGGCTCAGGAGTGTTGGTCAAGGGCCTTTCCCTGCAGGGGGACGAGCCCTGGGCTGGCCGGTGCAGGGGCTAAGTTCAGCTGACCTCACACAGCTCCTGGCAGTGCCAGAGGCACAGCAGGAGCAAAGCTGTGTCACTTTGGCACTGTGACCGAGCACATCCTTGTCTCCGCCCCAGTTGCGTTGGTTTAGTGCCCCTTTCCCAAAGACACACTCAGCCTAACAGCTGGAACCCAAAAGCCTGGAGCCCAGCTCTGGTGCTCCAGCTGCTCCCACTTTCACACAGCTGGCTGCCTCTGGGTTTGTCAGGGACTCTCACATGGCACACGGAGCTCATCATCCCACTCCACATGAGCTGTGGCTGCAGGTTCCCCTGTGCTCGGATTTGGGATGTGCCCTTGGGCTGGCACTGGGTTCAAACAGACCTTAGATCATCCAGTTCCCACCCCCTGCCATGGGTAGGGACATCTTCCACTAGCCCAGGTTGCTCTAAGCCCTGTCCAACCTGGCCTTGGACACTTTCAGTTTTGGCACATCCGCAGCCTCCCTGGGCAACCTGTGCCAATGTCTTACCACCCTCACAGGACAGAACTTATTCAGAATGTCCAACCTAAGTTTCCCCTCTTTCAGTTTGTACCCATCCCCCCTTGTCCTGTCACTCCAGTTCCTGAGGCAGAGTCCCTCCTGAGCTTCCCTGTAGCCCCTTCAGACACTGGAAGGTGCTGTGAGGTCTCCACACAACCTTCTCCCCTCCAGGCTGAGCAGCCCCAGCTCTCTCAGCCTGTCCCCATAGGGGAAGTGCTCCAGTCCCTTCAGCAACTCCCTGGCCTCCTCTGGGTTTGCTCCAGCAGTTCCATGTCCTTCTCATGTCAGGGACACCAGAACTGTACCCAGCACTCCAGGGCTGGCCCTGCCGGGTGCTGCCTGAGCGGGTCCCTCCCATGGGGTCAGTCCCAGCGCTTTCCCGTGACCACCGGCGTGTTCCCACATGGCTCGCACCAGCCTGACTCTTCCCACCTCCGCCTGAGTAAATACGAGTCCTGGACGGGCCAGCTCCGATCCCGCAGGGTGGGAGGGTGCCAGTGCCGGTGCCAGGCTCTCCCTCGCCAGGCAGGGGCAGCAGCCGGCCGTGCTTGCGCTGCTTCCCGGCGGCTCCTCTAGGCCACAGCCCCGAGAGTGACAGCTTCATTCCCTCACTGACAGCTCCCGGCGAGACAGCCATTCAAGCGCTGGGAGCTCTCCGGGAGCTCTGCCCGTCCCCTCCGAGGTGAGCAGGGTGGGTGTCCCATCCCACGCTGAGCCCCTCAGGACAGAACCAGCTCAGCTGCCAAGAGAGCAACAGGCAAATATTTCAGCAGTCTCAGAGGAGAAAAAAAAAAAAAACAAAACAAAACAAAACAAAAAACCAAAAAAACCCCACCAAATCTCCTGCTCTGGAGGTCACAAAATCCCCCCTCTGGCTGTTTCTAAGTCAGAAGCGACCTGCAGTGGCCCTGGGCACAGCACCTTGGGGTCTGGCTGACTCTGGGTGTCTGTGTCCACCTTCCAGGCAGCAGGTCCCTCTGGACCCCCCAGTAAAGGCTGGCACACAGCTCCAGCCTCCACTCCTGCAGTGCAAGAAGCTCACCTTCTGCTCACCAAGAGCCACAGCTTTGGGCTTCAGGTGGCCCTTAGTTGTTGTCCCCAACTGCACCACTTGCAATGTCCTCTGCTCTCCCCCCTCTTCCCACACACACTGAACCCTCAGGACCAACCTGCCCCGTGTTCCCCTCTGCTCCCGAACCTTGTGCCCACGGCCCGTAGTGCTGGCACAGCCCCCTGTGGTGGCAGCGGGCTGGCATGTCAGAGCCCTGCAAGAGCTCCAGAGCTTCCCCTCGTCACCTTTGGTGAGCCAGAGAATGCTCTGCAGCAGGAGGATCCGCTCCCGAGCCTTCCAAGAGAAAGGGGGAAATCTGTGAGGGGCTGGCAGGGAGGGGACTGTAGGGCAAGGCAATGAGATTTCCCCGGGACAATCCACCGAAGGACGGGCACCAGCCACCTGCAGCAGGGCACAGGCAGTGACACAGGCAGAGGAGCTGCCCGGGGGGCTCAATTAATTTTAGTCCCCTAGTGCTCCAGCACCCCTTTAGTGCTGCTCTGCAGCACTGCCGAGGCTGGTCTGCCAGCAGGGCAGCCCTTTGGCAGGTGCAAAGGCAGGGTTCCATGGGCATGTCCTGTCCCCACTCCCACGGGGATCCACATGGAGCATTTACTCGACTGCATGAGCAGAGTGGGGCTGTAAGTCCTTTCCTGCAAAGCCTCAAACCACTTGGCTGCATTTGTCAGCTCCATAGGCATCTGTCTCAGAAGGATGTCACTGCAAATGACAAAACTGCAAGGAGTTCCACAGTTTTCAGTGGAAGAAGCACATCAGAAGCATCTGATGATCTGGGGCTGCCGGCAGCGTGACAAGGCCTGCGGGGAGCTCCACATTAACTCCTCCACCTTCACTGTTCCCCACGGGCAGGGATTTGAGGGCAGCTCCTGCTCTCTGGCTCCCAGGTGCATTGGGGTTACCCTGAGCCATCACAGTATGATTTTAGGTGACTGGGTGTGAAAAGGCTCGTCAAGGCAGCTGCCAAAACAGCCACACTTCAGCTGCTTTCCTGCTCACTGAAGGGGAGTCTTATGGAAAAAGCAATGATGGATCAAACACAGCACGACATCAGTCTGCTCCCTGAGTCAGGCTGGATCACAGAGCCCCACCACGCTCTGTGCAGGAGGGGAGAGCCTTGTTGAAATCCAGGGTTATCCTCAAATGCTTACTGAAGGGCTGGCTGGGGGAGGGTGGGCCGCAGTGGGCAGGAGCAGTGGGAAGGGCAAAAATAAGCCCAGTGCAGGAATAAGCCCAGTGGGAAGGATGCAGCTGCTTGACTTGGGTATTTAACAGTTCACATGTACCAGCGTAGTAATGAACCACCAGTCAGATGCTTGGCCAGGTGATCATCTCAGGGGGAATCACAGCAGGAACAGGAAGGTTTGGGGTGGGCATTCAACACAGAGCTGGGCAACTCCAGAGCATCCTTCCAGGCTTCTGTGATTCCAGCAGGGCTGGCAACAAGCATCAGCCTGTAGAGTAACAAAATAAATCAGAAAGCAGCCCAGAAGCAGCAAGCAGGCAGTTGTGAGGGCTGCCTGCCAGTCTGCCAGAGCTCACCAGACCTCCTTCCTACAGGGCAGGTGGCAGAGACCTGTCCCTCAGCCGAGGATGCAGCTGACTGGAGGGAGAGCAAAACCACACCTGACCCCTACACAACTGCAGCTGCCACAACAAGGATCTGAGGTGCCTCCAGGAACCACAATAATGAGGGCAATTAGTGCACTACAAATGAAAACTTCCAATTGCTGCGCTCTGCAGGGTTTTTTTTTACCCTGATCTGAAGCAGCTGAGGTACAAAGACTGGTTTTGGGGAGGCTCTGAAGGCTGGTCTCAGCCCTGCTGAGAGGGGCTGGCTTGAAGGTCACCTATAGCCAAGCTGTGGGGAGGCTGTGGGGGCTCAGCCAGCTGACCTTGTGGGCAGGGGAGGCCCTGAGGACCCCTCCGTTGGAGGGCACCTTGATGTTCGTTGGCACAAGTCTCCCCTTTGCCCAGCAGGGCTGGATTCATCCAGTTTCCCACAATCACAGTGGGATTGTCCAGCACATACTAGCCCTGTGCTCTGGCCTGGTGTTTCCATACCCTGCAGCGTCCCAGCACTAGACCCAAACACTGCCCTGGGACACACGTGCCTCTGCTGGCACTAATCGGTCCCTCACTGCTGGCCTTCTCTCCTCCTCACCCTTTCTGCCCTCTCTGGCATTTGCAGAATCACCACAGGTACAGCTGTGGGAAGCCTGAGCGCTCTGTGCTCTCTCCTCCAGGCCATCACGAGGGTGTGTTACCACACTATTAATTCCCTCTGAGCTGGTTGCTTGCAGTGCCTGTTGCCTGCTATCCTTTGACCTGTACTGGTTTAATCTGCTCTCTGAGTTTCCACCCAGCAAGAACCATCACACTCCCCGTTCCTGATGGAACCTGGAGGAGCAAAACTCCCCAGCCAGCGCATAAGTTCCAAGGCAGCGTCTTTGTCTTTTGAGCAAGAATTCAGCTTTTTGTTCTGGGAACAATATAAATCACTCTATTGATACATACCTGCCGTTCCCTTTGTTATTTCCAAGGTACCTGCCCCTCCCTTTGTGAGCTGCAGTGCCGGGAGCCTCGGCAGCTCCTCTGAGCAAACACTTTGCTTTGTGCTCCCTGTCTGAAGACAGAGGCAGGAGAGAAAGGCTCTTCCCTGCCTGGCAGGGCCCGTGCCAGGAAGCTCCTGTTGGATCAGCTGCTGCCAACACACCCGGCCCAGGTAGAGCCTGTGATTTATTTAATATGTACAGTTACAATAATTGCATTTTGAAATCAGCCTCATGAGACAGGCATGAACAAAGGGATAACATTTGGAGGAGAAGAATTCCCGGTTTGTGCTCAGACAGAAGACATTCTCCTCTGCTACCTTGGCAGTAAAACAATGAGGGAGGAAAACATAAAATCATTCACGTTCCTGACTCCCTCCCCTCCAGCAGCACCAAGATATATTTTGGACAGCTTCAGTGAAGGCTTTTACTGCAGAAAATAAACAGTGAATTGTGTCCCCCCCAAACAGCAGCAGGAGAAACATCCTGAGTGCCTCCAGCTGAGCTTTCCCACTTGACCAAGCCACACTACAGCCATGTTTGGCACAAGCCAACCCCTTTACTGATGAAGGGGAACACATCCAAGACCTCCACATCTTGATTTCTGGGAGCTCCTGCAGTCCCTGCTTACCTGGGGGCAGGGGGTGCTTGGCTGTGGGAACTGGGATTGCTGGAGCCCCTTTGCCCTTCCACAAGCCATTTCCCTGCACTGCCAACAGCAGCCCAGGGTGGGCATGGGCAGCCAGGCCAGGGCTGGAAGCAGCTTAATTTGATTTAAGTAGCACTGCAGCCAACTAGGAACCCAAAGTCCTGGCATATGTTTTTCTCCTGCAGGAGAGGCCAAAACCCCTGGGTGTAATTAGCACCTGGCTCAGGGCTGAGGGGCAGCTCAGGTGCTCTGAACTGCTGCTCCCACTCACCTCCCTCCCTTCCTTTGGGAGGAGGAGGCTCTGCCAGGATGTGGCGAAGGTGCTGCCTGGCAGGATCATGTACCCACACGTGGCTGCCCTACTGTGTAGGAGCCTGAAGTCCCCACTGCACTCTTGTCGTGCCTGTGACCCACCAGCCACGTCCAGGAGCAGCCTGGGGTTGGTGGGGCCGGTGGGCATCACACCCTGCCCCTGAGCAGCAATGGCCCTGTGCTGCTATCCCTGCTGCAGCAACCACCCCACAAACACAGGTCCAGGAGCTCGGGGACAGCACAGACACCCCTGGCCGGTCTGTGGGAACCCCACTCGAGGCAGGGCAGAGAAGGAGGAGGTGTCTGTGTCCTGTGGAGCCCTGGGCATGCAGGGGGAACCCTGGGCTGTGGCTTTTCCAGCTCTCAGCAGCAACCAGAGAGCTCCAGCGCCCTCTGACAGCCCTCAACAGCACTGCCAGGCAAACTGCACCACTACCTGCTCTCTGGGGGTGTTTCTAAAGAGAATGAGGAAACGAGGACACACAAACCACGATTCACTCAAACTCATGTGGTTGATTGGGATAAATTCTGCCCTGGGATGTTTTCTCCTTGGATCATGTCACTCATGCTTCAGTCCATCAGCCCTGCCTTTCAAACAGCCTTTCCAGTGCTCTCTGACCTGCAGTGAGGGGAACCAGCTGCACCCTGGGCTCACGTGTTTGTTGCCTCACTCCTTTCTGGGGGCCATGAGCCCCATCCCTGACCATGAGCCACATGTTGGCCTCTTCCAGAACAAAACCCTTCACTCCCTGAAGCCAGGAATCTGTGTCCTTGGGTGAGAAAGATCAGAAAAGGACAAGGTGGGGAAAAATACGAGCAGTGAGCTCAACACCACACATGTGATTTCCGTGGAGGCATCTCAGATGCTTCCTATCCCTGTGTTTTTTGGAGGGAGGGCCCAGTTTAGTGTATTGATTCCAATGACCTCCACCATTAATCTTTGCAAGGTTGGTTTTTTTTTTTTTAATTCCTTCAAGAGAACAGGCAATTTTAGCCACGGCAGCATTCTGGAGGGAGGGAGAGGGACGTGGACAGCTTTGAAGGTACCCGGCTCAAAGCCCGAGTTACTCTCCCCGCTTTTCCCTCACCAACCTCAGCTGCAAGAACACATAAATTGTGTGTCATAGCTGCCTTTTCATCTGTCCCAGGAGTTATAGACTGCACACATAAGACAATTCATGTTCCTCTGCATAATGAGGTGAGTTTTATAAATCATAAATCTTCACTTAATATGCAGGTGGTGTTTGCTGCCAGGTTTAGGAAAACTGATGCAGTTGCCAAGTTCATGAATGTCATAAATCATTCATGCTAAGGTAGTCTGCAATTGCTCAGTCCTTTGAGACAGACCAATTTCAAGGTGGTTGTTTAACACACAAACACGATCTTCATTGATTGTTTATACAAATATATATTTTCATTAAGTTTTTCCCTCTCCATTTTTTTTTTTCCTTCTTTAGGTGGCAAGAGCGTTGCCCTGAAGAGTCCCCGCTAGTGGCTTCTCTCCAGCTTCAGAATTCCATCAGAAATCCATTACCAAATGCATAAAAATCCATGGATTTGTAATAAAAAGAGTCTCCTAAAGCTCAGAAAACAGCCTGGATGTCTCAATAAATCCCGATGCATGTGATTAAAGAAAACAGTGAGAGAGCGTGCTCAATTTGTCACAGGGTCGTTTTGGACACAGTATTTTCTGCAAAATTGCCATTAATTAAAGGTGTGCTGATCCCAGCAGGGTTTTCATCACCACTCCAACAGTAGCTGCTATGTGCACAGGAGCAGGTAATGCACTTCCCATGGAGAATACCTCGGGGACTTCTGGATTTAGCTTAGCCCACACACCCCAGAGCTTGCTGGGTGCTCTGCAGCCCCCTGGGGTGTGCAAGACTCCGTGGGAAGTCTCATGGGAAAGCATCTTTCCTGGGAGATGTGCAATTTTTAGTGAGGTGGAAAATTGGAGCTGTGTAAATCTTGCAAGTACCTGGGAAGAACCTTCCCACAGCGTTAATCCCGAGGGGCTGAGCAAGGACAAACCTGCACAGGGCTGTGGGGAGGATCACCCAGCTCGACTCTGCTGGGAGATATTCCTCATGGCCTCACGTCTCCTGAGCCCAGATATCCTCAGGAGCTCTCAGCTCATGGTCTTTGTGCCTCGTATTCCTCTCCCACCTCTGGGAGACTTCTGACCCATCTCCTGGTCTTTGCATTTTGCTTTCTGGTTTTGTATGACCCCATTATTTCTAGGCTGGTCTTAAAAGGTGGAAGCTCTGTCCTATCTCGAAGCATTCAGGGTCGTCTAGGGAGGGTTGTCACCTCCCCTGTAGAAGCGGGACCTTGGATTATCAAAGCCTTTCACTTTCCAACAGATTTACATCTTGGAGAGATCCAAACAAACAAGGCACAGTACTACTGGACAGAGTAGTAAATCAAAAAGTGTTCAGGCTTAGAGTAACCCAGTGCTTGAGAGGGTCTGATACTGAACTCTACATTAATTTTGAGTGGATCAGAGAAAACTGCGTAGGTGGGAAAAGGTAGAAAATTTTGACTGCTGCTCTACCTTCCATCATCCTTTCCCAGCATAATTAACTCATCACAAATAATTCAGGCACTGAGCTCTTTCTCTTCATTATCCCTGTGATCAGCCAACAAGTGCTGAAGTTTCTCAAGTTTGTTCCTCGTTCCAAACTACTCAAGGAATAATTGTTGCTAATAACTCCCCAGCTGCAGGTTGTTCCTCAGCATCTCACTGTAAGTGTATGCCAGCCAGAACTGGAGATCTGGGCCAGACTGGTTAGTTCTGGGCAGATGTGAAGGTCTCCTCCCTTGATTTGACGAGCATGAAACCTGGAAAAGATGACTTAAAATCTGCCTTGCCACCAATCTGGCATTGGATTGGCTCCCAGCCTGCCCTGAGATTTCTGTGATTTCAGTGATATTCCTCCCAAATCTTCACCCATCTCGTGGTTCTCAGAGCAGGACCAAATTGGTGAAACATCCCGGTTTTATTACACTCCTGCCTGCAAACCAGTTCTCCAGGATATGAATGAAAACAGCCCTGGGCATAGGCACTGCCAAAGGGACCATCCCTCTCCATTCCAGCAGCTCCGAGGTGTCCACCTCCTCTCTGCGAGGTGCCCTTCAGAGAAACATCCTTCTGACTCGAGCAGCAGCTGGTGCTTCCCAGAAGTTCGGGGCCGAGATAAAACCTCGGTGACTCTCAAGAGCTACGGGACCCTCATGGCTGTAACTCTTCCCTCTGGGAGTATTTCTGCCCTCGAGGCTGACTAAGTGGGGGTTGAGCTGTACCTCACACTGCTGGAGGGGCTCTGCTCCTGCAGAGGGTAACATCTCCTGGGACTGGTCATCAGGGATCTGGGATTGCAGAGAGGGAAAGCTGAGAGCCCACCAGGAATTACTGTAACAGGGAAACCTTGCAGGCAAAAAAATCTGAGCTCACCAAAAGCCAGAGATGTTGTTCCCACCCCGTTTGCAAAGGGAAGAAGCTTTTGGGATGGTTTCTTTGAGGATGTAGAGGGAGGACACAAACCTTCCTTTGATTGTTCCGCCAGGTCACAAACTAGAGACATGAATGATATTTCTGTACAAAACACTGCTGTCTCCTCACTCAGGGCAGTCCCCAGGGACAAGACAGGGAACAACACAATGCAGATAGAATTGGGAAAGAGAGGGAAGAGGAGAAGTTAAGAAAGTCAAATGAAAACAGGGAAGATAAGAGCTGCAAGGTCCTGCTCCCTCAGGTCCCTGCTGTCAAGGTGGCATCCAGGCAGGCACAGCAAACTGGATGGGGCTTCCACACAGGATATGATGAATAGGAAACGGCATTTTCCCATGTTTCGAGTTAATTATGGGAAACTTTTCCACAGCCTGGGGAGTAGCACACACTCAGTGGGGTAAATTGGGCTTCCCTGTGTGCTGGCTGAGGTGGGAGGCTCCAAGGAGCGCTCCTGCACCCCAGGGATGGAGGTGCTGGATGCCAGGGACAGGGCCATCCCTGGCAGGCAGGATAGGGCCATCCCTGGCAGGCAGGCTGCCAGCTGCCAACATTCTGCCTTCCCTCCCATCCCTTTTGTACATGTCCTACTTCCTCAAAGCTCCTGACCACCCCAGCTCCCTTTTCTCACTCTCCTTCCTCCAAAGAGCGTGACATTATCACCATCTGTAAAACTGCCAAACAAGCGACTTGCCTTTGCATTTCCCTGCAGGGCTGCACTTCAATTAAAAGCTTTTCTTGGTGTTTTAACTTTCACCTCACTTAATTGAGGTTCCTTTTCCCAGCCTCCTCCTCCTTTCTAATAAGAGGCTAAAATGCCAGTTAACAGAGTTTGCAATGGGCAGCACCGGCAACCACCTAATGTTTGGAGGACAAAGGCTGCCAAAGCCAGGCCTGGCCAAGTGTCATGGAGCCTGGGAGCAAAAGCCAGGGGAAAAATATAGGATGCAGGCCACATATCAAGCAATGCTGCCCTTGGTTCATGCTCCTGAGCTCCCTCAGTCAGCACTTCAGCAGCAGCGCTGCTCCTTTCCCTGTTGGAAATGCAGGGCAGGGAAGGGGCGATGGAGGCCAGTCAGGCATAGCCAGCTGTGCTGCTTGGCCCAAATCTCCCCTCTGGGAGCACCACTGCAGCACTACCACCCCCAAATATTTTAGAAGCATGAGCTGTTTGTTTTTTTTTTTTTTTAAAAAAAAGGCTGTACATCCTCTTTAATTTGCCTGCTAATTTATGAGCAGGTAAGCTGCTCCCCTGCCAAGCTTTTCTTTACAGAAAAAGAGGTTAGAAACACTTCATAAAAAATACTGAGCACTTCACAAATTCTGCAAGTCCTTCTTGTGCAGGGAGGGGATAATTTTCTGTGAATTACTCATTTTTTTAAAAAAGATGGTATGTGTTCAAGCAAAGCAACCACACGCCTTTATTTCACATCCAACCTTGGCTGAGTCCGGGAGGCTCCGATTAGGTACAGTCAGAGCTGCTCATTTGTGAAAACCAATCTTCTTAGGAAATAATGAATTGGAAGCTTTCATGGGAATACCCTCATGCTGCTGGGAACTGGGGAGGATAACAGAGTGATCACAGAGCTCTGCAGGTCAGTCCCTCCCCGCGCCTCTCCTGGCCCAGCTCTGCTGGTTCCTGCAAGTGGCCCCAACTTGCTGGGGATGCAACAACTCTGGACTGGGAAGCACAGGTGCTTTGGGGGCTCATTACAAAGGGTTTCCTCGCTCCAGGACTGATCCTTGCTTCAGGCATATTCCCTCGGTGCATCATCTTGCTACAGAAGGCCCCCCAGCTCCT
Source organism: Oxyruncus cristatus (assembly GCA_013399855.1). Lineage (NCBI taxonomy): Eukaryota > Metazoa > Chordata > Aves > Passeriformes > Cotingidae > Oxyruncus > Oxyruncus cristatus. Next base: position 593,165 of record VXAY01006959.1, on the reverse strand, counting down.
CCGCAGAGCTGCTGTGCTCGCTGAGCTGCTCACGCCCAGGTGGTGCCAGATGTCCTTGAAACACTGCCAAAAGAGGGGACAAATGTCTGCAAAATCACTCATCTCTTGCTGTCCCAACCATTTTATTTCTTCCTTCATACTGGAGGAAAATGGCTTGTAAAAGCTCAGACCCTCCTTGCAGCTCTCCGGCGGTTTTAAACCTGAACCACAACTTCAGGTGTCGGTTTTATTTCTGGCCTTGGAACAGTGCAAGGATTTCTGATCACAGGTGATTCGTTGTCTCTAAAAATCATTCATTTGTGCCATTCCATCGCCTCACAGAGCCATGGTGTGGGATTTGGGAAGGAAGAGCAGGAGCTGGAGCAGAAGGGCCACTCAGAGCCCAGCAAGGCTGTCTTGGAGCCTCACAGATGGGGGAGCAGACGCTGCCACGAGGGGAGAGCGCGAGAGCTCTTGGATGGGAGCGAGTGAAGTGAGGACAGCAGGGCTGGGGGAGAGCACAGGAGCTGCAGCCAGGAGCGGGGCTTCCCAGACTGGAGGGCAGGAGGCTGCCCACAGGGAGCCAGCACATGGGAACACTTACAAGCCAGCACAAAGCCACTGGCAAGACGGACAGAGGAGGTTGGCACCCGTCTCATCCACAGGCATGGGGATGGGAATACACAGGTAAAGCTTCGGGTGAATTCTGCAGGAGGTGCACGTCTACTTTTGTAGACAATAATTTTGGTTAACAGACAGGAAATCAGTTTTATAGGGGCTTTTAGGAGGACGTCTGCCAGCATGAATAAATGAGCACTCCTGCCTGGCTCTGAGGACAGGCTGCGAATGGGGCTGGGGGCAGAGAGAGCCTCGGTGGGCTCAGCGTGTGCCCAGGACTGCGTGTCCACCACCCCCTGCTCCGTGGGGGCTCAAAGCTTGGTGAGACCAGAGCCACTGAGAAAAATGCTGGTTTACCCTTTACAGATCATTTAATGCTCTAATGAGATGCCTTAAAAATACAAACGAGCTGCCTGATACGGCGGGATGAAAACCTGTCTCCATGGCAGTGATTTTCCTGAAGACGCTTTTCATCTTTGGCTGCTGGAAGCTTCGACGTAAAAATTTATCGTGCGCCCTCCCCTAATAAAATGTGATGGTTTTACTGTATTTTTTATATAAATGTACATTTAGTTGTGAATTATACCAAGAAGCAGGCGCTAGCTTTGGTTGAGCCTGTGACACGCAGCATAAATCACGGCTCCCTAGCAACTTCCCGGGACCACGGTCTTCTGCCTAAGGGTGGGAGTAACTTCTATTGACTTCAGTGAAAGTTTCTGGTATCCTGCAGTGAGAGAATAGGCCCCCAGAGACTCATTTGCTGTTGATTAAAAGCAAGAGACTAATAGCACGGGGCACCACAGTGCAGCTGAGCGCTGTGTCGCTGCCCCCACACCGCTGCTCCGCCTCGAAGCCCAGCCCTGCTGCTCCTGGGAGCCCCAAAGATCTCTGAAATGCATCCTGCTTCTGACCCAGAAACTGCTTGTTTCAGCTGTTATACCCCCAAACGGCGTCCACTGTCACCCCAGTGCTCCCAGTTACCCTGCACTGGACTGGTCCCCATATGTCCACCACAGGCTGCCCGTTCTCACCCAACCCGTGCCTTCCCAGGGATATCTCACCCTCCAGCTGACTTCCAGAAAGTTCCTGGGGTTCGTTCAGCAGCTGTGCAAGGCATGGAGACAGGGGCAAGGGTTTATGGGGTCACGAGCTCCCACTGCCCACAGCGAGGAGCACCAGCCTGGCTGTTCACTTCTTGGCCAACGTGTCCTGTCGGAGGCTGGGGGGTCCAGCAGGGCCCCCCGAGCTCGTGGCTGGTGCAACAGCTGATGGAGCAGCAGCCTTTGATCTGATTGAGCATAACGAGCAGTGCGGGACCGCGGGACGTGCACCATCAGCACGATTATCCATGTTCTCCGGGGAAAGGGCTGCGCCGGGGAGATGGGAAGATGACTGGTGATGGAGGAGTAGCAGATGGTCTCTCTCAAGGAGAACGCTGGGACAGTAATTACAAGAGACAAGAGGAGAGCTGCTGGCTCGAGCACAAGAATTTGTCCAAGCAATCCTGGGAAGCACAAGTCTTTCCAGAGAGCGTAATGGGGGATAAAGACTTTTGCCAGCAGGCTCCCAGTGCTGCTGCCAGAGCCCACCCACCTCTCCAAGGGGGGCACAGACGTGCCTGTGACTTCCTCTTCACCAGAATAACCATATATAAACTATATGCTTTAAGTTTGCCTTTGCTTTCTCCCACTCCACATTGTCCAAAGGGACACCATGCTCCTTGTCCCAGCTGCTTCCCAACAGCTCTGAGGCAAAGACGTGACTTTGGTTCTTGCTTCTTGTAGGGGACAAGCTGTGCCAGGAGAGATGGGCTGGCTGTGACCTGGGAGCACCACTTCCCAGGGCTGCTCAGGAAAGGCAAAATCAGAGAGCAAAGCTCACAGCTTGCAAGTCTTTTCTATCTTTTTTTTTTTTTTTTTTGCCCAGCTGTGATTTTATGCCTTATTGCCCCTCTACCTCATGCCCTCATTTTTCTACTCTACCATGGCTCTCGATTCCCCTCGGAGCATTCCTTGCCAGCCAAAGCACGGCAGAGGTTCGAGAAGAGTTTAATTTGTGCTTCTCTCCCTCCCCGCCTGCTCCCCGTGGCCACCGCTGTCCCCAAGCCGGGCAGGGCGAGCGGGGCACCTGGAAAGGGGAGGTGAGGAGGGCTGTGCCATCCTGGAGGGCTCTGACCGGGAGGGATCCCCCACTCATGCGTACCCCTTGATGTTTTAGCTCTGCAATGCAGCCTGAGCAGTAGAAGAGACCTGCAGGTGACAAGGAAATCGAGGCTAATTAGAACTGTTAATTGGATCTCTGCTGAAACGCCGCCTCTGCTCCGTGCCCGGGCGCTGCGCTCCGAGGTCCCTCCCGCTCCGAAGGTCCCTGTGCCGGTGCCACCCACCGGCGGCACACGCGCTGCACACACGCGAGCCAGAAGAGAACAAGAATTTTTAAAGAAGTCATTTGACAAGACTGAAGCGTTTCCCGTCATGGTAGCGCTGACTCGGGCAGAGCCACAGCCCTGCCGAGGGCACTGAGCCAGGAGCTTCCAAGGGAGACCTGTTGCGCTTCCCACTTACCCGGCTCCGCTCCCGGCGGCGCAGCTCCCGCGTGGGTGGGATGGCTCTGCACACGTCAGGGCGAGCCCAGCGACCCCCTCCTCCGGCACTTGCCAACGTGGGGCCAGCAGTGGTCGGGGGGATGGGGATACCCCCTGCCAGGGCACCCTGACCCCGAGGTTTTGCAGGTAGCAGAGGTGGGATTTTACTCCTGCACACTTTTCCGAAGGGCTCTGCAGCTCATCCCAGCTCCTGCATCGAAACCCTTCCCCGAGAGCCCCGTCCTCCTCCACGGCAGAGGAACAGCGTGCTCAGCACAGAGGGGGCCCGGGCACAGCCAGCTCCTGGCCCGGGGCACCCGGCTGCCCTGCGAGGGCGCTCAGCACCCATATCCATCCCCTCCAGGGCGTGAGGGAGGGACTCCCTCCCTCTCCTCGCAGCGGGGTTTAACGTGAAACCCCCCCAGGGCTACGAAGCACAGCCCCGTGCCCAGGAGCATTTTGGGGTGTACCCGGTGTTTGTTGGTCCCCAGGGAGCCGCTGAGGGCACCCGAGCAGAGCCACACACGTGTCAGGTTTGTTGCTGTCACCATCAGTTCTGGTCTCACGGGATGCTGCTGGCACAGCCCAGAGCAGTTCCACTGATGACACTGAGCTGTGTGGAGCAGTCACACTGGAGGGAAGGGGTGGATCCAGAGGGAACTGGACTGTACGAACCTCGCGTAGTTCAACAAAGCAAAGTGCAACGTCCTGGGTCGGGGCAATTCCAGACACCTACAGGGTGGGCAGAGAAGTGACTGAGAGCAGCCCTGTGGAGAAGAACATGGGGTGATGGGTGATGGAAAGCTCCACATGCCCTGGCCGAGTGCTCTGGTAGCCCAGACCTCCCCTCCTCAGCCTGGAGAGAATAAAGTTGTGTGGAGGCCTCAGAGCCCCTTCCAGTGTCTGAAGGGGCTACAGGGAAGCTGGAGAGGGACTGTTTGTTAGGAACTGTAGGACACAGAGTGATGGATTCAAACGGAAAGAGGGCAAATTTAGGTTAGATGTAAGGAAGAAATCCTTCCCTGTGAGGGTGGGGAGGCCCTGGCACAGGTTGCCCAGAGAAGCTGTGGCTGCCCCATCCCTGGAAGTGTCCAAGACCAGGTTTGGAAGAGGCTTGGAGCAACCTGGGCTAGTGGAAGGTGTCCCTGCCCATGGCACGGGGTGGAATGAGATGAGCTTTAAGGTCCCTTCCAACCCTGTGATTCTGTGATTCTATGTTTCTAAGACTGTTTGCTATTTCTACCGGCTGTGCCAGGGCAGGCTGTGCACCCACCAGCTGTGCCAGGGCAGGCTGCAGGGTCCCGATTTACTGCCACACTTAAGCCTGTGCCTAACTTCAAGTGCACAAGTAGATCCATTGACTTCAGTGGTTTAAGGTTCGACATTTGTAAGTAAGTTGCTGAACAAGGACCTACATTATTCATCCGAAACCCCGGGTAATGCATTCTTAGGAAATAACTGTAGCAAACTCCACAAATCCCTGCTGAAAGGACATCCTAAAGCCCTGTCTGGATAGAGAGATTAGCTGGGATTGCTTTGTAAACACAGCACATACATACAAACATATACACATTATTTTTAAATCGGGCAGTGCAATTCAGCTTGCCAAGATCCCTGCTCTGCCTCCCCGGGAGGAGACAGGAGAGGGGACACAGGAGCCAGGAAAGCAGCACAGCACAGACCAGCCCTCCCCGTAACGCAGCCATAGAGGGGACGATGCAATTAAGCAAACTAATTGGAGTGCAAATGTAGGTGCTTATACCACAGACTGCCAGGCAGCACCAGCCATAACCGCAGTTCAGCTCCTCTGATTGCAGTATCAAGATGATATAAAGCCATGTCGAGTTAAGACAGAGGCATAAAATGCTGCAAGCAGAGAAAGCAGGCACCTCCTTGCTTCAGGGACCCCCCGGAGCAGGAGAGCCCCCCTACCCGGGGTGCTGACTGCTGGTACCTGTGGGAGGTGAGCAGAGCCAGCCCTGCTCCAGCCCAGCCATCACCAGGCCACAGCGATGGAGCAGAAGAAAGGACAAACCTGGAGGCCCTGGCCACAAAACAGGGCTGGCAAGGCAGGGAGCAAAGAGCTCAGCCTAAACCCCTTAAATCCCTTATCCCCCCGGGGTAAGGGGGGATGTCCCCAGTGACCTGCTCCCACCTCCTTAGCACCCACCTGCCCCAGCAGCAGGAGCCCTGGGCACTCAGGACCCTGACGCCCAGAGCCTCTTGGCACTTGCATGATGAGCATTAACCAGCTGGAAGTGTTTCCTCCGGGATGGGTTTCGCGCGGCTGGGAGGGAAAGCAGGAATGGCATTGCAGGAAGTGTCCCACCAGCTGTACCACCCGGTTTGTGGGGTCCGGAGCAAGGGACCCACATTTGCAAGGAACCCAGAGAGGCAGGAAGCACACAGTGTTGTTGTTCCTGCTGCTGGAGTTATCCCTGGGAGCCCGTGGGAGCGGCCGGGGTGGCATTAGCAGGGACAGCACGGCGCATGCCTTGCTGCCGGCGACCAGGAGCTGCCTGGCAAAATGAGCTGAAACGACACGGGTTTGAGCCATTTCATAAAATGTAATCGAGAATTATATCCCCGTTGTGCAATTCCACCAGATAGTCGAAAAAAAAACCAGAACTCTGTCGAAAGGATCTCATTCCGCATTCAGCCTGATGAGCAGCTGGAGAAATCCTTGCTGCATCCAGGCGTGTTTGCTGGCGTGTGGGATGTGCCATTACACTGTGCACCTTTTCCACACAGTGTGCCGTGTCTGTGCACGGGGGCGACCCACGGGTGCGCACGTGGGGGTGCCTGTGGGTGCAGACAGGTCCAGGTATGTGTCCCTGCCAAACCTGGGAGAGGGTGGAAGAGGGCCACAACTGGGATCCCTTCATCTTCCTCGCCGTGCTGCAGCTGGGGAGATTCCAGCAGTGGGAAGCAGGGAGAGCCAAACGTTATGGATCCCTCAACCACAGTTATTTGTCCCCGTGTGCATTGCTGGTCTTTTGCATTAAAATATATGTTGTTAAATTTATGCCTTAATATATATATATGTGTAATATGGCTGAGTTACAGTTGCTGTGGGAACTATAACTTTCTCTTTTCCAAGAGCCTGTTATATGTCTTATTATGTTGTATCATCTGGAGGGTGGCTGAGAACAAGATTGCTGCTGTTAATCCTTCAGCATGGAGGGTGATTAGAGCCAGCCAGACCCGAGCTGCGTGCAGGGGCTGTGCCTGCAGGTGGGCAGCAGCACAGGGCTGGTTACTCTGCTCGTTTGGGGCAGAGGATCAGGGCTCTGGGTAACATCAGGGTGTAAAGCACTGCTGTGAGCTGCTCTGCCTGCTCCCCTGGAGCTCTGCTGGGGCACGGGCTGTTGGCTGGGGACGAGTGCAGCTGGGCTTGGGTTGGGACCAGCCACGCTCCCACCTCTCCATCCCCGCTGCAGAAGACAAACAGGGTCAAGTCCTGCTTCCCCCACAGCAGGATTTGGGCTGGGTCCCAATCTCTGCGGGCCTGAGCATCACTCTGCACTTGGGAGCTGGGAATCAGGAGAAGGGCAGATCCAACGCCCCCTGGGACTGGGAACCTGCTCCTGCCCAACCTCCACCCTGACCTGTTGGCATCAGTGGGACATGCCCACGCCCTGGCCCACAGGGTTCACTCCCGGGGGAGAATCCACAGCCCCTTGCATATTCCCTGATGCGAGCACAGCTCCACAGAGGATGTGTCCTCCCATCTCCCTGGGCTCGGGAATCATATTCACCCCTGCACGCAGAGACAGGGCAGCACCCGGGGCACCGGGGTACTGCCGGGACCCCATCACACCAAACCCTGCTGCAGGCAGGATTCCTTCCCGAAATCCTGGTGCCGGGTCCTCCTGACACCTTGGCGGGGTTTGTTTGTGCTTCAGCTGCCGCCGAGGTGGCTGATTAGAGGCTTTAATGGGCCATGGAGCGGGTTGATTTGGTGGGAGGCTGCTGTGAAGAGCCCGGCAGGCTGCGAGCGCGGTCACGGCAGGTGTGAACTGGGGGTGCGTTTGCGACCACATGTCCATTCTCCGCGTAATGAAACGCAAATTGCTCACCGAGAAACTGCCCCGGGATGTGGATGTTTGAGAGAGGCTGAATGGGCTTCTTAGTGTTTAAATGTTTATTCCTTTTCTCCCGATTATTTTTTTTTTTAATTTGCAGAAGCCACGGTGTTCAGAAGCTTCAAGGTGCAGTGTTGAAAGGGAAGGGAAGTAATTTCTAGCTGTTAGATGCTGCCCCACCCGGGCCCTCCCTGGCTACTCTAACAGCTACAACTCCTACGGTCTCCCAAAGAGCGATTTGGGTGACAGGGGACCCGTGGGGATGAAGTTCCTGGCGTGAAAAGGCAGCACTGACTCCAAACCCCAGCAGTGACCCAAGGAGCAGTGTACGTGGAGCAGGACCTGGCAGTGCCAGCACTGCAGCGATCCCTCATCACACTTCCCCACGTCCAAACTGGGGCAGGGCTGAGAGCTGCAGCTCCCAAACCTGCCCTTAAGCTGGGTTTGCAGCTCTGGGAAGTCTGGCAGCGTGAGAGGCTTTTCCTTGAGAGCGCTGATCCCAGGCAGGCTCAGCCCTGGAGCCCACGATCCTGGAGCCAAGGGGGTTTCCAGCCCAGAGTCACCCCATCACATCTCCCCTTGGAGGGCAAGGTCCACCAGACCGAGGTGTCCTCTGGAGCATCGTGGCCTCCCATCACTCTTCTGCTGGGGATGATTTGTGCCAGATATAAATAACCCTCCAACTGAGGTTGCAGGAAGGAGTTATTTACAGAGGAGGGATGAATCCCGCTGCAGGCTGATGTTCCCTGCATGACTAATGGCTTGGGTAGCACTAATTTGAGACTGTCCCCACTGCAAGGAGGTCGAGAGGCAGGGGATGGGATAGGGACAGGGAGGGTTTGGTCCTTGAGCCCCCAGCAACAGGCTGGTGGGAGCATAGGAAAAACATGGACAGCAGGAGGGGCTTCCCTTGGGCTTTGTCCCAGCAGTTCAGATCCCTCCCAGGTGACTTCTCAGCTTTCATGCTCTTACTCAGCCCTCAAGAGCAAAGATTTCCAGATGAAATTAAAAGGAAAACTGATATATTTGTGGCTTCAAGCCAGGGCTTCATCAAAGCCCAAATCCCTCTCACCAGTGGGGTGAGGGTTTCTCCCCATCCCGTTACAGGGCAACAGAGCAAAAATAACCCAGCACAAACCCAAACGCAAGAGATTGGATGACGTTGCTGGAAGATGAAGCCATGGCCTTCCTGGCTGCCCTGGTCACACTCAGACAGCCTGATCCTGCCTGTGCAAGCCCTGCCTGTGTGGCTGGGCACTGAACAGGCTCCCCGGGGCGGAGGTCAAGGCCCCAGACCTGACAAAGCTCAGGGAGTGTTTGGACAATGCACCCAGGGACAGGGTGGAATTGTTGGGGTGTCTGTGCAGGGCCAGGGGTTGGACTGGATGATCCCTGTGGGTCCCTTCCGACTCAGGATATTCTGTGATTCTGTGATCCCTCCCTGCCTGCACATTCCTCCCTGCCTGCACATCATCCTTCCCTGCCTGCACTTCCCTCCCTGCCTGCACCCCTTTGCTGTACATCCCTCCCTGCCGGCACAAACACAGGGCAGGCAGTGTGGTGTTGATGGAAAAGTACTGCAGTGAAATGACAGAGATTTCCCTTCCACAATACTGATATTTTAAAGTTATTTATGTACTAAATGTCCCAGGGTTGCTATTGTCTCTTCAGCTCCATGCAGCAGGAATTCAGCATCGAGGGCTCAGTGCTGGGGGGCTGCCTGTGCTGCTCCAGCACTGTGGGAGGGAGCAGGTGGGAATGGCTCCAGCATCCACACTGCCCTTCCCACCTCCCAGTACTGCCCAACCTCCAGCCCCACCTTACTGGTGCCTTTCATCAGGGCAAGTGCAGAAATCAAGGTTTGCTCTGTAATTTGCTTTTTAGTTGCAGTAAGGGGCAGGTGGAGGTTTGGAGGAGAGCCGTGGGAGGGGGTGGCAGGGGGAGGACAGTGACATTATGGTGGCATCTGGGAGATGCTCCAGCTCCCATCGTGGCCCCAGGAGACAGCAGGGCTGGGAGAACATAGACCCATAAATCACAGAATATGCTGAGTTGAAAGGGACTCACGAGGATCATCAAGTCTGACTCCTGACCCTGCACAGGACACCCCAAGAATTCCACTGTGTGCCTGGCTGTGCCAGGGCAGGAGGGATTGGAAAACACCTGGCAACTGCTGCTGCAAGGGAAGGAGACAGCTCACGGCAGGGACAGGGAGGGAAATGTCCATGTACAGCAGGGAAGCACCTGGAAGTTGTGCTGCTGGCCCCTGTTTCCCTACCTGCAGTGTGGGGTGGCTGAGCTCTCTCAGGTGGCTGCGTGAGGCAGGTGCTGTGTTTGGCACCCCATGGCCAAGGCACCTCCCAAGCCCTGTCCTGGCAGTCACGACGCCCTGGCGTGCAGGGAGCCAGGTCCCTGTGCCCAGCAGCCACCCCAGCTCTGCCATCCCTGGCACAACACATTGATCCACCCCAGAGAGCTGCATTTCCAGGAGCCCTGGCTGGCTGGGCCTGGCAGGACGTTGCCCTGTTCTGCAGGTCCCCTGCTGCCCTTCAGACAAATTTCTCCCTGCCCCTTGGTCACTGTTTGGTTTGCAGGTCACTCCCAGCCTGTTGTCCCTCCCCATGGTCCTGTCTCTGCCTGGTCCTGCCATCTCCTGGTCCCACTGGTCCCACCATCTCCTCTGGCTTTTTTTTTTCATGGACACTGGTTGGTGTTGGGATTTGCACCCCCTGGTTTCACAGCACTCGCCTCTGCCCCTCGCCTGTGTTTTCTTCTGCCTGTTCCATCAGTCCTTTTCTTCTCTCCCCCCATCCCCCTGTGTTATTTGTTGTAATTTGGTTTTCTGGCATTCTGCTGGGGTTTATTTTTCTTGGCATCACATCTTTGGGGATTTCACTCACATCATTTCAGCCCAAATTTGCATTGACATCATTCTGTTTCTTCTCTTCATCCTGCCCAATCTTCCCCCAGAGCCGGTGCTTGTTCCAGCGCTCGCTGACAGGGTTTGGGGTCGGTGCTCCCTGCCCTCACAGCGGGTTTGCCTCCCTGGCGTGCGGCGGCTCTGGAGCACAGCCTGGCCTCGGGCAGGCGCAGGCACGGCCTGGATGAGCGTCCCAGGGCTGAGATGGGCAAACATTCCCAGCCTGTGACATGAGCGGCTGCAGGGGCCGTGTCCAGCTGGGAACAGGGGACCTGCCTCCAGCCCTGAGTGAGTCAGCACGTCCTTCCTGCCCCCTTTGCCTGAGAACTGTGCTGTCTGCTCCAGCACCCGAGGAGGGGAAGGAGCATGACCCCACCTGCAGAGCTCCCTCCAGCTCTGGGGTCCTAGAAAGGACATGGAGATGTTGGAGCGAGTCAGAGGAGGCCCCAAGATGGTCAGAGGGCTGGAGCAGCTCTGCTGGGAGGAAGGTCTGGGAGAGTTGGGATTGTTCAGAGTGGAGAAGAGAAGCTTTGGGGTGACCAAATTGTGGCCTTCCAGGACCTGAAGGAGCTACAGGAAAGATGGAGAGAGACTATTTCCAAAAACATTATTTGGTGGTGGTATCTCCCTCCCACACTGGTTTGTCACACCCCTCTGTGTCCCTGCCCAGACAATTTGTGCTCTGTGTAACTGTGGCATTTTCCCAGGGCTGGGTATTAATGTTGGTAAGGAAGGACCTGGTGCCAGGGAGCTTATCAGGCTTTCCAAGCACAGGCAGCAGGTGAGGACCTGAGGACAGACACCCTGCCTGTGTGGGACACCCTGACCAGCTCAGCTCTAAGCCAAAGAGGAATCACATGGGGATTTGGATCCCTCCTTGTGATGGCAGCAATTGTTCCATGGCAGTGAACTTCAGAGTTACTAGTCATAGAATCATGGAATCATAGCATGACCTGGGTTGGAACAGATCTTAAAGCTCATCTCATTCACCTTCCACTATTCCTGGTTGCTCCAAGCCCCGTCCAACCTGGCCTTGGACACTTCCAGGGATCCAGGGGCAGCCACAGCTTCTCTGGGCAACCTGTGCCAGGGCCTTCCCACCCTCACAGCCAAGGATTCCTTCCCAACATCCCATCTATCCCTGCCCTCTGGCAGTTTGAAGCCATTCCCCCTGTCCTGTCCCTCCATCCCTTGTCAATAGTCTCTCTCCATCTTTCCTGTAGCTCCTTCAGGTCCTGGAAGGCCACGATTAGGTCACCCCAAAGCTTCTCCTCTCCAGGCTGAACAATCCCAACTCTCCCAGCCTTTCCTCCCAGCAGAGCTGCTCCAGCCCTCTGACCATCTTGGGGCCTCCCCTGGACTCTCTCCAGCAGCTCCATGTCCTTGCTGTGCTGTTCCCAGGGCTGGAGCAGCTCTGCAGGGGGGTCTCACCTGAGGGGCAGAGGGGCAGAATCCCCCCTGCCCTGCTGCCCACACTGGGGGATCAGCCCAGGGCAGGGGGGTTTCTGGGCTGGGCCATGTCCAGCCTCTCACCCACCAGCCCCCCAGATCCTTCTTCCCAGGGCTGCTCCATCTGCTCATCCCCAGCCTGGGTTGATCCCGGGGGTTACCCATTAATCCTGACTGCCAAGCACATCCTCCCAGCCTGAGCCTCCTACGAACACACAGAGCTGGAGCCTTGTCTCCAGATCCCAGCACTTCTGAGCTTGGCTGGAGACACCAGGTTTTACTCTTAGAAAAAAAAGGAGATGGAGGATGCACAGAGGGAGCCAAGAGGAAAAGCACACTCAGACATCCTGTGTCACAGGGAAAGCTCCAGCATGGCATGTCTGAGCAGAGCAGCAGGTCTGCCAGCAGCCCCTGAGCCTCAGCCACTGCTGAGGAGCAGAAGGATCTCGGCACAGCAGCCAACAGGGAACTGACTGCAGTCCCCACTTCTGCAGTACAGCCGAGGTTTACAGTTAGACTCTCTGGGAAATTCTGGCCGAAAGGAAGCTGGCACGAAATTTCCATTTGCAGTCACAGGGGCTTGGGAAATCAATCTCTTTAGAGTCCTTTGGAAACCTCAGTCTGATGGCTTTAAATATTTACTGTACTCCTGCACACCAGATGCCAAATTTGCAGGGCACGTTCTCCCAGGCAGCTCCTCGGTTCAGACGCTGTGAGACTCCAAACCAGCCTGTGCAGTACTGGCGAAAAACAGCCCTTAATACGATTGTGATTTGCAGTTGAGAATCTCTAAAATGCTTTTGAATTCGGGAAAAAAACAGGAATAATTCTTGTGACTACTGAGCATTAGTGTCCTTCACACTGTGGGCTTGCGAGGAGAGCAGGACAAGGAAAGCCCATGCCAAGGAAAGGCCAGCTGTGCCCACTGTCTCCCACTGCAGGGCTCAGCAGCAGGAACACCCACCTGGGATCACCTCCTGGTGCTTCTCTGGCTTTGGATGACTCAGCTGGGGAAGGCAGAGATGATGCTTGTCCTGCTGTGTAGCTAATGCCAGTGCCATCTCAGAGGCTTGAAGTGGCCAGAGGGAGCTTTAGGAGCCTTTGGTATCTGTAATTTTTTCTCTTTAGCATAACAGCAGGTGACATCTCTTTTCTTCCTCTTGAAGATGCCTCTGATGTCCCTGCCTGCTTTCCTTATTAAGACCCTAAAAATTCAACAAGACACAGGAAAGGAGACTTTTCTCCCTTGGCCATGGCCTCTCCCAGCCCATTTGCCCCCTCCCACCAGAGCAGGGAGCGAGGGCAGGACAGGGGGCTGCTCTTGGCCACCAAGATCCTTTGTCATTGCTGTGACCTGCTTCACCCACACCTGGAGGCCAAAAGCTACAGCTCAGCACAGCTTGGAGCCACCAGCAACCCCAAGAGCCAGAAAGGCTGGGAGAACCGGGATTGCTCAGCCTGGAAAAGAGAAGGCTCCAAGGAAAGCTAATTGTGACCTTCCAGTGTCTGCAGGAGCCGGTAAGAAAGGTGGAGGGAGACTATTGACAAGGATCTGGAGTGCCAGGACAGGGGGAATGGCTTCCCATTGCCAGAGGGCAGGGATAGATGGGATATTGGGAAGGAATTCTTGGCTGTGAGGGTGGGGAGGCCCTGGCACAGGTTGCCCAGAGAAGCTGTGGCTGCTCCTGGATCCCTGGAAGTGTCCAAGGCCAGGCTGGATGGGGCTTGGGGCCACCTGGGCTAGTGGAAGGTGTCCCTGCCTGTGGCAGGAGGGGGAGGAACGAGATGATCTTTAAGGTCCCTTCCAACCCAAACCAATCTGTGATTCCAAAGCATCTGTGTCCAATGGCTGAGAGTCACAGGGACCAACAGGGACCTGCAGACCCATGACAGAAGTGTCATAGTTCAGCTGCAGTATGTTGGATGAAGTTGTTGGGAGAATTCTGGGAGGAAATGTCTAAAGGTGACCTTCAGGGAAGGCCTGGAGCCTGAGCAGGCTCAGTGAGAGGCTGTCACATGGATTGTCCCAGCCAGTGTGCCATAAAGCAACACAGCTTTATGGATCTCAGAGGCACTTGATGATTGTGAAGGGTTTGAGCATTCTTAATATTTCCATTAGAAAGGTCCTAAGTATCTTCTGTCTGTTCTTCAGTGGCTCAGGAGGGCTGTCCCACTGAAGTCCTGCTCTTCACATGCAGCCTTCACCCCCCCCAGCACTGCAGCCTGATGCAGATCCTGTCCCAGCAGGCAGCTTCAGAGGGTTCCCTGTGCTCTCCCACACCTCAGCAGATACTCAGGCCAACCCGGGGTCTCTGTTGTTTGCCTGCTCTCTCCTGCACCCAGCAGCTGAAGGCAGCACCCAGAGCAAGGGATTTGGGTCGGCCCGGCTCAGCCCCTGCAGCCCAGCTCAGCCTTCACAGGGTACCCCAAACCAACTGTGAGAAATAAAGCCTTTTTGGCAAGAACATGCAGATGTGAAAGTGAGGTTAATATTTGCTGGAGTGATCTCATTAATCACCTCCAGAGAGCCAAGGAGTGTGCTGGGGCTGCCTGGCAGGGCCAGGACTGTGCAGGGATCACTCCCTAAACACAAGGGGCTGCCAGTGAGCTTGGGGAATCCTTCCCGGGCACAGGAGGTGCCAGTGAGGGTGTCACCTACCACAAGTGATGCCATGAAGAGTACTAACTCCTCCTCCACGGGGGAGAGCCCCCAGAAAAACACCCTGCCAGGGCTCAGGGCAGCAAACCCCGCTGGGCATTGCTCAGGCTGAGCCACCTCTGGTGCTCAGTGGGCTGAGTTTTGGCTCTGTGTGGAGCCAGCTGGGGCTTGCTTTAGCTGTCCCTCACTGTGTGGTCAGAGCCTGGCTGCAGCCTGGCAGTGCTGCCCACCCCAAAGTGCTGCTGCAGGACGCGGGGACAGTGCAGAGATTCACAGAGATGGATGGTTCTGTGATGAGCTCTGGCCTGCAGTCAGCACTTGTTTAGTTGGGCCAACACAGCATCAACTGCTGTCCAAACAAACAGCCTGTGAATATCCCCCGAGGGGAGAGGGCTGAGATGTCCTTAAGGCTCACGTTGGCATTTTACCAAACAGTTTATTCCTGGTCACTGTGAATCTGCTGGGCAGGCTCGACAGGTTGGCAGCAACAACAGGCTCTCCAAACCCACCCCCCGTGCCAGGCCATCACCTCCTGAACCACAGGGTCGTACCCCAGTTCTGCAGCCACCCGGAGGCACCAGGATGGACACACTGAGTGGGCCTGTGGGCCAGCGACCGCTTTGCCCCTCTGCAGAGTCACTGACACCAACACCGCTCGCCCCTGGGGTAACACAACCCCCCTTCGCCCAGGGCACAGGGCAGGAGAGAAGTGCATCCCTGGCCAGCCCACCCGTGCCACGGATCCCGGGGCACTGAGCCTTTTGATGGCAGTGTCTGACTCCAGGTGTTCAATACTGACCAGCCAGCTCCCCAAAAAACGAGGGTCTGAAACACCAGCATGTTGAAACCTAAGGAAATGGCGGGTCTCACTCACTGGCTCTGAGCTCCAGGAGGGTCATGCTGTCAGGAATTCCCCCTTCATTTTAGGGACTAGCAGTGGTTTTTGGATTTTTTCCCTCCCATGACTACTGAGACCCCCAAAGATAGTTTATTGCTTTCCAGACTATAATTTACAGGAGATGCATGTGGGAAATACTGTGAAATCATAGAACCACAGGCTGGTTTGGGTTGGAAGGAACTTTAAATATGATCTCATTCCATCCCCTGCTGTGGGCAGGGACACCTCCCACTAGCCCAGGTTGCTCCAAGCCCCGTCCAACCTGGCCTTGGACACTTCCAGGGATGGGGCAACCACAGCTTCTCTGGGCAGCAAATCCACAGCAAAACACTGGCAATGCTGCTGTTGATTTCAGTGGCATCTTCAACAGGTTTGCAAGGTAGAAAACAAGGAAGAGCCAGAACACGACATAACAGATGGAATATAACGCCCTGTCTGGTCCGTACAGTGGGATGAAGGCTCAGGGACACAAACACAAGACTGTGTAAGTGTCTGAGAGCTATGGCAGTCACCAAAGTGCCCCAAAGAACCCAGCTGGGCAACTCACTGCCTCAGTTTCAAAGCCCTCTTACTGATAAAAAGGGGAAAAGGAAGAAGCATTGAAAAACTCTCAGCAGTAAAACCCCAGCCTTGCTCAGCCTGGCTCTTTCACCAGCACTAAAGAAGGGGAAGCAACGGGAGATGATGTAAAACTGGAGCCCTGCTGGAGCCCTGCCCGCCCCAAAACAGCCTCACCCACAACTTTGCCACGGCTCCTGCTGCCACTTGCCTCCCAGCACCAGTAATCCTGGATTTACAGCCAAAACTCCAACCAAGGGGCAGGTTAAAAACCAAAATGGCACAGAAGGGAGAAACACAACGGGTGGGTTCAAGCAGTTACTCATTACAGGGGTCTCCTCTGGCCTGGCTGTGCCTTGGCCGCAGAGCTGAGGGGTCCCAGTGCTCCCAGCACATCCATGGGGTGATTCAGGGAGGGCAGCACAGACCCAAGGAGCTACAGTGTGGGGACAGGACTGTGCATTCCAGAGCCCTGCAGCCCCAGCAAAGGCAGAGCTTGTCTTGTAAGGAGGATCTGAGTGAGCCCCGCTCTTCAGTCAGAGCCCTTGGGCCCAGAGAACCAGGAAAAAAAACAACAGCCTTATAAAAGACTAATTAGGGACAATCCTAGCTCCTGTATAGCCAATAAAGTTTTGCTTTTAACTGTTATCAAGTCTGGATTTTACCCAAGGAGATTTCTTGTTAAAAAACAGCTTAATTAAAGCAGGTAGAAAGCCCTTGTAGGTCTCCATACTCCCACACCAGCACCCCAGGCTGGCAGGTTCCAAACATGCTGCCTTCCAGACCTGAAACAGGGATCAAGGGGAGATAAAAGGGACTGAGAGAGCCCAGGGGCTCAGCTTACACAGAGAAGCAGCAAGATGGTTCCTTCACACAGAGCCAGGGAGCACAGCATCATCCCCAGCCCATTCCTTTCCACACTGCCCGAGCATCCCCCACCCATGAAAAGCCCTTCCAGCTCCTGTCCTTGCCCTTCTCGAGTCCATAATCACCTGCCCACCCCCATCAGCCCCTCATTTCTTTATCTGATGTTTCTCCTGCAGGTATTTTACCCCCCTGTGGTCCCCAGGCTGTTTGCTGCTGGACGGAAGCAGGCATCTCTCTTTGCTCTCATCTGTCAGGGGAGACACAAGCTGAAGCCAGCAGGGTACAGGCCAGCTAAACTGGGTAAGAGCTTTATATTACTGGAATGAAAGAGCCAAATTTATCCCTGCCCTGCCACAGACTGGAGTGCTGGGATGTGCCAAGGGCTCTCCTTGCAGTGTGGTCCCCCAGCAGCAGCTCTGGGTGTTCAGGCTGGGGGTGCAGAGCCCATCCAGTGCTGGGTGGGTTGAGTGCTCCTCTCTCTCCAGAGCAGAGGAAACCATGCTTTGCCTCCAGTCTGGGAAAGCAGAAGCTCCCAAGACTTGTGTTGCCACAGGGGGTTGCTGCAAAGCTCTGATTGGCGTGTTTGAATTGAGATTTGGAGGACATATTTTGCATTAATCAAATAAATGCATCATGTGAGGCATTTCCCACTGAAATGTCTGGAACAGGTGCTCCCTGAGGGATCAGTGTGGCATGAGCACTGTGCACGTGCAGCATGTGCATGAGCAGCCTGCACAGGCCAGAGGATTCGGGAAGCAGTGAAGTGCTCCTGGGGTGTGAGCTCTGTGCTCAGCCCCGGTGCCGAGTGACCCTCTGAGGGCAGAGCCTCCATCAACTGCTGCGTAATCCAGGGATGGAGAAACAGGAATTCTCCAAACTTTCTTCCAAAGAAGAGAAGGAAGGGAGCTCTACTTTGCAAGAGGACAAAATCCAGTGTACAACATGAAGGAATCTCATACAAAAAGACAGAAATAATGAATCCCGCTCCAACTCCACATAAACCCAGTGTTTTTCCAGTTGCTTTCATAGAAGAGCCTTTCCTGCAAACTTTCCCACCGCAATGAAGTCAAGCCACGCAGACTTGTGCTGCAGATTGTAATAAGTAAGTGTGGCTTGAATTGGGAGCTGACTGCTTATTGCAGAAGGGGCAGCCAGATACTGCAGGAGAGGTGTGAGAGCCAGGCTTGGGGGGATCCAATGGTTCAGTTGGGATAAGCATCCCACAGGACAGGAGTTTGGCTGAGCCTCCCCTGCGCTTGCTGCTCCTGCAAGGAAGAGTAGGAACGTGGTAAGAGCAAGGATTTCTTGTAGCAGTGGTGGGTCTTTCCAGGACATATTGAGAAAACACCATTTCCTAAGCTGAGCTGGGAGCTCCGAGAGACTTGAAAATACAAAGTAATTTCTGGAAAGGAATCTGAAAATGACAGCTCCTTTTCCTGCATAGTGTTACACTTCACTGGCTCTTCTCCCTCTTTTCATTAACTCCTGTGACTACATATATTTGAGGAAAGCTCCCATTAGTCACAGTTGCTTTCCCACTCATCCTTTGTGCCTTCCAGCAATAAGACCAGGCTAACTGGTGCCCGTGTAAAATAGATTTCATGATGGCAAGTATTTCCCTAAGTCCAGCTATGATCTGAACATTGTTACATCTGCATAGCATAACCTGTTTCTGAGAAGTCACGGTTAGTGCAAATGCACTAATAATTTGGGACAGATACCTAATATCAAATAAATCCTCCCTCTGACTCCTTTCAGCTCCAGTTGTCACTGAACAGCACCAGGAACAAGCACCATCAGCAAGATGATCCCTTCCAATTATCTGGAACTGAAGAGGGTATCTGTGCACTGGGAAACTCAAGTCTCAGCTGAAGTAGCATCAGCTGTGTCTGCCTCCCCTCCTGATCTCCGGGGTGCCCCAGCCATGGGCAGGCAGCAGCTCTTGGCACGGCGACCCTGGCAACCTCCCCACCGTGTTAGAGAAATATCCTTCTTAAAATTTATGGCAATAGAAAAAATACCCACAGAACAAAGAAAATAAAAATTAAGGAAATTTAATTACAACCCATGTTGGGTGCTCAGGTTCAAGATGTACCAAAAGCACGCCTTTCAATTCAAAAACCCCGCTTTTAAACATTTTCAAGGTCCAACCCAGTTTATGACACGGGGGGGCATTTCTCTTCTTCAGATTGGCTCTCCCGTGCCCCCTCCCATGCCAGGGGCAGGGTTCAGACAACGTGGCAGCCCCATCTGACCGCAGGGCCCACCACGTGGTGAGGGGGCTGAGGGAACTCTACTCTCAGTTAATATGCAATTGCCCTATTCCCGTGCGCTCAGTCCCTGCAGACATCTCAGAACGGGAATGTGTCCCTTACGATCTCCGCGGAACGCCTACAGGTTAGTAATAGGGAAAAGAAATCTAAAATAACTTTCTGTTAATATTCTATGTTCATTTGCTTGTAATAAAACCGGTCTTTCATTTCTCACAACCGTTTCAAAGGTAGTGGGTTCCACACTTGCTTCCCGGTGAACACCACCGGGTTCTTTTCTTGCAAAGCCCGCACGAGGGGTCTCCAAGGACCGGCTTTCCCCTTTCCCAGGTGTGAAAAACTCCCGGTGAAAGTGAATACCAAGCATGGGCAGCTGAGCAACTGGAAACGAGGCGGGAAAAGCACCGGGAACATCTTGACGAGCCAGCTCTTGGCAAAACCCGCCTGAGACGCCGCGCTCCAGTGAGTTACCACTTGCCCTTGGTCTGAAAAGCGAACAGCATGTTTTGCCCTGCCCAGGTCCCGCCGCCGAGCAGCAGTTCGGCACGGGGGTGCCGGGGTGCCGTGCCCGCCAGCCGCTCCAGCTGCCGCTCCGCAGCGCAGCCAGTTGCCCGGAGCTGGCCCTGTTGGCAAACAGGAGGGTGTGTTGGCTCCCGGCGTGGCGCAGCTTCATTTGCTTGTAATAAAACCCGCTGGCACCTCCGCCCTGTTCCTGGCGTCACCCCCGCGCGGGCACGGTGCCACCCCGGCAGATGGGCACCGTGGCAGGGCTGGAGAGGAACAGCGTGCACGTCGATTGTCAGTGTGTCACGGGAAGGACTTGTGTTCAGGAATGTTCAAACAGCAGCTCCTGCAGTGTCCCAACCCCACTGGTGAAGGAGCTGAACCCCTGAATGTGGGAGCAGGTCAAACACTGTGAGACCACTGCCGGTCCCCGGCACAGCGGGGACAGGAGCCATGGGCAGCGTGGCTGTTGGCACTCATCCCTACCCTCACAGAATCACTGTGCTGAGCTGGAAGGGACCCACAAGGATCATCCATCCAACCCCTGGCCCTGCACAGGCCCATCCCCAGAGTCACCCCCTGTGCCCCAGAGGATCATCCAAACCCTCCTGGAGCTCTGGCAGCCTCGGGGCTGTGCCCACTGCCCTGGGGAGCCTGGTCAGTGCCCAGCCAGCCTGTGGGGGAAGAACCTTGTCCTGAGATCCAACCTGCCCCTGCCCTGACACAGCTCCAGCCCTTCCCTGGGTGCTGTCCCTGGTCCCCCCAGAGCAGAGCTCAGTCCTGCCGCTCCTCTGCCCCTGCCCAGGCAGTTGGAACTGCACTGAGGGCTCCCCTCAGTCTCCTCCAGCTGAACACACCAAGTGCCCTCAGTGTCCTCACACGGCTCCAAACCAAGGCCCTTCCCCATCCTTGTGGCCTCCTTTGGACGCTCTCTAATGGCTCAATATCTTCCTTATATTACTCCTGACCCTCTGCTAGAGAAGTCACTGCCTGAAGCCTTGCAGCTCCTTCCCAAGAGCTCAGTCCTCCTCTGGTAGCAGCCACAGGCGCTTCCGCATCAAGGGAATGTGAACATCCTTCCCTGCTCCAGCAGAGCTTTTTATAGATGGCTGCAGTCCATCCCAACATGCCTTGGCCACTTCTGTTACTGCAGCTGGAGCAGCTGGATCTGAGGAGTGACCTTAATAATATAAAATAACAATAGGGACATGCTATGAAATTCCGATATGAAACAACAATAAAAACATCTTTATTGCTGTCACTAAAAGTACTAACAGCAGCACTTTGTTCAAGCTGAGTTTTAAAGCCAGGATTTTAAAACCTGCTCAGGGGGAGACGTGCCAGTAACGCATCACATCTCCCCCAGGCTCCTTCCAAAATACTGGACCCAGGATCTTAGGGACTGTTGGTGCTTGGTGTCCTTCTGCGTGTTCTATGTCAGTCTTGATTTATGCAACAAAAAAAAAAGTTGGGTTTGGGTCCCTTCGTGCCAATGTAGGATTATTGTATTCCAGCAAAAAGAGGTAAAATAGACACTGAGATTTCACAAACAGACAAAATTGGCCACTGAAGCCTTCAAGGGCTGCTTGTCCCCACTCCCTGCCCGTGTTCAGTGCCCATTTGACCATGTTGTCTGGGATGTGGCCGTGACAAGTGAAGATCTGAGTCATGCCAGGTCCCCTACACCAGCCCAATCCCACAGGCAGGGAAGAGGGACACACAGGCTTTGCTGAGCATTAGCACTTCAGGTGGAAACTCTTCTGAGTAGCCCAGAGATGTGCTGTCCTTGCCCGGGCACTGCAAACTCCCTGTGCCCACACACTTGCTGCAGTTGCTTCCTTGCAAAATAATTTTGTTCAGTGGGAGCAGCGCTGAGCTGCAGACGTGTCCCCTGGTCCACCTGTTTTGTTGCTCCTGCCCAAGGACTTCTGGAAACACCAGGGCTCATCTGTCATCCTGAGCATTTTTGCTGGAGAAAGACACCTTCCCTTCCCCGGGGAGCTGTGGCCAAATGGTTGGGGAGCCCCAAATTATTTGCAACTGTGGTTTCCTAGACCACCTGCCCCACCATGAGTCACTGTGTCACAGCCCTGCTCCTTCAAGCACTTTCTCATGTTTCTGAATGAGAAGTGAAGCACCTCATGCAGCACTGTCTCCATTTATAGCCAAATAAAACCAGGCTCGAGTCCAAACTTCCCTGGTTTCCTCCATGGTGAGCATTTGCCTGCATGGATGTGACACTGTTTTTCAGTTTTCCAGACTGGTTTTGAGGTCTTCTGCTGCACCAGGGACTGGTGGGCAGGTCTGCACAGGTCAGAAGGGAGTTCAGTAGGAGAAGGAAGGGGGCAGGGCAGAGGTAGGTCGATCCCTCTCCAGGTCATGCTGTTTGGAACCGGGAATTCCACCCCACTTCTCTGGTCTTCTCCTGGGTGAAGAGGACAAGCTCACCCAAGGTCTGGAGTGAGTCTTAAGAGACAAGCTGGGAGAATGGTGAGGAAAACAAGCCATGCACAGCACTGCTCTTGGCAATCTCAGATCCAGCCTTGTATGAGAAAAACAAGAGGCATTTGCCACTTCTGGCAAAGCTCTGTGCAGTGCGTGAGACGAGGCAGGGTAATAAAATGTGCCCTGGTTTCCGTTTTTGCTGCAAGGATAAGCAAGAGGGCCATGCAGAGTGCAAAGAGAAAAGCTGTCTCATGACTCTGCACAATTCAGGGTCCAGCTCTGCTTCTACAGAAAGACACTTTAACTCTGCTGATACCTTAAACTCCTAGTTTTCATCCACTGTTACACCAGGGATGGAGGGGCAGAGGCAATCCAAAAGGCAGCTCACCTCTGAAAGGTTACACATGACTGATTCAAGAAAAAATCTTATGTCTTAGCATCATTGTAGCTTAGAGTTCAGCTTGTGCCATGGAGCCTGCAGTGGGGTCATCCATCAGCCAGGAATGTCCTGCAAAGGTAGCAAAGCACATGAGAATGAGGAGCTGGAAGGAGTCTTGGCTTCAAGGATCTTCTGGAATCCTGGTGCTTCTCTGCTAGCTAGATCAAAACATCCCTGGAGTGATCCTGTCATACCTACAGAAAATAAACACACTCTCAACACTAAAAACTCAATATGCCATGACCCTAGAATAGCATAACCAGGGGATCTTCACATTTTCTAGGAAAGCATCAGCACCAGTCTGTTAATCCCAGAATCATGGAATGGTTTGGGTTGGAAGGGACCTTAAAGACCATCCGGTCCCACCCCTGCCATGGCAGGGACACCTTCCACTAGCCCAGGTTGCTCCAAGCCCCGTCCAACCTGGCCTTGGACACTTCCAGGGAACCAGGGGCAGCCACAGCTTCTCTGGACAGCCTGTGCCAGGGCCTCCCCGCCCTCACAGGGAAGAATTTCTTCCTGACACTTAATTTACTTTCTTTCAGTTTGTACCCGTTACTCCTTGTTGTGTCACTCCAGTTCCTGATGCAAAGTCCCTCTCCAGCTTCCCTATAGGCCCCTTTAGGCTCTGGAGGGTTGCTTTGAGGTCTCCACCCAGCCTTCTCTTCTCCAGGCTGAACAGCCCGAACTTTCTCAGCCTGTCTCCATAGGGGAGGTGCTCCAGGCCTTTTATGATCTTTGTGGCCTCCTCTGAACTTGCTCAGTTATTGACTACTTAAAAACAGACCCAGCATCATCTTGCTTTTTAAGGCACAATTGCCCAAGTCATCCCTTCGGTAACACTGAGGTGGGTAAGAGCTGGTGAGCTCACCCTGGTCCTTGTTTCTGGGCACCCTCTGACCCGATCCCTGTGCTGGGTGGGTTGGGCTCCTCCAACCCCTGGCAGAGGAGCAGTGCTAGTGTCCAGGCGTTTGGCTCCAGGGCTTGCACAGGCTTCCTGCAACTTTCTGTGTCCTCGCGGAGAGCTCAAGAGGAACAGATCGTTTCTTTTGCAAGTGCTTATTAAAACCGTGACACGCAGGGTGACTGCTGCCAAAGGGCCAGTTACAATTGCTTTCCGTGACACAGAGGGGTGGCCGTGGCAGCGCCCAGCCAGGCTCAGAGCAAATCAAAGAGCACCACTTCTCTTATTTCCTGGCTGAGCCCTGGGTGTGCTGGGTGGACTCATTCTCCTCCAGCTCGAGCGACTGGCACAAGGGACTGTTAGCACTCAGAAGAAGAATAAATGGGCAAATTTAGATTGGAAAAGGTCAGGGAAGCCTGTTAGATTTTGAATATAGATATCATCATATCTTGGTACATACTATGTGAGTTTTAGCTGCTTTTCCGTAATGAAGAAGCTGTCACTGAGGCAGGGAGGAGCCCTGCTGGGCCCTCCACTTCTGCACAGAGGGTATCTGGGTTTTCCCAATTTATTTCTTCCTTATGGACTCAGCATTTCCTTGGCCAAGCTTTACTCACCTGATGTTACAGCTCAGGAGGTTGCTGCTGTGCTGGGTGAGGGCACTGGTTTACCAAGTGAGTGTCCACCCTGGCTCCTGGAAGGGCAGGTCTCCCTCAGCAAAGCTGTGTGGGGCTTTCCTCCTTTCCTTGGAGGGCAAGAGGAGATGAACTTGGGCCCTGCAGCACGGTGTTGGATTGAGTCATCAGTCTGCAAACCTGCACGTCAGACGTTGCTGGGGGGGGGTCCAAACCTGCAGGAGCAGAAGCGAAGGAGAGGTGTCCAAACCCACACCTGGGTTCCTCAGTGGAGACAGGATTAGAGCAGAAATCTCCCCAGGTCCTTTCGCATTCTTCCATCCCGCAGATGCTGGTAGTGACAAGGAAAGGGAAAAACAACAGAAAACCAGTTAGAAGATGCAGACAGTGCCCCTTGCCATGTGCATACCCTCCTCGTGGGACTCACGGCCCCCCAACAGCCCCAACACTCATCCCACTGAAGGCCTCTGGACATTTTGAGATGGGAGGGGTTCAGCACAATTCCTGCCAGCACCACTACCAGCAGACAAAGTCATTTCCAAACAAGCAGCAGAAGATCCACCAGCAGCTCATTTGCCCTCTCAGGTGGGGCTGGCTGGGGAGCAGGCGCTGTGGAGCACAGGTGTCACAGGTGTCATGAGGACAGAGTTGTCTCCCCCATATCCACCCCAAACACTACTGAGTCAGCCCAAAATTTTGCTGGACTCTAAGGCAGCAGAAAAAAAACAAGTTACGATGTGCCTGGCCTTGACTCACCCACAGCAGGTAGGAGCAGAGACAGCACAGGTGCTGTGGTGCCCCCAAGGCCATCCATGGGACAGCAGAGCTCTGTGCAGGGGGCACACAGCCTTTACCATGGGACAGGGGTGTGGAGGGGAGTGGAGGAGCTGTGGCTTGGGGCTGGTGTTTCTTGGCTCTTGTCCCAAGGCAATGGCAATGCCTCAGGGCCGTCCTTTCTTCTGTTCTCTCCTACCTGTTGTAGCTGCATCACATCAACCCGACAGGAGTGAGTCCCACTGCAAGGGCTCTGCACTCAGGCTCTGGCCATCCTAATGGGAGGCTGCACCCCAAGACACTGAGATGGCCTTGGTTTTAAACACTGCATGGAGACTGTCACAGTGTCACCACTGCTGGGAAAGGCCCTGGTTCCATTCAGTGTCATCTCCGACGGAGATGGCCAGGAGGAGATGGGGGGTGCAGGTCTGACTGTTCAGCTCAACATCACCCAGGATGGCCCATCCCTCTCTCCTTCTATTTGACCGTGCAAGCCACAAAGTTTCAGGCACTTTTCCCAGGTCTGCTCACAGTTCCTGGCAAGGAGCTGGCTCCCACCACCAGCTCACCACGGGTTTTACAGCTGCACATTCTGTTTTTGCAGCCTCGCAGACTGCACTCTGTCTGCTCAGGAGGCATCAGGAGGTGTTGGGGAAGGCTGCTGAGCTCAGCACTATTAGATTTATTATATGGTCGATCTCAGAAAACGAGCTCTAAACTCAGGTGCCTTAATTCAGGTCCTCCATTTGTCAGAGGGTTAAATCCATGGGGAGATCAGGATCCTACACCACACAGCAGCACAGTCAGTCCTGCTGGGAAGTCTGGAGTGGATGGAGCCATCCCTACACCTGCACTGCTTAATGGCCTCCTTCAAGGTCCTCCTTATCATGACTCCTAGAAATTCTTTTAGGCTGGCAAGTCGGCACTGAGGTTCTTACACAGGAATAACCCTACAGGATCGTGGAGTTTCCACGTGAAAGCAGCTGGATACACCCAAGATCTCAGATGCATATGTGGGGAAAATGCTGCCAGCCCTGTGAATAAAGGCTTTTGCCATTAAATATCCTCATTTCAAACTGGTGTCTCTGCTGTTTGTGTGGTTTGGGTGTGAACCCCCCTGTGTGTCTGCCATGCCCCAGTCAGAGTGTTGTGCCTGGGGCTGGCACCTCGTGCTGCGCCCCCAAGACACTCAGCACTCTGTCCCAGCCAGGGGCCTTCAGAAATTAGTCAGACCAGCCTGAGGAGTTCTCAGGTCTTGTCTGATTTTGAACATATTTTATACTTGCTTTAGCTTTAATAGTTTTGTCCAAAATACTTTAAGGGCCTTCTGCTGTGCCTGCGATTTTCTCCAGGGTCAGATGGCTCGTGCAGCTTGTCCAAGTTGTGATGGCACTCAGATATCTCCTGCCTACCCTGTTGGTTTGGGGTTATTTCACTGGTATTACTAACAACTTCTTTTAGCTCAGGTTTTGCTTAGCTTTGTGCAATTGCCTGACCTTCCCTCCATTGGAGAAATCCCATTTTAGAGAGGGAAGTTCAAACAAACCTAAGTAATCACAGCACAACCAACGCATAGACCAGCAGGAGAGTGAAGACTAATCCATCCACAGGTATTGACTAGGAATTAGTAAAAATAACCCTAAATGCACCCAAAATTGAAGGGGGATGGCTCCCACTGTGCTCCTCCAGACAATTCCCTGATGGCTCACCATGACACCACAATGGAAGGGTGAGAATTAATCCAAGGGAGACGGATGGGGATGTGGGACTGGGATTTCATCACCATTTGTTTTACTCCCTGCTCCCAAAGCAGCAGAGATGTCACTGCCAGGAAAGCAGCTCAGTGGGTGACAGTTTGCAGTAGCCTTTCTCCATGCCAGAGTTTAATAATTGTTCATTTCCTTGTGCCTAAAATTAGGAGAAAAATGGCCAAACCCCATCAGTTTGGGGAAAAAAACACCCACGCCCACTCAACCAGATGGGTCTGTTTTTAGTTTATAATTAAACTCACCCTCTTGGATGGGAGGGAGAGCCTGCTTTTAACAGGGGAGGGAGCAGGAGATCCTCTCCAGGCTGTTTTCCAGCGAGGGGGAGTTTCATGGCTGCTGGAGGGGAGCAGCGAGAGGGAGCCGCGAGCGCTGGAAGAAGGCAGAGGGATTTGCTGTTCTCCCGGCACGCTCCGTTATCCCGACAGCTGCAACGGCCTCGTTTTAAACGCGTTGAGCTGTTTGTTTTCTGGCCTGAGGAGCACAGATCTCGGTGGCGGCGGTGCCATCTGTCCCCGCCGGTACGTCCGTGGTGATGTGTCTGTGCCCGTCCCTCCCCGCGGGCATTCGGGCGGGGTCGGGCAGCGCTACCCCAACCCAGGCGGTGACCGCAGAGCTGGACGGGCAAGAAGTATTCCCAGGGCAGGGATTTCCCCCGGACAAAGTGACAACAGCCGCCGTGGAGGAGCTGGCACTGCCCTGGATTTGATTGGATGGTGTCCGGAAAACTCTGCCAGCGGAGATGGGGGAATGCAGAGGAATGGAAGGGAACAGGGACAGAAAAGGGACGAAAGGGAAGGGAAGAGGGAGAAGGAAACGGGAGAAGGGGGAAAACAAGAGAAGAAGGGAAAAGGGAGAAGGAAGAAGGAAAAAGGGAGAAGGGAAAGGAAAGGGAAAGGGGGAAAACAAGGGAAGAGAAAGAAGGCAAAAGGGAAAAGTGAGAAAGAAAAAGGGAGAAGGAAAACGAAAGGGAAAGGGGAAATCTAGAAGAGAAAGAAGGCAGAAGGGAGAAGGGAGAAAGGAGAAAGGAAAAGGGAAACATATAAGGAAAAGAGAAAAGGAAAAGGGAAAAACAAGGGACGAGGCAGAAGAGAGCAGGGAAAAGGGATAAGGGAAAAGGAGAAGGAAAAAGTAAAAAGGAGAAGGGAAAAAATTTGAACTAACCACCATAAAATAAAATAAAATAAAATAAAATAAAATAAAATAAAATAAAATAAAATAAAATAAAAAATATAAAATAAAATAATAAAATGCCCAGCCGGGCAAGATGTGCTGATGAGCACCTGTCTCCCTCTGGTCCCTCCTGGCTGAGGGATTGCTGAGGGTGCAGCACGCTGAGCAGCCTCTGCCCAGGCACCAGTGCTCAGCCACCTTCAGACTGGTTTTCTATGGACTGGGAGTGTGCAGACAGACACGCAGAGCTGTACTGCCCCGTGCAGACCAGTTAAGGACGTGCTTTGGGAAGCGAGTCCAGTGCATGCTGGACACGCCAGCCTAGTCCCTGTCTGTGTGACACTGGTATGCTCCGGGGAGTGACATTCAAAAAATTGTACCCTAGAAGCCCAAAACTCCTGAAGGAGAACAAGAAACCTAGATTTCCATCCTGGCTACAAGGGCTCAGCCACTGATTCCTCTTCCCAAGACTTGCTTGGAAACCCAAGGGTACAAGAATGCCTTTGGCAAGAGACTGCATAGAGAGGGGTTTTTTTTAAATTATAAACACGATTTTTTGATTCTAAGCTGAACAGTCGGAGTCTCATTGCATCCAATGCATGGCAGGTTCTCCTGGCTTGGCTTTTCTTTTAAAGATTTGTCACAGAGAACATACTTGGCTTAAAGCAACTAAATTATTTAGATCCATGTGTCCTTCTGCTCCTGGATGAGCTGCGCCCACGATGCCCAAAGTCACGGGCATCGTGATTCAAGTGGTGGGACCGGGAAGTTCATTACACCTCCTCATCGTCACTCCTCCTCATCCAGGCAGAGGACGCTGCTGGGATCCCCCACCTGGCGAAGGGATAACGCAGAGCATCCCAAGGCAATTACAGCCGGGAGATAACAGCTCATTTGCAGTATTGCCTCCAATTGGTAACTTCGTGTGAAACAAGATAACGGCTTGTACTAATGAACGTGTAATTTATAAACTGATGGGTCTAACGGTGTTCTAAACGTGGCATAAGAGCCGGGGAAAGGCAGATTAGGGGTGAGCGTGCCTGATCTACCATCACATCTGTCGCTGCCACAGTAGAAACTGCCTGGCTGTGGGTTATCGCTGCTGCTTCTGCGTCGAATTGACTGTAACTGATCAGTTTAAGTCAATCTCTGAATTTCTAATTAGGGGATTAGCTGGAGAAGGATTTCCTTGCAGAACACTTCATTGCTGTTTTGCTAACTGTCAAGGAGCGGGAGTAAGGACCCGCAGTTGCATATTAATAGCAGCATTAGATGCTAGTGCAGCTGCTTTATCAAGGATGTTATCACTCTCCTGAAATAACTGACATGGAAAAGCCTCATATTTTTATTTTTCATGAATACAATGTTCCATTACCGCAGGTTTTGTTTCCAAAACTTGAAGCGTTTTTATCATTTCTGAAATGCAGTATAACAACAGAACAATTTCCTTTAAATCAAAAGCTGGATCTCTTCCAAGTCATTTAACTTCCAAAAGTTTGAATTCTTCAGTTAAAAAGAAATAAAAAAATTAAAAGAAAAACGAAAAAAAATCAGTCTGAGCACTTCTAATGAGAATATCACAATTATACTTAGACTGCCACATGGGATTTCTCTTTACAGCAGCTTGATTCATGGGGGAAATTAACTTGTTTAAAAGTAACAGTTTTTAATAGAAATGTTCTGCTGACTGTTCTCCTTGCATGCTGGCTGGAATCTGCTTTGGCACTCCAGGTCCTAGAGGCTGGGATGAGCTCCTTGCTCCGTGCCCACCTCGTACCACCGAGTGGATCCTGCCCACAGCCTGCTGCGGCAACTCAACTCGTATCAAGGAGGCTACTGTAATTGTTTAAAAAAAAGGAAAAACTGTTTCAGGTCTTGAAAACTTCCAAAGTCAGCACTTGAAGAAATATGAAATGCAGTGAATTAATGAGAAACAGAGAATGAATCATTAAAATTGCATCACCGCGCCGTGTTCCTGATCGCATCTCCCATAATGTTCTCACAGTCTGAACAATTGATTAAGAAAAACACCGCTGCACACCAAAAATTGGAAACAGGATTAGCAAAGTCTTACAGGAAAGGTCAATTATTTCTCCCAATTTATTGCTAACCTGACATCTGTAAACAAATCACTGGAGGAACTCCCCGAAGACTACACTCTGTCCAACAAGACATCCTAATTAATGAGGATGCACTATGCAAACACAAATAGAAGCTGAGAGATAATATCTAAACCCAGACTTAAAAAGATACAGTGAAAACGTTTTCCCAGGAGGTTGAGGGAGATCAATAACAGGGAATAAGGTTCAGAAGAGTCAGAATTTGCCATGGGGTACGGGCGAATAATCTTTGCAGTTATCAGAGCTAAGATGGCAAAACGAATTAAATGAGTTTAGAGAGGACTTAGTGAGAGTGGCTTAAAAATGAGAGAAGGGCAGGCAGAAAAATGAGAGAGGGTTGCAATCATCCCTTGTGCTTCCCAGCGACAGAGGCCTCAGCCAGGATTTTTGGGTGTCCTGCCTGCATGGCTTCAGGTGCTCCCGGGCTTAGCGAGCATCTCGCTGACCTCCGGTGTCTCTGAAGGCGAAGCCGTCGTGCTTGGAGAGCGCTCCAAGGAGGTGCCTCATCCCAGCATTGTTCCAGCCAAGTTTCCAGACCCAAAGGTCAGGTTTTTCTCCTCTCTGGCTGCCAGTCTCAGCCGTGCCTCGAGAGCCATGCACTGCTGTGGCATCCTCTCCACCAGCCAAACCCGCTGGCAGCCGGGCACGGCGCCCACCACAGAGCCCTCCGTGAGCAAAGCTGGATCGTGGCAGCTAATATTAAAGATTCCTCTTCATCAGCATCCCAATGATTAAATATGTATAGAGGCATCTGAGATCCAATTTATTTCTTTTGTGTTGTAAATTCCTTTTCTTGTTGGCTTTTTTTTGAGCTGCTTATAATTAAGACCTTCAGACAGCTCAGCACGGCTGGAAAGCAGCCATGCTCCTGTTATATCCCACCCATTGAAAGAGCATCCCCCTCTCCTACTCAACCAGAAATTCTTCTTTATTCATTCCAGTAATGATTTGATTTCCTTCTTTCTTAATGAACAGAGTGACACTGCATTGAGTCACTGATGTGCAACTTGTTGTTTTTTCCCTCCCTTTGGAAAGTTTTCAAAATATTTATAAATTTTAAAAGGAGCAGGGAAAGAAAGAAAATAAAGTTGCATTGTGTTTCTCTGGCTCCCCCTGCTCTTTCTCATCTGCAGAAACTGTGATTCCTCCCATTGTCTGGGCTGCCACGGGGCTGCTTTTGGCAGGGGGGTAGATGGCAGTGCCCCCTGTCCCCTCCGCTCATCCCTCCTTGCCAGGCAGCCCTGCCAGGGGACCAGGCAGGGATGCAGCCAAGCATGAGGTGCTGCCCTGGGTTAGGGCCACCACACCAAGGATCACCCCGGTGCCCAGTGACCCACACCTTGAGAGTCTTCTTTGAAGGGGGTGGTTGTGATTGTGTTACTTTGGGAAGTGCTTTGAGGGCTTTGGGCAGACACAAATCACAGAATCACTGACTGGTTTGAGTTGGAAGGGACCCTAAAGATCAGCTTGATCCCATGGTCAGGACACCTCTCACTAGCCCAGGTGGCTCCAAGCCCGGTCCAACTCGGCCTTGGACACTTCCAGGGATCCAGGGACAGCCACGGCTTCTCTGGGCAACCTGTGCCAGGGACTCCCCACCCTCACAGGGAAGAATTTCTTCCTAATACCTTATCTAACCCTGCCCTCTGTCAGCTGGAGTCCATTCCCCCTCGTCCTGCCACTCCAGGCCCTTGGAAATAGTCTCTCCATCTTTCTTGTGGACTCATTCAGATATTGAAAGGTCACAATCAGGTCACCCCAAAGCTTCTCTTCTCCAGGCTGAACAATCCCAATTCTCTCAGCCTTTACTCATAGGAGAGGTGCTTCATCTCTCTGATCATCTTGGTGCCTCCTCTGGACTCGTTCCAACCCAAGGCACATCCATCCCAGAGGACGTGTTGGATATCCCTGCACCAGAGAATCCCCCACAGTGACTGCATGAACATTTTTCCACCACAGGGTCCTCTGCTCACCCTTCACAGCTCTTCACTACCCCAAAACACCAGGGAAGACCAGTCTTTTCCTCTTGCCTGACATAGATGTGAATAACCAAGGAGGCTTTTGGAGTTATAGAAATGCCCATTAAGTGTCTGCATGCCCACACTGGTGGGTGCTGAGGGACACGACACAGAGCCGTGGTTAGGAGTTGCTGGTTTGCCACGTGTCCCTGGGACAGCACTGCACCCAGGGTGCAAGCCTTGCCAGGGAGAAAGCACAGGAAGGACTGTGCAGCTATCACCTACACAGGGGTAAAATGTGGGTGCTGAGCTGTTTGTGGGACCAGATGACACCAAACATGCTTTGCAAGGGATGCACCAGGTTCACACAGTCACACTGGCTGGATGCTGCAGTTGCAGCTGAGACGTGATAAACTCTGCAGTCTTGTGAGTCCAAAAAGTCAACAGTATAGCAAGAATGGCAGGTAAGGACTGCCAGACACACACAGGTAAGGACTGCCAGACACAGATAAGGACTACCAGAGCAGTGCCTGTAGAGAGGAGCTTCCACATGAAGCGTTTGGAGGTGAATAAGTGCCCTGAAGGTTCACAGCTGACTTACCAGGGACTGCTCCAAGGCAGAGAGTTCTGAGGAGGCAGAAGTCTTTGCCAAGCTGAATCATGCTCCCTGGGACTGTGGATGGACTGGATGGACCTTCAGGTCTGATCCAGCCCTTCCTGCAGAACATTACCCAGAGCAGACCTGAACGCTCCACCCTCAATTCAAACCCCAAAGCCCAGGTTAGTGACACACAGGGAGTGTGGTGACCCAGACAGTAAATGGGGACCCCCAGCATGATGCCAGCCTGGGGATATCCCTCTCTCAGAAAGGGGATTTCCATCTCTGTTCATAACTAAGACAAGCAGTGAGAAGCTGTTCCCATCCCCCTGTGCCCCAGACTGGGAGTAGAAGGGGCAGACCGACACACCGCCTGGCTGCTGACAAACCCAGGCCACTCCAAAGCCCAACATCCTCCACCTCCTGGCTCTGGAGGGTGTTTCGGGGCTCTTGGCTCCTGCCCAGCGCGGCGTTTCCAGCTCCCTCCGTGCCAACCCCTGCAAAATCTGCCGGCAGAAGCCTGGCTCCCTCCCACAGCCGCGGTGGGCTCTGCAGCGAGAGTGACTCCCTCCAGATGGCTGTAAAGGTTAACAGGGAATTTATTCGGAGTTACAGACAAATCAGATTGACTTCCCCCCCCCCCCCCCCCCTTTCGAGGGAACAAAAACAACCACAATTTCAAGCCCACACAGGCAGCGCAGCCTCCACGGTGGCTCAGTTGCCATAGACGACCGCAGGCAGCGGAGCTGTCACGCTGCGCCCGCGGGGACCCGCCGTGGCTCAGGGGACGGGGGAGCGGAGCTGCCGCCCCCCGCCCGGGAGGAGCTGCTGCCCGGGCTGCCTGCCCACGGCGCCAGGAGGAGCTGCCTCGGGGACAGGGGGGCCCGGCCCCATCGGGCCGTGGCTGGTGGAGATCACAGAATCACAGTCACGGAATCAACGAGGATGGAAAAGACCTCTGAGATCATCAAGTCCAACCCATGTTCCAACCCCGCTGCGGTTCCCAGCCCATGGCACTGATGCCACATCCAGTCCCACCTTCAACACCTCCAGGGACAGTGACTCCACCCCTCCCTGGGCAGCCCCTTCCAGTGGCTGATCCCTCTCTCTGTAAAGAATTTCTTCCTAATATCCAACCTAACCCTCCCCTGACACAGCTTGAGACCGAGCCCTCTTGTCCTACTGCTGGTTCCTGGGAGAAGAGACCAACCCCCACCCGGCTACACCCTCCTGTCAGGGAGTTGTAGAGAGCGATGAGGTCTCCCCTGAGCCTCCTCTTCTCCAGACTGAACAACCCCAGCTCCCTCAGCCTCTCCTCACAGCACTTGATGGTGACCCAGCGTGACATCTGATTAAGCAGATGGGGTGGGGTCCTACACAGGGTGATGAAAAATGGAGGAACTGGAGATTTGGAGCAGAATCTGAAATCTGATGGTGTTTTTGCCATCGACCACGCACACACAGCTTGGAGCTGTTGCTCTGCTCCGTCCTTCCCCAGACTCCTTTCCTTCAGTCCCCCCAGAAACTCATTCTCCCACCTGCAAAGCCTTGCCTGTGGCCAGCCAAGGGGGTGCTCCTCGGGGTTCCCTCACCACTCTACTAGCCAATGGCTCATGCATCAGCTCTTTGGGACCAGAACCACCAAACTCATTGGGTTTGGTCTGCACGACACCCAGCACATCTCTGGGATGCTCTGGAAAGGGGTAGGAGCAGAGATACCTGACTTTTGTTGCCTGAGGTGTCTGACAGGATCAGAGCCCAGGGGCTGTGATGCTGCAGAGGAGTGTAGCAGAAGGACCCTGCTGTGAACGTGGAAAGAAGAGAAATGTTTGTGTGTGAAAGCTCCAGGAGAAACACCACACATGCTACAAGAACTGCCTGTATTGATAACCCCAGGACACAACCGGCAGCAACAAGGCTGGGAACCCCCAAGGATCAGTTTGCACCAAGACCTGGCTGTGGGCAGCTCACCACCAAACTCCAGCGCTGCATCTCCCTGGGGAAGGGGGCCACTGCAGCTCCAGGGGGAGGCACAGTCCAGCGGCAACAGGATTAATGTGGACTTTCCCCGTGGTGACAGACCACCTTCATTCCAGGCAGCAATCTCCTGGGTCCCCCAATTACAGACACGGATGGAGTTGTGTTACCAGCCTGAGGAGCTTTCCCAAAATCTTTAATAATGTAAGTTTTCAGAAGTCTTACATAGAACTGATGTCAGATACAGAAAGGTCACCAAGGATATTACTGTCCATGCAGGAAATGTTACACTGGAATGAGACCAACACACTCCTGAGTCACAGCAGGCTCCTCTATTCCACTGTGGTGAGACCCCACCTGCAGAGCTGCCTCCAACATGAGAAGGACATGGAGGTGCTGGAGTGAGTCCAGAGGAGACCACAGAGATGCTCCCAGGGCTGGAGCCCCTCTGCTCTGGAGCCAGGCTGGGAGAGCTGGGGGGGTTCCCCTGGAGAAGAGAAGGCTCCAGGGAGACCTGAGAGGCCCTTGCCGGGCCTAAAGGGGCTCCAGGAGAGCTCGAGAGGGACTGGGGACAAGGGATGGAGGGATAGGACAAGGGGAATGGCTTCAAACTGCCAGAGGGCAGGGATAGATGGGATATTGAGGAGGAATTCTTGGCTGTGAGGGTGGGGAGGCCCTGGCACAGGTTGCCCAGAGAAGCTGTGGCTGCTCCTGGATCCCTGGAAGTGTCCAAGGCCAGGTTGGAGGGGGCTTGGAGCACCCTGGGCTAGTGGAAGGTGTCCCTGCCCATGGCAGGGGGTGGGACTGGATGGTCTGTAAGGTCCCTTCCATCCCAAACCATTCTGCGATAAAGGATCACGGGACACACTGGCAGGTGTCAGTCTTTTTTTACTGCTGCACTCCCAGCAGATGCAGCATTAAGGGCTGCTCAGAGCTACAAAACATCCCAGTTTTTTGCCAGGGTTGCTCCGTGGGCCCAGCTGACATGGGCTGTGGGAGCAGGGATGTGCCCCTCATCACTGCGCACAGACAGAAGTGTGGAGAGCGCACAGCCTGGACGGCGGGGTGGGGAGGGGAACATGGAGAACATTTCTTCCTCTCCTCCCGGAGAAAAGATGATCTCTCAGCTTCCCAGGGATTCCTCTGGGCTCACTAGAGATAAAGGGGAACAGAGAGGTTTGATTCTGGTTTGCAGAAGGAAAACACACTCTGAGCTCTGTGGGGGCTTGAAGCGTCATCTGACATTTATAGGAGAAATACTTCTGGTCAGATTGAATCCTGCCATTGCTGCCACACAGCCTTACTGATCAAATAAAGCCAATGCCAGGGCTACTTGGATGGAATATGCCTCTCCAGCCCTCCCTTTTACATGCCAGTATTGGAAACAAATGGATTCATCCCTCCCTGGACACAGCTGCTCTGCAATGTAAGCCTTGTGATTTCAAGGCAGACCCTCAAAATAGCCAATATGTTCACCTAGAAACTGCTAAAGCTGTTTAGCAGTATGTAGATCACCTGTTTTCTGTGGCTGAACAGGGAAGAGCAGGAGGAGAAGCTGTAGTTAGCTCTTATCAATAATAAGAACAAGCACACCACGTGTTCATTAGGAATATGCTTATAAAATGTGTTCCTCGGCTGCACTTTTACAACGTGTCTTCTTTTTTAGCATCAATGTGCAGCATAATCCAAAATCTGGCACTGTGGGTTTTTTCCCCCCAAGCCTGTCCTGATATCCAAATTGCTTTGGCTTAAAACATTAGTTCCCTTGGGCGTCTGTTATTCACAGACTCTGCGATGCCAACTGAACAGCTTCCAGGAGCTCTGATGTCTCTCTTTTTATTTTATTTTTTTAATACTGTGAATCACTTTATTCCATCCACCTTCTGGAACAATTCCCTGGAGAGTACCAATTCTGCCGAGCATCTGCTCATGCAGGAAAACCACGGCCATTCCTCCACTGGAATTTTTCCCTCTTTATGGTCATTAAAGGCTCTTCAATCCCATCTACTGATAAATCTTGGGAGTAATTAATCAAACACAAGTTGTCCCTCTTGCTTGCATTGCCTGGAGCCCGTTCAGACCCCAGATGTTTGATGCCCACTGGGACCATGGGCAGCCACGGGGGTTCTTCTTTCCCACCCCTTTCCATGGGTCACAGTTTTTCTGTGGTTCCACAGGCTTCCCCAAAAATTTATCCTAGACTCTACAAGGAGGCTCCCTGGGAGAGGAAGGGAGTGGGGAGTGAAATGAGAGCTTGTTGTTAACGCTCCCAAATTATTTAAGATATTTAGGACAAGAGATGACTGTGAGGAATTGCAGAAGGACATTGTGATGAGTGACTGGCCAAGAAAATGACAAGAGAAATGCAGTGCAGATAAATAGTGGCGCACGTGGGAGAAGCCATTCCCAGCTTCAGAAATAAAATGATGGGCTCTGAGCTGACTATTAACTCTCAGGAACAAGATCTCGGGGTTATAATAGATAGTTCTCTGAAAACATCAGCTCATTGCTCAGCAGAGATAAAAGGAAAAAGAAGCATCTTGAATGTTAGGGATTACTCAGAGAAGAGCAGAGCACAACAGCCAGGATCACGCCGCCGCTGTATAAATTCCCCACAGTCCCACACAGTGAACACCACACAGGTGGAAAGGGATGTAGTAAAGCTGGCAAAGCTTCGAAGAAAGGTGGGAAGGATGCTTCAACACACTGACTGGCTTTAGGAGAAGGAAAGAGGATGCAGGTGGGGAGCATCAAGGCTTGAGCTCCACCATGGCGTTCCACCCATGGTGACAGGACCTTCCCACCCACAGCAACCACAGCTCTGCTCCTGATGCAGCAGCTCCTCATCAGAGGGTGATTCGAGCCCCCACAGGTGCTTCCCCTGCGTTTGGGGTTGGTATTTCTGCCACCCCCTCCCCTTGCCACGGAGGGATTGAAGGACACCACGCACAGCACTGTTCTCCATTGGTGCTGCGTGTCCCCTGTGCTGGGCAGGCAGCGTGGGCACCAGGGAAGAGGAACTGGAGCAGTTTGGCAAAAAGCAAGTGATGGATGCCAAAATAAAAAAAATAAAAAAAAATAAAAAAAAGTAGAGGGGGGGAGAAAGATCTAGCTTCACCTTCTGTTCTTGCAATTCTTCTGTGCTAGCATATCTGGTGGGAGGAGGAAAGGGAAAAAAGGCAGAGATCCAGCCCAGTGATGGAAGCAGGATTATTGCACTGGAAGGGAAAAAAAAAAACAGGGAGAGTTTGGGGCTGAAGCCAGGTATTTCCTGTTTGAAATACCCAAGTTCAAATTCTTCTTCCCAGCTCTAACTCTTGGGTACACCAGCCACTGGGGGAATTTTCATCTTTCTAGAGGGGGAGAATGAGACCCATCACCAAACACCTCCTGGCATTTGGGATCAGGGCAGCCAGTGGCTGAAAAGAGAGGGGGAGATGGAGAAAGGCAGAAGGATGAGAGTGAGGGAACAGTTGTGCAAAGGGTACACTTGTGCAAAGCACTGATGAGGACAAGCCTCCCCTGAGGCTGCACCCTGGGGACTCCTCCCCAGACAGGGTGTCATGGCCCCAGGGAATCACCTGCCTTCACGCTGCTGGTGCCAGCACACCTGCGTTATCAGGGGACACAGGTTCCCTTGGCAAAGACAGAAGAGTGCACTGAGCAGGAACACGGATATAAACAAACAGCTCAAACCAGCAGTTTTACAGGACTGGGCTTATCTGCTGCTGGCAGCCTGGTGTGCTGAACTCGGGAAGGATTGCCAGGGAGAGGGAACTACGGGCCTCCACAGAGTCAGGCTCCCCTTCCACTGGGTCCAACACAACGAGCAAGACCCTCCTGGCCTTGACAGCTTGTGCACAGGTAGAGAAAGCAGGTCTTGGAGAGGAAAAAATAGATGCAGGAGTGCAGAGACATGTCCAAGAACACACCCACCGATCAGTGGCATGGACAGTCCCAGCCTGGTGTGCTGCTGTTTCCTGGCCTTTCAATAATGTGTCCCCAAAGTCCTCCTTTCTCAGCTCAGGCACTACACGGGGTCCCTCTGACAAGGACAGAACAAACCTGGGGAACACTGATGACATTCTCAGCTCTTGAGGGCTGGGTGTAACGTGTATCTTCATTCGGTATGCACGGGTGAGCCAGGATATTTATTGCTGGGGCGACTGTCTGGTCCCAGCACAGAGCTCACGTGCTCGTGGGGCAGCAGGACGAGGGCTGCTCACTCTGCCCTTCACAGGGGCATCTTCATCCATTCCCATTATTTCTTCCTCGAATCTCCTCTGGAATCCCTGTAGCTGCTGAGGAGGAATCACAATTAACAAGAAATTACGACGAAGTCACTTCTACCCCAAGTAAATTATTAATTTTAATCACATGAAGAAATAATAGATTCCTGTGCACACCAGCCTTCACCCATCAGACAGGGTGTCCTTGTGGATGCAAGGACTAGATTCACCCTCCTGGGAGACATTTGCAGTATTTGGCCGTGTTCTGGAGCAGGGAAGAAGTTTCCACCCACTGCTGGCTATGTCTAACCTTCTGCCAAAACAGGTTTCTCGTGTGTGGAGTGAATTATCTCCCCTCAGTCTCCTCCTGTCAAAGTCCTGGCCTGAAATCAAGGAACCTGCCTTTAGGAGATGCTGTGTGGAAGCCTGTGAGAAAGCAGTGACATTTTGCTGTGCTCCCAAGCACAGCCTTGTGCCAGCACAGCCCCTGGTCCCACTGCCACCCGTGCCCCCTGCTCTGCAGGGGAGCTGTGCAGGACACGCTCCGGGGGGACACTGTGGATGAGCTGTCCTTGGGCTGAAGTTGATGAAAGTGGGATCCGAACCTGCTGTGTTGGTGGGGGCAGGCAGTGCCTTGTGGGGGTACAGCTCGCTCAGAGTGGTTCAGTTGATACTCCAAACCAAAACAGGTGTCTAAACCCACCCAGAGCCTTCACTACCCCTGGCCCCAGAGAAAGCTTGAACATCAGTTCACCATCAGCCCAGGTCACTTCCAGTGAGAGGGGAATGAGTATTTGTGGCTTCAATCAGATCTGTGAGGTGAGCATGGGAGGAGCAGCAGCTCTCTCTTGTTCGTGGGTGGAGCGTGGCAGGAGGGAGGCATCATAACCCTGCTGAGGTGACCAGACCAAAGGAGAATCCAGACACCCTCTCCCAAGCTGTCCTGCCCCGCGGCCGCACTCCCATCACTGCCTCACCACTCAGGACACAGGCAGGAACATGGGATCGTCCTCTCTCCCGCTCCCTTGGCAAAGCTCCTTTAACTGCTGGGGTTCCAAAGGGTCCTTCCACAGAACACTCTCACTTTTTCGCTCCTCCATCTCCCCACACCCCCATTTTTCTGTTTCTCGGAGGTTTCACAGGGCTGTATGTGGGATTACGAGTGAGGCATTGTGAGCTGAACTGGATGTGTTATTTAATTAACTGTATGAAATATTAAACCATGCCTGATGTGAGGCATGGTGAATTCTGTAAGAAAGAATATATTACACTTGGGGAGGACTGAAGATAATCAAAGATAATGAATGAATTTAGAATCAGGACACAGAGAGCTTAGGGAAGTTAAGTTTTGCTCATTGTGAGCCTGAATTGTATGTGATGGCCATTCAAGGCAGGTTCTGCTGCCTCATGTTTTCTCTTGTTGTGAATGACATTATTGTATTTTTCCATTTAACGTAAATCTATTTTTCGGAAGGCTGCTTCCACCCGAATGGCCTCAGCAGATCCCATTAATCACGGTGCTCTCAATCACTCAGAATTATTTAGAACCTCTTTTGTATGTCCCTGGCACTTTCCCCATTTATGATTAATCTTAAACTAAACCAACTAAATAAATAAAACTGCGAGGATCCAAAGAGCATCCCTGTGAAGATCTTATTTAAGCGAGACACACGTTGACAGCTTAGGGCGTTGGAAAGTTTCTGCTCCTGGAGGTTTCAGGAGGAGGAAAGAGGCTTTTTGGTCCAAAGCAGGAGGCTGAGCTTGGAAAGGAGCTGAAGTCCGACCTCAGCAGGGCTCAGCCTTCTCTGTTTTGGGATCTATTCCCTTGGTCACAGCCCATGCCGTTTGGTCCTGAGCCTCTTCTACACCTGCAAGAGACACCTGGTGGGCTGTGGTGACCATCTGCTGTGAGGTGTCCTGTGCCATCCCCCTGCCATGGCCAACTGCAAGGATGGGGCACAGAGATGGGGCTACTTCTGGGCTCTGCTCTGGGTCTCCTCGCCAGGGCTGGAAGCCCAAGTGAGCCAACCTACTGAAGGGAAGTGAGAGACACCGCTGCTCTGGCATGTCTGTACCTCTCCGTTTCCCAGGTGACAATTGCTATAGCAATGCCACCCCCTGCCACCTGCGAGCGACCAGCTATGCCTCAGCAAAGCCAGCCCTCCAGGTGCTCCTCCAGGAAAACCCTGGGAATCTCCAGTCAGATGTTTGCTCGTGCAGTGGTGCCGCTGTTTCTGCCGTGAGAGCAGTGATGGCGGAAAGGTGACGGACTTTAAAGCCAGTATGGGCTGTGCACCAAGCAGAGCCCAAATCCCACCTGATACCTGCTGGCAGAGACATACCTGGAGCTCAAGAGAACTGGAAAGAGTCATTTAATTGCCACTGTCATGGCCAGGGTATGCTGCAGTAAGCAAGAAGAACATAGTATTTGCATGTTAGAGTCTTTTCTTGCTGGAAATACAGGGTGTTGGATGGAGCACGACAAAAGCACACATCCATGTGCTAATCCCAGTCCTACATCTTTGTATTAGCTAGTGACATATTTATATTGTTGTTATCCACATCCATACTTGGTGCATAGAAATACCAGATATGTGAGTCACAGACACCCCAGACACCAAGGCCTCCCTGCTGTTTGAGTTTCCTGCCCCCCGAGCCCACCGCTGTCCGTGAGGATGTTATGTGCTCCCTCACAGCTGTCTGAGGAGTCAGCTCAGCCTCAGCAACCAGCACATTAAATCATGTACTCGCCAGCTCTGGGGTATCAGGGCTGAAACAAAGATACAGAGTTGGGTAAAACCACAAGGATGCTTTAAATGTGCAGCATGGGGCGATCCCTGAGGAAGGGAGGCTGCTCTGCCTCCTCTCCATCCCTGAGCTGTTCAGCTGGCTTTGGCTCCCACTAATAAACTAATTGATTCAGCTTGGCCATCCAGAGGTCTGAGTAATTTCAATATTGAACCTCAGCTGTAATTAATTCAGTCAATACAGTCAACACAAGTCATGGGTGATGCAGGGACGGCGGTGCTGTGCCGGGCAGCTCGAGTCCCCCTGCAGAGAGGGGAACACTGCACAGCTCCAAAGTGGAAACAACACCCTAGAAAAGCTTGGCCATGGCACCAGGTACTCCTACAGACCCAAAAAGCATTCACAGGACCCCAGAGGTCCCAGCACAGAAACAGGAGCCATGTGATGTACTCATGCAGCCCAGGTTGAACAACGAACACATGCTTCGTTTGGGGTAGTAATTTTAGAGTTGGGAGGCAAAATAATTTTAAATGCAAGGCTTAACAGCCCTGAAACTGGGGCAAAAGGCGAGTGCTCTTGTGGGGATACCCCCCAGGTGCATCCTGATTGCTTTGTTTTCCCCTGCAAAGTGCAGGGAATTGTTCCGGGAGCATGAGGCCACCCTGACTATCCAGGAAGGCGGGACAGGAGCTGAACAGGTGCTTGGCATCTCTGGAATACAACTCCTGAGCCACAAGATGGATTTTATGGAGCGTTATGAAATCCTGGGGGACGGGGCCTGTGGAACGACAGCATCACACCTTGTTGGAGCAACCCAGCACGGAAGCCAGGGAGGAGGAAGGACTTCTGCTGGGAGACATAAAGGCAGCTAATAAATAATAGAGGGCACTGTTATTACTTTTTTATCTTACGAAGTCAGACCAGCTTATGAAAGCCAGGCTGGTGCAGAATGCTAATAGGCCAGACTTGGCAGGAGGGAGTTACTGCTCCGGACCCACACAAGGGTTAACTCGAGCTGAAGGAGAGGAGCCTCCCTTC
This sequence comes from Oxyruncus cristatus, assembly GCA_013399855.1. Lineage (NCBI taxonomy): Eukaryota > Metazoa > Chordata > Aves > Passeriformes > Cotingidae > Oxyruncus > Oxyruncus cristatus. The sequence continues at coordinate 550,970 of VXAY01006959.1, read as the reverse complement.
CCCAGTGTGCCCAGAGTCTGTCTCTCTGCAAATGACTCTGCTCCTGTCCCAGAGCATGTCCAGCCACTGGGTAGAGCCTCTTCCCAGTTCCTTCCCTGGTTATGGCTCCTCTGATAAATAGCAAGGACACAGGAGAGCCTTGAGAGGCCAGGATGGGTGGCAGGGGCTGAGAGTGGCACATGTGCTGAACAGGATGTGGTGCTTGTCCTGCCACGTGAAACCACCACCAACCACACACTGGGAATCCATCTGCCATTATCTAACCACGGGACTTTATCTCTTTGCCCTCCCACCAAACAGGACAAGTGGTTTCTGGAGGCCAGGGATGGTGCCCACCACCGCTGGAGATGGTGATGCCCTGCCCTGCCCGGCCTGGGCTAGCACGTGCTGCATGGAGCCCTGTGCTTTCTGCACACCCCTGCTGGGTGCCAGCTCTTGGAGATTCCCAACATCTCCTGCAAGGGCAAGGCCCTCCAGCTTTAATGCTTCATCTTGCTTAGATGAAGAGAAGCAAATGCATCGACACAGGAGACACAACAGAGCAGGCCTGAGGAGCGATCGGGAAGGGGCAGGAAGGTTGGGAAGCAGAAAAAAAGCAACCAACGAGGCATTTGGGATGAGGATGTTACAAAGTTCAATTTTCCAAAGGTAAAATATCAGCTGACTTGCAAAAACCTCTCGATTGCTTTGTTGATCCCATGCAAAGCTGTGAGTTCCAGCCCTGACTGTGCCTGGCACTGTAATGTCAGTGCCTCAGGGCTGTTTTGCTCAGTCTGGGCAGCAGAACAAAACCAAAGGGCAGAAAATGTGTTCTGACTTCAGTACTGCTGTCATACCCAGCTCTCCACCTCCCGTGCAGGATGTGTCCCTCCTCCAGCTCATCATCTTTCATCGCACAGGCTGATTTCAGATAATTCCCCAAGACTTGGTTTTGATAAACACTATTTCAGTGTTCTATTTACAGATGGTAGAAGGCACTGTATTAGGAACCTGCAGAGAGCAAAATACTCTGTTTATTCACACAGGAGGCACAGCTGATCCTCGGCAGCATCACCATCAGCACTGTTCTGGCACTGGCTGAGGGGATGCTCCTTTCACTGCAGGACCAGCCTTGCCCTACACACTCAGAGTCACAGCACCAGCTATATTCATGGCAGTATCTCCCACCAGTGCAAACAGGAGCTGTGGGTGATGCTGGAGAGATGAGCTCACACACAGGTTTGTAATGTCACCACAGCACTGGCCTCGTGCTCCCATCTACGCCAGCCCTGGCTTCACAGAAATCCTCTGCTGGTCCCGCACGAGCCCCAGAGATGCCCCAGGCTCCCGGCACTCTCTGCTTCTCCCTTGACTAATGTCAGCTGCAGGGAGCCTTGTCTGTCAGCCCAGAGGGGTTGCAGCGTGACTATCGAAGCACTGTCATCCCCTGAGTGATTTTGACTCCTTCCTCTGTAGGCACGGTGCACAAAAGCCAGCAGGGCTATTTTTCTATTTATTAGATTTTATTGGAAATCAATAAACAAATAAGATGATTTTTTGGTCTTATACCTCCCTAGCTCTTCTTGCAGGGCCCAGGTGTTGCCAACCCCTCTCTGAGACTCTTGCAGCACGGTGATGGATAGCCCATGCCTAACTCTGCTCGGGATGTTTGCTGGCAGGTGGGGGTGGCTTCAGTTGTGAGTACAAGGTGGGGTTTGCCATAGAATCACAGAATCAACTGGGTTGGAAAAGACCTCTGAGATCATCAAGTCCAACCCATGTTCCACCCCCGCCGTGGTTCCCAGCCCGTGGCACTGATGCCACATCCAGTCTCACCTTCAACCCCTCCAGGGACAGTGACTCCACCCCTCCCTGGGCAGCCCCTTCCAGTGGCTGATCCCTCTCTCTGTAAAGAATTTCTTCCTAATATCCAACCTAAACCTCCCCTGACACAGCTTGAGATCGAGTCCTCTTGACCTACTGCTGGTTCCTGGGAGAATCATGATGTGGAGATGGAGCCCCAAAGTGTCCACTGAGTTCTGCAGGGATTAGGGGTGCTGGGTTCCCTACCGGCCCCATTGCCTGCTCTGAAGGACTCCTGTGCATCTCTCGCCCTGAGAGCCGCCTCAATTGCCTCTTAATTTGAGCCCTGTCAACACAAGAGCTAAATGAAGAGCCGTGCCTGTTAGAAGGCGTGTTGAGAGAGACGTGGGCCCTCGTCAGCTCGTTAGTGGGGTCGGTGAGCTCTGCAGCCACCGGGGCTCTGCCGGTGCGTGGTGCATCTGTGGGCTACAGCCCCCACTGTAGGGCTGAGCTGGGGAGAGGGAATGAAGGGCAAGTCCCTCTTCTCTCGCAGGAATGTTTTTCTCAGTATTGGACCTACTGGAGATCAATAAGTATATAGGATAGTTCTTCATCGTATTGTATCGGAGAACAATAACAGTTCTCGAAAAATCCACAATATATCATTGAAAAGAATTAAAATAAAAATGAAATATATATGTTAACACTGCAAGAGGGGCTGTTTCAAAAGTCTAGTCCGTCTCTTTGCTGAAGCAGTAGAAGAAAACAGTGAAATAGAAGTAATTGGGGAAGGAGGGAATCATGAGCAGCTCAGCACAGCGAAACCCACAGGAAGGCGCTTCCAGTCTCCTGGGGCTTGCTCCCGCTCTCCCCAGCTACCTAGGGAATGCCAAGTCCTTGGATTAGAAACACGATTGACAAAGAGACCTTGTGGAAAGAAAAAAAAAAAAGAAAAGAAGCCTGGGCTGATTTAAAGAAACCTGGAGTGAATAAATTAGTGGGAGAGCGGAAACGAGTAGATGGAATTACATGGGAGTGTTACATAAAAGCAGCTGACGTCTGACTCTTGCAATTAATTCAAATTGGGCTGAGCCTGGGCTTTGGGGAAGAATAACTGGTGGGCGGTGGTGAAAGGAAGAATAAGCAGTCGTGCACTGAGCTGGAGGGTGGTCTGTGGCTGTGCTCCTTCTTAGGGCTGGGTTTAATGAGAAGTCGTGTTCAGGACCTGTAGGAATATATCAGGGAAACTCCTCAGCTTTAGGGAGGGCTGGAGGAATAAAGAGCGGGGCAGGGGCAGAGCAGAATCAGGGAGAGAGAGATATGCTTATGCCTCTCTGTTGGCTCCTTGGCTCACATCCAGCCTTTCCTCTGTTTCCCCCAAATCTGGAAAAGGGACTGCCTGAGGTGACGTCTGGATTTGGCTGTCAGGGACAAAGGGATCTGAGGCTGGGAGGGACCTCCTGGGTCACCAAGCCCTACTCTTGCATCCCTGGCACCTCCCAGGCATCATCTGTGTCAGTGGGGAAAGCGGCCCAGTGAGCCATGGCTTTACTGGCCAAGGCCATGCTCCGGGCCACCAGTGATGCACATGGGGCGCTGAGAGACACAAGAACAGGGAGGTGACACTCAGCTGCATCTCCTATAACCTGGAGAAGGTTATAGGAAAAGGGGGGTGGGGCAGTGGTCACCCATAAGAGGCCACTACATGGAGGAGCTCAGAGCCAAGTGCTGCGATAAATCCCAAGGAGGCCTCCTCAGCCTCTGGGCACCAACACCTGTGGTGGCATCACTAACTACTCCATAGCTCTGGGCTTAGGAAAGAGACTCAAGGGCACAGCAGTGTCCTCCCATGAGCAGAAGCATCCCCTCAGATCTCAGGCACACAGGGGCTCCCCATCTCCGCCAGGTTTCCCCTGGTGACTGCCTGTTTCACAGGCACTTAATCCACAGGCACCACACGACTCCCACCGAACCTAACACTGCTAATCCTGCTCATTTCTGTTCCCAAAGTGTCCTGTTTAATCCCAGTCTCCAGGCCTTGAAGAGCTCTAACCTTTGGGTGGCTTCTGCTCCACACAGCACACTCATGTCCAAAACCCACCCGTTCCTGCGAGCTGGAGACAGAAACAGCCACAAGATAATTCTGATGACTGAGAAGTTTTGTGCAGGGATGGCTGTATTTAGGGTGAACCCAAAGCTTATGAGCCAGAGCCCCATGGACTCAGGCAGCCCCTGGGCTGGTGCTCCAGCCCAGCTCTGAATTCAGGACAGCACTCCTGCGATCTAACACGTTGAAGCAATCTTCTGCAGTCTTTGTGTTTGATAATCTGAGATCTGTGGGAGTCTCTACTTCATAATCCATATATCTTGTGACCCTCTGGAAGCCTGACAACTATTTCATGCTCGGATGGCTCCTTGCTCATCTTCGTCCGTGCAAGAAGAGCGTGTCCTGACTGGCACAGGAGTAGCTCATATTTCCATCACGTCGAGACAGTGATTAAATGCCTTCAGCCAAGCACAAGGCAACTTCAACTGGGTTTGTTCTCTGTGGACTGGGAGGACTGGGAATGAGGCCAGATAAAGACACAGAAGACCCCGGGGCCAGGCAAAGGCTGGAAAACGATGCTTAGAGATAAGTTTGGCACCTCCAGCAAATCTCACCGGAGTCTGTTGGAAAAATGAGCTTGTCTGAAAAAGAGGATTCCCCCAGGTGCCCCGGGGTCCCCTGGGCTGGTGGGGTGCCTCCTGGGTGGCCACGCCAGAGCATGGGGTCTCTGAGCCTCTCGCACCCTCCTCAACCTGCGATGCCTCTGGGGCCGGGTAATCAGGATGGGGAAATCGAGGCACTGCTGGACCCAGTGCTTGCTTTCCTTGACCTGTTCTTGGTATGATTGTGCAACATAAACCTGCTCATGGCTCAACCCTGCTCCCGGCACTATAAGCTGGCAGAATTCCCGTGGTCACACCAATCCAGCACCACCCCACCAGGTTCTGCAGCACTCCCAGCCCCGGCGCGGGGCCTGGAGCAGTGCCCAGGCAGGAGGAGGCTTTCGGAGCAAAAGCGGGTTTTGCTCTGCGAGTACAAAGCTCCCGGCCACAAATAAAACCCACTAATAGAAAAACGGTACAAAGGGAGCCAGGCTCTCGGGGCCAGGCTGGAAGTGAGAGCAGTAAATTGGAGGATAAAGCAGTTGCCGTGGCTGCTGGTCAGCCCGTATTTCACCCTTTCAAGCTGCAGTAAAGAGGAAATGTTTTTTCATGGTTTTGTGCTATCATCGCTAAACCCTGTGTATGTAAAGAGCGTATTTCACATCCTCGTGGGCTTTGCAGTCAATTGAATGCTTCTAATGTGGTCCCTCCCCTGCTTTCCTTGCTCGTGATGCTGAAGCACACACTGCCCTGTGCTTGGGAGTTGGGCACAATGCCACTGAGATGGGCATCGGAGGCCTCAGCAGACAGCAAACGTGGTGGAAATCAAGTATTTAATGTGAAATTATGGCTCTGGTTCCCCTTTTACTTCTGATATCCCAATGTTAACCTGGGTGTTTGTCCTTAAGGGACTGTTGCCACCCTGAGGCACCTGTATCAGGTATAGCCCAAGAGGAGACACAAGTGTTTCCCCAGGACGACAGCCACGAGTGTGGAGAAACCTCAGCACGGAACATTTTGTTTGCCCACCACGCTCTGCAAACGCGACCTGTACAGTTGGCAGAAGAGGACCAGGAGATAAAAAATAGATCATATTTCAACATTTTTACCATTTTCAAGCCAGTCCCTTGAACACCAGGGACAGGCACGGGGTGTCTGAACCCTTTCTCTCTCTGTGCTTCTCTTTGTAGACACTGATAAGCCTCCTGGCGCTCCCTCAGACAGGCACGTTATCCTTTCTGTAGCTTCTGAAGGTTAAGATCCAGCAATAAGTGCTTTTCCAGAGGCTCTAACAGGGATGGTTGGCACAGCTGCCATAAGAGGTCAGGATTTTCCATTCACCTTCCTGCAGCACTTCATGGCTCTACTGGCACAGTCCTGCTCCTGGACCTGGGGTCACCCCCAGCCTGGATGAAGTGGGGATCGCACAAGGATCACAGCAGGATCACAGCAACACCCCAGCAGGAAAAATTCATTTACCCAGCAGCAGCATCCTGTGGCAATAGCCCAAGCTTGGACCTGTGGGTCCAAGCATGAACACATCCCAAATTCTACAGCCACAAGCCCAGCCATGTGGCCACCTTTACTGGCTGTGGTTGCAAGGAAATCAAAGGAGAGGAACGCCAGGAATATACTTGCACAGGAACTAAAGAGAGACCTGGCCACCGGCCATGCCATAATACGGAGGATCTTGTTGCTACCTGGTTTTTTATTTGCCGTGTCAAAGCCTTGGCTGGAGGCAGCAGGGCTGATGAGCTGGGAAATGTCAGCAGCGAGCAGGGAGCGCGCAGTCAGTCGCTGGCCTGCAGCCCTGGCTGCCCGGCTCCAGGCTCTCACCGGGACATCAGCCACGCTCCTTATTCAAGCAAACGGCTGAAGGCTGCGCTGGCTCCTCCCTGCCGAGGCGAGGCTGCCCCAGCCCTGGCACAGAGTGCTGCCAGGGCGGTGGGTGCCGTCGTGGGGCTCTCCACTGGCAGCTGTCCTCCGAAGATGTGGGATGGCTCTGCAGACCCCTCCTCCCCTCCCTTTTGTACCACCTGCCAGCCCCGCTCTGGAATTCTGTTGACTCGGGTATTTCACTTTATTTCCTTGCTCTGATGAGACCAACATGGTGAAGTTTAGTCTGAGGTGCACTTTGAGGTGCTCTTGAGTGTCTACAAGCAGCTGGAATCTCTTCTTGTAGAGATTCCTGATGGTATCCTGGTGTGGGAGATGGAGATGAGACTCCATAGTGTTCACTGTTCCACCTTTCTCCATCCACCTCCTCCATCCAGACCTTCTCAGTCTCCTTCCTATTCTCCATCCAGACCTTTACAACCTCCATCCAGACCCTCCCAGCCTCCTTCCTCACCTCATTCCAGACCTTCTCAACCTCCCTTCCAGACCCTCCAACCTCCTTCCCAACCTCCATCCAGACCTTCCCAATGTCCTTCCCCAGAGGCCAAAGTTTGTCCAAGGACTCTGGTGTTGGCCACTGGCCTCAGAGAAGCTGTTTTCCCGGGAGAATGAAGCATCACTTTGGCTTCATACATATGTCTGGTAGAACTATGAAATATTACAGAAGATTTAGATTTATCAGTTTGGACAGATTGGCCTCTTTTGCTGGGCCTATAAAAGCTCTGAATGATGCCATCCATCAACGGGTGGACAGCAGCAGCTCTGACTGAGGACCAGGCAATTTTGCATTGCTGGGGCCAAGTGCCAATTCCTTAAGTAATCCCAGGTTTCATTACAGAGGCAGCCGGAGGAAGGCAGTAGTTGGAATTTTTTTTTAAAGTCAGCTGCAGGACACTTACAAGTTATGATGGAATTGATGGTGGATGACTCGTTAAAATTAATTATGGCCATAATTAGGAATATTCAGGAAGAAAACCACTGAAAAAATGATCCATGGAAGAATATTTTCTATAGTAATATTTTAAAATGAAGCAAAAATTTGCAGCTGCTTTATTAATTTAAATAATAAGCCATGGTTTTTTCTCGCACAGCTTCAGAGGGTTTCTAATGGAGGGGGGCTGCTAGATGAGGCATTTCTGAGGGAATCAAATAGCCTCATAAATATATGAGTTTGCTTTTTTTCATAACTGTGTTCATTACAGTATTCATAGAGCATCACCCTAGAGGGGGAAAGAGGCAGAAGGAGCCTCCAGGCTGTCCCTGCATCCTAAGGACAAACTTCTACTCCGAGCCATCGGCTCCTTGTGAGCCATCGGCTCCTCCAGTGAGCTCATCCTGCCGGTGCCTGGCAGCCCTTCCACCTGGCGAGCAGGGCAGGGAGACAGGCAGGTGCCTGTGGGTACGGGGCTGCTCCTCACCCCCCCAGCACCTGGATCCCGTAACCCCGAGCAGGGATCACACCTGCTTACTGTGGGGTCAGCACTCGTGGTACAGCCAGGACACAACGGGCATGGCCTGGGCCAGACACTGGATCCCGGGATCCATCCCAACCTTCCCACAGCAGGGGGAACCTCCCACCCGCTCACAGCATCCCAGGGGTCTGGGTGCACCGTTACCTTCCACACCAAGGTACAGGGATCATCACACTGCTTAAACTGATTTATGGGGCCTTTGTATGAGAGAGGGGCCACAAACACCTGCTCTGTGAGCATCTGCACAGCAAAGCCATCATCAGGCAAGTGGCATCTCTCTGATCACCCCATCCCTGCTGATCATGGATTGTGGAGAACGAGGTCTTTGAAGTGATTTGAAAGCACTAAAGCTGCACTAAATACAAAAGGTGGCTCAGAATCCCAAGGGGTCTTCCTTTAACCAACTACCGTCTCAATCCAAAGCACACAATGCACATACAACCCTTTGCAAAGGGTCAGCAGGTTTTGGACTTCAACACCAAGAAGCCAAGTCATGGCTTTCCTTCCTGTGAGACCAGGAAGTTACACACACCGCAGCAATAACCTCAGCACTCCTGTCAGTTGGTTTTGGGGCTGTACCTCGTTGATGAGTCGAAGACACGCTCCTGGGAATGGCGTGAATCCCTGCAAGGCTGCTCTCAGTCTCCTCCGTTGGGACACCAATCTCAGGGGAAAAACCGAAATGAGATCAGCACATCACAATAGGGTGAAGGGGACCAGCACTCGGGCCCTTCCTGGATACTGGTCCAACACCTGTCAGTACTCCTCCTCACCGGCCCACAGGGGCAGCATGGAGGGCAGAGCCTTCTGCTGACCACTGATTGCAGACCACTGGAAAACTGAGACCACAAAATTGCTCTCCAGAATTTCCTCAGGGACATGTGGCTTTTTGGCTGCGAGCTGAGCACTACATGCAGTGCCTGGGAACCAAGAGCCCTCCTCTCAGGGACGCTGCTGGTCAGGTCAGTGTGTCACTGGCCTGTTACCCCAGGGATAAAGGTCTTGGGGATGGCCCATGCAGAGGATGGGCTGTGTCCTGCACATCCCGGCACGGCAGTGGTTTCCAGACCCAACTCCCTCCACACCTCTGCACTGAGCCGGGGCAGGCTCCTGCCCTCACATCCCACTACTCCTCTGCAGGGCAGGGTGCACCTGCTGCTGCCTCGAGTGCCCAAGGAGAATTACAGACGGCAAACTACAGCTCCCAAAGGATCTACACCAAGAGGTTAAGGAATTTTAGCTTTAGTTGGATTTTGACTGGTGGATTTTCAACAGAAAGAGCCTGCTTTTCTATTCTGAGTGTTCCTCCACTCAACAGCCCAATTTCCTCCTGACAAAGAAATTCATTAGGAAACTTTCAAGTCGATCCCAACCATGGCAGTGAGTTGAAATTGCTCAAATCATCTCCAGAAAACCTTCTTACAATACATCCATCTCCGTCTGCCTCTGCATCCCCCTGGTAACCGAGTCGAGCTCATAATGACCCACGAGCCTCCTGCCTGTTTAGTCCAGCTCTGGCGCTCCCTGTACCTGTCACGGCACAAATTTATTTCCAAGCAGTATTTCTGTCCCGAGGTTGTTTCTCTCAGTCACCCTCTTTCATGTGATAATTGTAGGAGAATTTGCAAAGCTGAAAGAATCTTTCCCCATGGATTACTGTTCCTGTGCACAGCAGGCAGGCGGAAAAGAGGGATTCGAGCAGACAGCATCCACTGCTGTGGTGGGTTGGGTTCCGTGTTGGACCTGGCAGGACATGGAGAAGCAGTGGGAGATCCAGCATGGCCAAGAGGATGAGGAAACATAACTGGCCACGCTCAAATCGTGGTCCCCAAGGGACTGCGCTGTGGCTCATTTGCCAAAGAAGAAAGGGCTAATTTTAGATTGGGTGGCAATTAAAAAGTGTTGTATTATCTTCCTGTGCTAAAACAGCCTGTCAAAATCTTTGGGTAAACCAGCAGTTAAATGAGGGGCTGACTGAGAGTTATAATAAGGAAAGACAATGGCATCATTATATGGGGATTTATCTTCCTGAGACAGGATTGTCCTCATTATTCAGGAGCAGTGTACCCAAAAGCCACTAATAAGGCTCCCTCCCAGGATGGAGATAAATCCCAACCCTTTCGAAAACTTTTGAATGTAAATGCTCTGTGGCATTCAAAGCACCCTTTGATTCTGGTGTGTGCATCACTGGTGCCGGCACTGCCGGTCCTGCCGGAGGTTAAACAGGCTTCGGGGTCTTCATGGTCCCCGACAGCTGGGACAAGGGGATCAGGCTCCTGCATCAGACAGACATTTGGATCAGCTCAGGAGGGAGCTGGGCAATCCCACCCACACAGGACTCAGCTACTCAAATTGCCGTGGCCCTGGTGGCCACGGGGGATCAAATGCCCACAGGGAACTGGATCATCTCTATGGGACACAAGGGCTCGGTTTGGGGGGATCAAGGGCACTTGGCAAAATGGTTTCTAAATTGCAACAAGGAAGAAATTGGAGAACCTCAAGCAGGGGAGAGAAATTTTCAGGGTGATAAACTGGCCTGAGTGCTCTGTCCTCCCCAGTGAGCTGAGGGCGGCGGGAGGCCAGGGAGGGCAGCTCAGCTCTTCAGTGTTTTGTAGCCTAATTAAATCACATCGACCAAAAGAACTCCTTCCCATTCATCATCCAGAAAAATCTATACCTCAAAAATAAGTCAGACGCTTCCTTTTTTAATGCTACAAAGCAGTAGGGTAAGTATTATACCCGATCCAGGGATGGGAGGAACTACGTTGTTTCAATCACTATGCTTTCACCTTTAGCCTCCTCAAACAACGAGAAAAATCCTGATAAGAGCCTTAGGTGTTGATATAGATTTGGAAAGGCAAATCAGTTCAACTCTCAGCAGCAAGGTGGGAAACACGAGCTTTTGTTTTTGCATTTGAAAGGGCTCGGGATGGGAGGAGGACAGTGCAAACAGGTTGGGGCTGGTTCCTGCCTCAGCAGTGCTGAAGCTGCCAGTGCCCCACCCCAACACCAGCCCGCTTTTCTAGGGGTCAGTAAGGACTGGGGTGTAACTCAGAAGCTCCTCCTGGCAGAAAGGATGGGGTGCCCACTTTCCAACCTCCTGGTGCAAATCCAACTCCCTCAACAGCACCAAAGTTGCCGAACCCCGGCGCCGAGGCACAGCCCATTTCACCCACAGGGGTCTACTGCCCCTTGGAGCTGCTGTTACGGGAAAGCTGGAGGAGGAGGGCAGCCCATCAGGGTCTTTTTAAGAGACATAAAAGACTTTCTAATGCAGGGCCTGGAGAACTCATAAAATGGGAATGTCCTGCTCTGCCACCAGGAAGGCAAACCTGGGGCATGCGCAGGGTGGGAAATGCTGGCAAATCTCTCATCTAACTGAAGTCAGGGTCATTTTTAATACGGAAAAATACATCTACTGAGAGCTTCAAGATGACTATTGTGACAGATCTGCAGGAGGCACACGGGGTGAGGTGGGAGATGAATTAGAGCCTGATACTGATGAGATTGTTTCCACTGCTGGAGCCTTTGTGGCAGCGCTGCCCAAGCAGCTCGATGCTGCTGAGGGTGGGGTTTTTGTGGTAGCTGGACTGGGGCGTGTTTCTGGGCTTTGAGGGCCCAGAGTGCCACAATCTCGATGACAAAAATTCCCTCACCAGTATCCTTGCTTCTTTCTCCCATGGCAAACGGCCATGGCAAACCACGGCTGTCACACTACAAGTGCTGAGTGCCGGTCCCCTGTCACGGCTCCTCCCACAGCTCATATTCATATGCAGTAATGAAACCCCGTGGTTCATTTATCCAGTGCTGCCTTGGGATCTTCCCTGGAGCAGCGTGGAAGGACACAGCATCCCACCCCAACCCCTGCACCCCACTGCCCAGTGCCCTGGGCTACACGACACAGTGCTCTCTCCTCCAAGCTGTTTATCTAAACAAGCCTATTTAATTGTTGCTGGTTTCTATTTCACGGTGCAGGAATGAAAGCCTTTTAAATAAATATTTAATGACTCCTGTTGGGTGCTGGGATGATAATGGGGCTGGTCAGCACACGGAGCCACACACCCGCAGATAAAACCTGCGGCACAACGAGGCCTCTTGTTTTATTGTCCCCGGTGTTATAAAGATTGACTCTGCTATTAGAGCTTCCTGGAGGATTTCTGCAGGATAGAAACTCCAAGTAGCAGAATTGAATCAGTTAGTGCTGAAAAATAGATTTCAGGTGGCAGCAGCTTTTAAACAGGTGTAATGTTCTTTCTGAAAACACGGGACCTGCTCTGCTGATAAACCATCCCGCAGACACAGCCAGTTAACCCTGCACCCCTCGGAGGGGCTGCGAGTGCTCTGGTCCATCGCTCCATTCCCTAAGGACAAGCCAGAGCAGACCCCAGTGAATTGATCCAGCCCAGGGACAGCACAGAATATTAACAAGGGCTTCAGGTTTGGACAAGAGAAAAGCCTTATTGAAGGGTGAAACCAACGGGGCTGCTTTTCCTTGGCAGTGGGTTCGCTCCATCCTCAGCTGTGGGGCTTGGAGGACACAGCCCCTTATCTCCCCCACTGCCAGAGAGGTTTTGTGCTTGGTGTGACTCCAAAAGCACA
>VXAY01006959.1:504032-538256 GCA_013399855.1 Oxyruncus cristatus | reverse complement strand
GGGAAGGGAAGGGAAGGGAAGGGAAGGGAAGGGAAGGGAAGGGAAGGTTGAAACCAGGCAGAGGAGCAGACTGAGGCTGGCAGAGCAAGCGGCCCTGGCTGTGCCAGCTGCTCCCCCGGGCTGGGAAGCGTTTTAGCTGCTGGCCTGCAAACACAGCAGCTTTGAGCTAACAGCCCTGGCAGCTTCCTGCAGGGAAGAGAGGCTCCATCTGCACCCGGGCCAGGCTGCGGACCCCTGTGATGGCAGCTGAGCCCTGTGGCAGTGGGGGCTCTGCCCAGGCGAGGCTGTCCAGGCTGGGGGCTGGGGGGCTCCACTCCTCCTGTCCTTCTCCCCTCCATCCCTGATTTGGCCAATGAAGCTCAGCTATTACACAGTGTCAGGAGATGAATTATATGAAATTATAATTACATTCCCCATGCCTGCTCTAGGCAAAATGCAAAAGGTCATCCTTCCCCTTGCTGCCTGATCTTTAATGTTAGACCACTTGCAGACACTGTGGTGGTGGATACAACAGGGCCGGGGGGAGATGCTGCACAGGCACTCACAAGTGTTTCCTCTTCCGAGGGACTTGGTTTGGCTGGGGACAGCCAGAACCAGGCTGAGCCCCTCTGCTTTTGGAGCTGGGCTTTGCTGGAGGGCCGCGTGCCCAGCACCCCACTGGCATGGGGATGCCAAATATGTGATTCCGTCCCTAAACTGGAGGGACTGCAGGGTATTTTAGGGGTGCCATCCAACACACAGCAGCTTTCTCATCTCCCAGCTTGGAAACTGCCATGCCTTAAGGAGCACTGATGCCTGGGTTGGTGTGAAGTGCCAGCAAGGGCAGCTGGTGGCACAGGAGAGCCCAGAACCACACAGAACATGAGGCTGTGCATCCCACAGACCTCTCTGGAGGCTTTCCCCACTCCTTCCCCCGCCCAAGGAGTATCCCTGAGAATAACTGCACTGTTGAAAGACCTGAGGTACCTTTCAAAGCCACGTTTGAGCTGCAGTTACCAACCTGTGCCTGGGGATGAGATGCAGCACCAACCACCGAAGGCAGGTTTGCTGCCACATCCCCTCAGACCAGCACTGGAGGTTGCTTTGGGCACACCTGTGAGACCTGAACCCCCAGGGACCAAGAGAAGGTGCCAACACCCCGGGCCACCCCATGGCACAGGGCACCCGTGCTGCAGGCGGGCAGGGCCGGGTCCCTCGGGGCAGACGCAGCTCCTGGGCACAGCCCACCCCCCTCTTGTGAGGTGAGAAGCCAATTTCCTGCTTTTCACAGCAATTTTCTTCGGTGGCTGCAAGCTGCTCTGCTGATTGTAAATAAATACAAGGGGAGCTTGGCCCAAAATAGAAAGCAGACAGACCTCCCTAGCTCAATAAACTATAATGAGCACTTGCAGGCAGAGACGCTGTAATTTGCAGGGCCAGCTCTCCCCACGGGTGCAGGCTCGGCTGGGATCCGACTGGCATCCCTCCATCCTGGCCCTTCAAGGATGGGAAGAGGGAACCTGACCCTGGAGTGGCTCTCCAGAGCTATCCTGCTCCTCTCCCCAGCACTGCTGCAGGCTGGAGAATGGGCCCTGCCACATCCCAGAGTCTCCTCCATGTCATCTGTCCCTGCTCAAAGCTGAGAAACATCCAGTTTACAGCTCCCCACACCAGAGATGCTCAATCATAGTGCAAAGGGCTCAGTCATGGGTGGTTCCATCATAAAACACCATAAAAACCCCCAAACAAGCCGGGTGAAATGAGTGCCTGCAAGCACATCCCTTCTCCTTCCCCCCATCCTGCCATGCCTTCTGAGGCCACAGCCCTTCCTCCACTCCCTCCCAGCAGCAGGAGCCCCCTCTGTCCCTGTCCCCCAGAAAAAGCAAGGTCCTCTCTCCCTCTGGTTTCTCAAGGAGCTCTGGGAAGTGTGAGGCTTCCCATGCCCAAAGGCTCCTGTGGGTGGTTAAGAATACAGGCAGCGATTTTCCAAAGCAGCAGAGGTTTGCATGACACCCCATTTATAAGTGAGTGAGGTGGGGGGGATTATCCATGGGAACAAGCCACCGAGAGCAGGTGGGACTCAAAAAAGATGGAGAGGGACTTTTTACAGGGGCATGGAGTGCCAGGACAAGGGGGAATGGCTTTACACTGACAGAGAGTAGGTTTAGATTAGATACTAAAAGGAAATCCTTCCCTGTGAGGGTGGGAGGCCCTGGCACAGGTTGCCCAGAGAAGCTGTGGCTGCCCCATTCCTGGAAGTGTCCAAGGCCAGGTTGGACGGGGCTTGGAGCAACCTGGGCTAGTGGAAGGTGTCCCTGCCCATGACAGGGGGTGGGACTGGGTGGTCTGTAAGGTCCCTTCCAACCCAAGCCACTAGAAATTAAATTAAATTAAAAATTTGTTTTCTATCAAGTTCCACTGCCCTTGTCAGCCAGGACCCACTTTAGCCCAGAACACAGTGAGCTACTGATCTTTCCTGGATGACAGCTATGAACCTCTGGAGCAGCAACCAAACAGCTGTCGAGTCTCTGGAAGGGTCTGTGGATCCAATTCCTGCTTTGTCACTGCCCTGCCTGTCTGCCAAGAGCCACTGCCCCTGCAGAACGTGCGGGGCTCTTTTATGGGGCCTCTAAGAAAGCCTGGGAGTCGTCCCGGAGCTGTGCCAGCCCTGCCCCAGCGAAGCTTCGCTGACAGCCCTGCGGCTCCTGGCGCGGCAGCCGGCGCTCGGCAGGGCCAGCTGGCTGCGACAGCCCCCGGCCCTGCTGCAGAGGGGCTCGTGGATCATGTGCATCAGCACGGGCTGCCGGGTGCAGGGCAGCTCTGCTCCTCATCCCAGAGGCACCGGGCTGAGAGCTGAGCCAGGAGGGCGAGACCCCTCCCAGGGGTGTCATGGGCAGGGATGGGGGAGCTGCTCTTGGGGACTAAACCAAAACCTTTGGTGGGGAGACACCTCCTCAGCTTAGAGCATCATCAGTCATGGTTGCTCGTTTGGAGGGTGATTCAGAGCACAGGGAGGAAGGTGTGCCCTGCTGAACACATGCTCTGCCTGCACAGACACCTACTCTGCAGCTGCCCAAAGGCAAGAAAGCAAAGGTGTGTGACTCCCATGGATGAGGACACCTGATCTCCTCCAAAGATCCCTATCTAGATTTTTTATGGCTGAGATGCTTCCAGGGCACTGGGGGCTCAGAGTGGGCAATGCCCTCACCCAGCAGGTCCCAGGGAGCACTGGCTGCCTCCCTGGTGAGAGCTGGCACTCCATGGCACACACCACCTCTGCAATGACCTCGTCTTTCAGGGAGGAGATGGTCCCACGGGACACCTGGCCCCAGCAGACAGGAGGGGGCCTGGTTCAGGCAGCACTGCCAGACCAGCAGGGAGGCAACGGCAGAGTATTCCCAGCACAGGCTCTGGAGTGCCAAACACCAGCTGGTGAGTAACTCATCTCTCCCAGGCAGGCCCGGGGTGACCCACAGAGCTGAACATCCACCACGATGCTCCGTGTGCAGGAGCTCCTCGCCACCACCACGATCCACACGAGGCTTCACACGAGCACCTCGCTGGCCTCTCCCTGCATTCAGTCATCACATTCAGGGGACGGAACATGCTTTCATCTTCGGAGGCTCTCTGTGATCCTGACATGCTCCCAGGGAATTCTGAGCACCACCAGCTCGCTACCAGGGAGGCCACCATGCCCTCCGGCCACTCCATCGCTGGCAGCTCCGTGCTGGCCCAACAGGGTATTTTTAGCTGTTTGACTGGAGTAAATTCCTTTGAGCTTGTGGTTTGCTGTTGTTGCTCTCCTTTCATAACCTGTAATAGGTTTCTCTCACTAAGGTAAGACTTTAGTAGCAGCGGTTTGACTTCGTATCAACAGTATCAGGCATTCTCCTCTGCTGTAAGTACACTGAGATAAGGATTTGAGAGTCCTTGGAGCTGTGGTGTAGACCTTTTCACAATAGTAAATGGTGATATTTCCATTCACTAATGTATTTATATCTTCCCAGTGAGGTCAATAACAGAGTATCCCTTGAGCTGGGAAAATGATGAGTGATGTCTAGTAATTACAGAGACCATAAGGCATCCGTGAATCTAATTTTGACATTAAAAATCATGACAAGCACCTCCGTTGCCTATTTCATTTGCTGGCTTGGACAGTGAGGTCCACTGCTGTGCAAGGAATGGCTGTCTGTACACAGGGCACGTTTTGGGGTTGTTGGAATCTAAAGCAATTAACTGCTTTTGCCTCTATCGGTTTCCTGGCATTGCGCCTGACCTTGCATACGATTCATCTTCCTCATTTCTGTTGGATGTTTGCAAGTCATCTTGCTTTGAGCAATGTAGGCTGCAGTGGGGATTGAAATGTCTGATATCACCATCCTTCCCCTCTTGCTCACCCCTGAGCCAGCCAGCGCACTGGTTTATGGCTGCACAGCGCAAACAAGCACTACGAGTGCACTCTGAAGATGAATTGCATGAAACAACTCTCCAATGAGGTGCATTTTGCATTTCAAACACCATCACTCCAAATGCCCAGCTGTCTTTGCCAGAGGAACTGATGGAATAAAAAAAATATTCATTCCCATTTCATATAAATACCCTTGTTCATGTTTCAGTTTTAGGAATCCAACACTTCTCCACCGTGGTAAGACCTTCCGAGCCAGGCTTTCCAAATGCAGGGTGGAGGAAGCAGAAAGTGCTCCAGCAGATCTGCAGACAACGAGGCTTAGAAGCCTGGCTACTTGATTTTCTATTTGAAGAACTGGATTAAAATATTGGGATTTCGGTACAAAAAAGCACAATGCTTTATTTTCGAACTCATCACATATTTTCAGATTTTTGTGGTGTTTTCACACTTTTCCCTAAAAGCCACAGGAGATGCAACACTGCTTTTGGAATGATGCAGAATCACAAAAAATAGGATGGGAATGGACCCTGGGGTTGCCCTGCCTCAGGGTAGGGTTAGCTCTCCATTAAACCCAGGAGATGTTTCTCCAAACTCTTCTTAAACACTTCTAATGACAGAAACTTCCCAGCCTTCCCCAGGCAAAACAACCCAGTGCTTAATTGTCCTTCCTGTTACACGGCCAGAAATCTCCTTTCCTGCAATTGCAGCACTAATTCCCATCTTGAACCTCTGCAGATGAGCAGCGAATATTCCATCATTCCGATCGTTAGGGAAAATACTGACTCCTGTTAGAGCGAGGATGGATTCCTGCAGAAAGTCACTCAATCCATCCTCTCGTTTGACAGCAAGTTATTGATTTCTCTTGTCTGGTTTCCAGCCATGTTTTGCACCTCTCCCACAGTAGTGTTATGGAGACCTGCTTACCAACCTTGCTAAAAGGAATGTCATGTGAAATACAGCAAAATCCTAGCAAAGCCAAGGCTTCTGACATCTCTGGCTTCTGTTCAGTCCAAAATATTTAGTCTCGTCAAAAAGGGAAATCACATTGGCTTTCTCTTTCAGGGATGATCCTTCTTTTTTTTTTCATGTAGAAAATATAATTTAGAAGTGATATTTTTCTGGGACCTGAGTTTAAACCAATCAGATTGCAATGCCAATAATGATCCTCTGTGCCTCCTCCTTTCATCTCTCTGTAAACACAGATTTACCTTTGCCTCTGCCAATCTCCTGGAGCACCATAACAGCCCAGATGGCTTCTGCCCATTCATTGACTAAGTAAGGATAAAGTTCTGGCTTTGGTCCGTTTGAAAATACTTTACTAATCTGCAACTGATCCTTATTGCTCTTTGTAGTCCCTGCTGATGGCACAGCATTTCACACACTGAGCTGCCTGGTTTTGTCCCTTCCTGCTCCTGCCTTGGCAATGTGACCTGGATTTTAGTTCTTGCAGTCTTTCCTCCTCTCCTGAAGGTCAGTGATGAGCTAGAGCTGAACTGAGACAGCCCCTGCTACTGCTCCTGTCCTATTTCCTAAGGTTTGGATGGTTCTATTTGCCCACAATAAGACTTCCTTCAATTTTAGACCTTTGGATATTAGGAAAAATTTCTTCACTGAAAGGGTTAGCACAGGGTGCCCAGGGCAGCGCTGGAGTCCCCATCCCTGGAGGGATGTAAAATGCATGTGGATGTGGCACTTGGGGACACAGTTTAATGGTGGCCTTGGCACTGCTGGGGGAGCAGTTGGACTCGACGATTCTAGAGGTTTCTTCCAGCCTAAATGACTCCATGGTTCCACGATCAGACACGTGGGTCAGCAGCCTCACCATGTGACCATATTTACTAATCACCCCGAGTTTTTCAGTAGGTCCCACATCCCCTTAGTCTCTAGGGCTCTCAGAAAGCATGGCCGTTCTTAACACATACAGCAAAACCATCTCCCTTGTCCTCTGTTTCTTCTTCCAAGACAAGTTGCTCCCTCTTCCGACCCCATCGCATGCGCATGAACCAGCTGGCCCCAGTCACGGGTTCCCCAGCTGTGCTAATAAAGAGCTTTCCTGGGCATCTCTTCATCAGTACTTGTTTGGCTGCTCCTTCAAAGTCTCTACAGAAGTGGACTGGCAGCACTTCACCAGTCCTGTGGGGGAAAGGCTAAGCCACCAAGTGAAAAAATGATGGACCAAATCCAAGAGCACAACCTGAGAGTCCTCATTTCCTCAAACCCGGCCACCCCAGGAGAGTTGAACAAGGTCCCAACACATGGATTTTGGTTGTAACCTCCTTCTCCACTCTTGGCCAGGCAAAAAAAGATGCAAAAGCGTAGTACACACTTGCAGCTCAGTTGTTGGGGTCTATCTTCTGCCAAGCGAGTCACACCAACAAATCACTGTCAAACAGATCTTCTTCCAGGGGCTGGTCACATTGACATGTGCAGAAGATACTAATTCCAAGCAGCTCATCATCTATTTTAGTCAGGGGAGATCAAATCCAGTGCTTGCTGTGGTGGGATTTTGCTGGGAATAGGTGCCTGCAGGATGGGGAGAGAGGGGAGAACAGCTGAAATCCAGGGGCTTGGTGCAGCTGCCCAGGGAACCCAGCACGAGCCGTCGAAGCAGCCGCTGTTCCAGGGGACAGAGACAGCTGGGATGTGGCTCTGGGAGTGTATATTATAGCTGACAACATTACAAACAACTAAAGGACAATTGTCCTGACATTTTTTTATGGCACATATCGTTCTTTTTAATAAGCATTTCTTTCATAATTGCATCTGTTCCCCAAAGGATTTACTGCGGATTAGGAATCCCATGCGAACACAGGGAAGCAAACTGTGATTAATTATGCTCAGCCTGCTCAAGGTGTGCTGTGGGTAGATACACAGAGGCTAAAGAAGGAAAAAAAAAAAAAAAGCCAAACAAAGTAACTGGGCTGTAAAGATGAAAAAAAAAAATCCAAGCAGAGTATAACAGGGCTGTTTTTTCCAGCAATAAAGCCCTGAAAAGGTAAAAATCCTTCAAAACTGCAGAGAGCAGTTCTGAAATTGGGGTGGCTTCCTATCCTGCAGCATCCAAACACACCTGGCTGGAACAGACCAACCAAGTTCAGCAGCACAGCTGCCTGCTGAAACGCAGGGTTTGAGTGCTCTGCCAGAGCTGGTTTGGGTGGGGGACACGAACGTGGGAAAGCTGAGCGGCTGACTGCCGAGGGGGCTGTTGTGTGGTGGTGACTGTCACCCACAGTCCCTGGAAGCCCCCTCTGCCTTGGGGACAGTGACGTGTCCTTTCTTAGCAAGCCCCAGAAGGGAACCAGAGCAAGGAGCAGGACAAGGCTGCCCTCAGCCCCGCTGCCCCCCTGCAGCACCCCCAGCCCCAGGAGGAGGAGCGCCTCCCCGCAGAGAGCAGCTGGCAGAGCAGGCGCACAGTCCCTGCCTGCACCTCTGCCAGCTAATCAATAAACCATTTTTCTACTCAACCGAGAGCCATTTGTCACCGACATGATGAAAAATCCCCTGCTCATGAGGAGACAGTGCCCCCAGCCACCAACAAACGGCCTGAGTGCACCGCCATTTCTGAGGTGTCTCCCCCCGACCCCAACCGTGGTGGCCTCACCCTCCTCCTTTGGGCAGCACTCACTCCTCTCCCTCTCCATGGTGCCAGAAATAGATGTCACAAGACTATTTTATCAGAAAACAAGGGGGATCCCCTTCTTTAGAGGGGCTCCCCTCCAGGGGACTCGGTCTTAGGAGCTATGAACTGTTGTGCATCGAAGCTGTGAACCACTCTGTAACCACCACCACACTGAGGTCCACGAAAGCTCAGAGGTACCTTCATCCCACCCTGCAGAGTCCCCTCAGCTGGGCTCAGACGCTCACCCCTGTCCCACAGCAGCCCAGCTGAGCTCAGGGTGTCTGTGTGCACAGGCAACACCCTGATGACAACTCTGCACCAGTTGATATCTGCTCTCTGGGGAGAGGGGTGCAAGTCCCTGTGGCTTCTGCTCTTGAAAAAATGACACAGCTTGTTCTGAAACTGCTCCAATTTTGTTTGCTGAGCACTTTTGAGGCTGCTTCCTGAATTCTGGGGGTGCCCTTCTCTGAGAGGAGCACTGCCTCACACAGCATGGGATAAAACAGCACATGGGAAGCAACAAAAGGGTTAAACACAGAGTTGGAGTTCGAAAACTATTTGATCCAAGTAAGAACATCATTTCAGGATGGAGAATTTCTCCCTCTAATAAATATATATGGGAAGGAAAAACTGCTGCCAGTAGAATTACTCATAATGTTATAAACGAAAATGGATTTTGGGATGCTGGGTTTTTGCAGAGCAAGAAAGACTTTTAGACCATTAAACTAGAGACATTCATATTTTATTTCCATACACACGGCCCAAACAAGGATCTCAGATGTCTCAGATCAGAATGTCCAAGAAGGCTACACAGTGGTTGGTTTGAGCATTAGGAGAGACACAGCTTTACCTTAAATGAAATGCAAGAAAATGAAGGAATAGAAAAAAAGACCCTCACTCCCTGGCTGTTGCATTTCATGTGAGATCATTTGTCAGAGCTCAGCTGGGCCACACTTGCAGGAGAGGCTGAACTGCCTGGCAGCTGATGCTCACATTGTACATTGTAATGGGCAATTTTTGCTAATAAATGACAACAACACTTAATAGTAACTAGATGTGGTTGTCCCGCTGATTTTCAAGCATGGAGAACCGGTGTTCACTGCTGCTAAAGAACCCAGACAGGTAGAAAAGACAAAGATAGAAGTGATAAATGAGGGGGAACACATTTTCCCCCTGGAGTGGTGGCTCTGGGCTGGGCAGGGCATGAGGCCAGAGGCAGCAGGACAGGCACCGCCGGAAGGATGGAGCACTGGATGCTGTTTGCAAGGTCTGTCAGCTGGACCCTGAATTCCAGCAGAAAAAAGAAATGAAAGAGCAAGGCAAACAGTTTAAGTGAGCCCAGGAGGCACATCTGAGTTACAGTGCAGGGAAGGGGACAGGCATTGTGGAGCCCGAGCACTGAAAACACCGAGCAATAAAAACGAAGTAAGAAGTCCCCGAGTTCCTCCTAGCGTTGAGTGCCAGTGAGCAGGGGGGAGGAGGCTGCCAGCGATGTGCATCGGGGCTGCTGAGCCAAAATGTGCTGCACCGTCCTCCCACACAGTGATATCCACACAGAGAAAGCTGGTGCTTGCTGCTGGCACGTCAGGAGAGCAGGATCAGAGCAGGAGAGGGACCGTGGCACAGCTGCCATGCATCACAGCTCCAGGGGACAGCTCCAGGCAGAGGTGAGACACCTCTGATGAGCACAGTGGGCTCCCAAAGCTCTCACCCTGCCCAGGAGAGCCGGCTTTCCTGGAGGCTTTGGCAACAACAGGCATTGGCAAGGCAGGAGGGATCTGGGTGAGGCACCACGGCGGGGGTGGCTCTGCGGTGCTGACGGTGGCACTGAGTCAAGGCGGTGGGAGGCAGGGTGGGGGCTGAAAGAACAGACTGGGACCACTCCAGGCCACCCACAGGCACCAGCAAGGTGAGCAAGCCTCTGCCAGTTGGCTGTGGCAGCCCCACACAACTGCATGATCGAGGCTGAGAAAGGTGATAGGGAAAAGCCCAAGAGGGATTCAGGGCTCGTGGCTGCGTAGGTAGGACCAGTCTGAGCTTCTCTGAGGCATTCCCCAAATTAATGCTTTTTGAACATGACCACATCATTTAGAAAAGCATCCAACCTTAATTTTAAAATCACCAGTGAAGGGGAATCCATCACCAGCCTTGGCAAACTGTTCCAAGTGCCGATCACCCGTCCTCTTCCCTGGATTTGTCTGGCTTCACCTTTCAACCATCAGATCTTTGCACGCTAAATTGAAAAGCCCTCTGTCAACAATTTGCATCCTTTAACCTTTCCCCAGAGAGCTGCAGTCACTGCAGCATGAGGAGTTTGCTCTAACCTTGAAACTGTCTCTGAAATGACAACACAAAGAAACTCAGTAGAAGTTAAGAGGGACAAGCAGGAGATCTGGGCTCTTAATGAAAACACAAATACTAAAAGTCGATGTGGAAAAAGGGTTTCTGCAAGAAACCTTTCCTTGCACCACACTCATGGGCTCATGGACATGAAGCCTGGGGATGTGGTGCAGACTCCTGGCTGTGGTGCAGAGCAGGGTGCCTGACAGGGAAGATGTCCTTCCTTTCCACCCCAAAACCCTGTGGAAGGCATCAGGAAACCTAACCTGGAGGTTTCTGAAATGCTGAAAATGAGACAGGGTGTGAATCCCTGATGGGGGTGGTTTGCTGTGCGGGTGACACCATCCTCGTTGGCGCTTTCTGCCCTGGCAGAGCTGTTGAGTGGTTTCCCTTGCTCCATCTCCACTTGCTAAATCAAGGCAAAACATAAAGCCAAAGACAGATTCCTGCCTGGCATTGCTTCCCCCATCACAAGTGCGGCCTGGCTCGGTGCCAGCAATCCTCCCCACCCATCCCTGCGTCACCCTGTGGTGACACCCTGATGGGGATGGGCAGAGCTGCCCCCACTCACTGACCTGACTGTGTGTGCCTTTGTACCTGAAGGAGGTCGGGTGGGGTTTCACCTCCCAGAGGCTGCACGTGAGCCGAAGAGGTTGTGTTTGGCACACACCTTGCCCTGAGGCTCTGGGGTTTTGGCCACGTGGCTGGTGGCACAGCAGGTTTCTGGGGCTAGCGGTGGCTCCAGGGTCCCCGCCACATCCCTGTGGAGCAGCTCTGGGAATTCCAGCTGCAGCACACACAGTACAGCTGATGGAGGGGAGCCCTTTGCTGTTTTCTCTGCTGCACATCTTGGCCAAAACTGGCTCTGGGTCCCTTCTTTGGTCAACACACTGGGATGGACCCCATGGGGAGGGGTGACGTGGTCTTGGGGTTTCACTGGTGGCTCCATGCCCATGTGAGCTGTTGCATGACAAGGTGATCCACTGAGGTCCTCATTCTTCCTTGCTTGTCTCTTGGCACTGACAGGAATTTACTCCAAGGGAAGCTGCTGGGCTGTTTTCCACAAAAGTCCAGCCTATCTCACCCTCAGTCACCTCTCCCCAGGCGGCCTGTCCTGGTGCTCTTTGCGGATGGTTTGGGTTATTTACCACCAGCTCCTGGTTTCCATGACGATGGCTAACACAGTGGTTGACATCAGGAGCGGCCCAGCAGGATGACAGTGTCTGCCAGCACCTTGCAGGGGTTTCCCCCTGTGTGAGATGCTGGGCTGGGGGTGAGCAGCACCCACGGCAGGGATGCAGCGGGTACCGTCCTACTTCCACACCGGAGCTGATCTTAAGAAGATGCTAAACTACAGCCCCAGCCTCTGCCATCCCAGTAACACAAGTGCCTCACAAGTGCCACGACTGTTGCAATCACTGTGCAGCACCTTTCAGAGTATCCAGAACGCAGAACAGAGGCAGAGGGCACAGCAGGATGGAGCCACACAATCAACACCTGCAGCTATTGGACCAAGAGGGACTAAATCGGACAGGAAAAGCAAAATGCTCCTTGTCCAGCCCAAGAGGAAGCTGTGGTTGGGGCAGCTCTTCCAGCACCCACATGCCACACTTGTACCCAGGCAGCCCAAGACCCCCCTACCTGTCACAGAGCCCAGCTGGGGCCGAGAGAGGAGCTCAGGTGCAAGGTAGATAAGTCAGGTGATGCCCAGGAGGGAAGGGCTGCCCTTTTGGTACCTTTATTTGGTGGGGAATGAGGTTTACAATCTTCCACCCCATGCAGAGCTGCCCATGCCTCATACCCTGCTCCCTTCCAACCCTCCTCTCTCCCCTTTGCCAGCAATTTTGGGATATGATCTCCGTGTAGGCACCAGGGCAGGTGTTGGCCTCAGGCAGAGATGTTTGAAGGATGGGAAAAGACTTGAGGCACTGATTTGATGAAGCTGCATCAGCCGCAAATCCTTGCCACAGGGGCTCCCAGAGATGCAGGTCTCCAGGACACCCCAAAGGCCCTGAGAGCCTGTGTAGGGCTCTCTGCCAAGGCTGACATCTCAGGAGAGCTTGGAGACACCCCAGGGGAGGTGGCTTTGGGGACCAGCAGCATTCGCTGTGCTTGAGGACGTATTTCAGCTGCTGCTGTTCCTGCCGGTGGCTGGGGATGGGATGCTCAGGGATCCTAATGGGATGTGCCAGGGAAGCACTGCCTTGTTGGGAGCAGTGGAGGGGGAGCAGCACATCCAGCCAGGGAGGACAACATTCAGACAGCGTGCCAGCAGGGGGGATTTACAGTGTAAACCCTTTGGGGCTGCTGCTGGACGCAGAGTCTGGTGAAGCCTGGCCACGGCTGAACTCCACAGTGCAATGGGAAGGGCCAGTATTGCTGTGGAAATTGCTTAACAAGAGACTCGAGTGACAATGAGTGGCACCGAGGGGGACAAGGCCACCCGAGCAGCCCGGTGGCAGGTTCTGCCACAGCCCCGAGGCTCTGCCCTCATCCCACAGCCCCTGCCGGGGGCAGGCAGGACGGGGTCTCTGCCCTGGGTGTTTCCAGCTGCTCTGCTCAAGCCTTGCCCACCCTGCCCGCAGGCAGGGGGGGCCTGTGCGGGACGGCCCCCAGCAAACTGGGGGCTTGGGTTCTCTGTGGGCTCCCTCCCCAGCTGGCACTCTGTGATTGCCCTTTGGGGGACTTCTGTGATGCCTTGGCTGTGCTTTATGCTACACTGAGTCATTGCCAACTTGGTTGTTAATTCGCATTAGGGCCGATGTGAGCACTGGCGTGATATTTTCCGGGCTGATTTCAGACTGTTTACTGCTGCCGTGTTACCATGGCGATTAATGCAGTGCCGCTCCGTGCAATGGTCCTATTAAACACCTACACACGGGGCTGTTTCCACCAGGGATGAGCACCCCAAGCCCTTGGGAGCCTTCACCCAGCTCCCCGTGTCTGTGCTCCCCTTTTCCCTGCGCCCCACGCTCATCTGCATCCCCTCCAGCAGATTCCCTGCCCCTGGAGAGCCCCACAGGGACTTGTTTCCCTTTGCCATGAAGGGACTTGACACCCTCAGGGAGTTCCCCAAAAATCCCCGGAGCACACCGAGGCAGGCGGGAGGGTGGAGGCCAGGCCAGCACCACTCCCTGTGACCTCTGACCTCACAGAGCAGGTGTGAGAGGTCCCGCTGACCTCACAGAGCAGGTGTGAGCAGGCGAGATGCTCACAAGCCTCGGCTCAGCAGTGAGCACCACCTTCAACCCGCGCCTCAAAAATCCAGCTTGTCGCTGTTTAACACCCTCCTCCAGCCCCAGGGTGGCCGTGGCAAAGCACAGCCAGCCCTGTGTGCAGCCCTGGCTGCGGGGCTGCTCCCTAGGCTGCTGCTCTCCCGGCACAGCCCCCTGGCTCTGCCTCACTTGGACAACATCAAGGACCTTTCCTTGTCGCACACGCAGCATCTTTTGGGATTGGTTTCCTCCCAGCAGCCCTGATTCAGTACTTATGAGGCTAACCCTGCTGCCAGTCCCTGCTCCCCATGCACGGCCACTCCTGGGGGAAGCGGAGGCAGGAGGGATCCACACGCAGGGTCCTGGGCAAGGATCCTGTGGGCATTTTTCAGCAAGAAATGATGTGGTTTCTGTGCAGTTTCTGCAGAGTCTAGGGCAGCTCCTCATCTCCTTTTGCCAGCCTGAATAGATGGAGCTGCCAGACCCTGGGTCAAGTGGTTCCTGAGGGTTCACAGGAGCAGCCCAGGGGAGTTGTCACTGGGGGGGGTCACCTACCCACAGCGTGGTTTTCCTGTGAGAAGAAAGGAGCCGGGAGAAGAAAACATTTTTTTTCCCAGGAAAGCCCCCTCTCTGCAAGCAATCCCCAAACTGGGAACATCCCAATCTACACAGCACAAAGAGGGGATTTTTATGGCAGAGAGGAAATCCAGCTGCATGACACCCTATTGATGTGGGATGGCTGAGCCCTGTCATCCTGGAGGGACAGCGAAGGCCATGGAATCATGGAAACATTTAGTTTGGAAAAGAACTTTAGGATCATCAAATCCAACCATCAGTCCAGCTCTGCCAACCCATGTCCCCACAGCCATGTCCGTCTCCTCTGCCTGCCCTGGCCGAGTCCTTGCAAGGTGAAACCTTCCTGAGAGGACGAGCTCCTTCCTCCAGGCCGAGCCCCAGGGTGGGCAGGGGACACCCTGCCTGGATGGCTGGCCAGGGGCACAGCCCTCCCTGGGGGCGATGGCAAACCCCTCAGCCTCGTCAATATTAATCTGCATCCCAAGGAGACATCTATTTCATCTCCAGCTATTGTGTTTTTCTGACGTATTTATGAGTCCTCTGTCTCATTAATCTGGCGAGCATTCCTAAGACTCCCCTTTCATGCTAGAACAGCTAAGGGCAAAAGCCTCCATTTATCTATTCGGTGTCAAGGAACCTTCCCCAGGAGTCAACTGGAGGAAAGGTTTTCACTGTTTAAAATCCTTAATAGAGGTTTCCCAGCAATATGTCTGATGTCTTTTAGGTAAAAGTCAACTTCCTCTTTATGGCGAACCTCGGGTTCAGTTCTTTTATCACCTTGACAGGACGATGTTTCCCTCCTCTCCCAACGCCCGCCTTTCTTTCCCCGGCCCACATCACCCTCACACGGCATTCCAGCTGAATAGGGATCTGTCATGGTAACAGCCTTCTGGGAGAGGCTTTCAAATAAAAAATCACAGCTAAGCACACCACAAAAGGTTGGCTTCTTGCTCAAAAATCCCTTGGCAGGACTAACCTGGATTCTCTGCCCTCAGAAGCACCTTCCTGACCTCCCACGGGCTGGGACCCACCGTGCTTTGCCAAAGAAAAGGTTCTGTTCAGTGCCTGAGGCTGATTTAGGTTGGGAGTGCTGCTCCAGGAGTGCAGAGGAGGGGTAGGAGCACCTTCCTCCTGGTCCTGGACATGGACCTGGAGCTGGGCAGAGTCAGGAGACTACGGGCAGGTCCC
Source organism: Oxyruncus cristatus (assembly GCA_013399855.1). Classification (NCBI taxonomy): domain Eukaryota; kingdom Metazoa; phylum Chordata; class Aves; order Passeriformes; family Cotingidae; genus Oxyruncus; species Oxyruncus cristatus. The sequence continues at coordinate 522,931 of VXAY01006959.1, read as the reverse complement.
CGTCTGCAGGTGCTGGCACAAGCCTGGGTGTGTTATTGATGGAACCAGTCTGCCCATCCATAACTCTCCATGCCAGGCTGGCCAAGTGCTCATTTCCAGGGCCCCATAAATAATAATAACTGCTGAGGTCTGGGCTGATTCCCCACGTGAGGCTCCTTTCCATCAGAGCACTCTCCAGTAATTGCTTTTCATTTACCTTTTTTCAGGGGTCTTCTTAGCATTGTATCTAAATCAATATTGTAGTTAAAACAAAAATATTTCAGAAAAGCCACGGAGTAGTAAAAACAGGGAAGCAATTACAGGAAACCTTTGAGCATTAGCACTGAAAAGGAAATAAAAGAATAAAAGCTTTCAAACACCCATTTGAAATATTTACAAAAACATTTTGGTGCAGCAAATGGGTTTTTGGAGCGTTCCCCTGTGGGTGGGCCATGGGGTTTGTGTTTCACGCTGTTTCAGTGCACACTGGGCTGAAGCACATCAGGCACCTGTCTCTAATCTGTGTGACCAGTGACTGGACCCGAGGGAGCGGCTGGTGCTGTGCCAGGGGAGGGTTAGGCTGGATATTCAGGAAAGGTGGTGGTTGGCATTGAACAGGCTCCCCAGGGCAGTGGGCACAGCCCCAAGGCTGCCAGAGCTCAAGGAGTGTTTGGACAACACTCTCAGGAACAGGGTGGGATTGTTGGGGTGTCCTGGGCAGGGCCAGTAGTTGGACTGGATGATTCTTGTGGTTCCCTTCCAACTCAGGATATCTCCTGGTTCTGTGATTATTTCCCACGTTTCTGCCCTCAGTTTCTCCCTCCACACACGTGTCCATGCACAGGTGTACCCGTACACAGAGCTTTGGGCTCATACCTTCTTTCAGCAAAGATTCAAGCTAAGCCCAACCACTTCCCTCGCATCGTTGGCCTTTTTACCTCCCACCTCAGCCCAAACCCCAGAGCGAGCAGGAGCCATCCCACCACGGCTGTGCTGCCATCACACCCACAGTGAGCCTGCCCTCCAGTTCCACAGCCAGCCTCAGTCAGAGCCACAACACCACGCTACTGCTCCTGACACACCACAGCTGAATCAAGGCCTCTCGGTGAAGCCCTACCCAGTTGTTGGATCACGCAAAGACAGAGGGAGCAAACACACAGGGAACAGATGGGGCTGGTGATGGCTTGGGAAGTCAGTCTGTTTGTCTACTAATTATTTAATGTATGAGACAATTTCAATACTTAACCCCCTTGATCCTGGGAGTTGCTTTGCTGTTAGGTATGGGAGTCAGGCAAGGCACTTCTCATTAGCATTTAGCACCGGGAGCTCCGGATTAGCCAGCGTTGAAGTTTTGAATTAAAAATGAACAGGAGTCAGACAGAATATTCATCATCCACGAGGAAGATGTCAAGTTTGGATATCCCAGCCATTATCGTAATTGCCAGTGATATCCATCCATTAATGCACATCCAGCAGCATTGGGGCTCCTTTTGCCCGTGTCCAAGGAATTGGCTCTGCCACCTGCGTGAAGGGGATGGCTGTTTTGGGAAAGACCTGGTGCAGATGTCACCCTGAGGCACAGCACTGCTGGCCATGGGAGGACCTTGATGTTCCCTGCACCCGGCACAGGTGCTCACAACCAATGTGTGCATGCACAGGCAGGGACAGAAAGGAGCCCCACATGACACCACAGAATCACTGATGTTGGAAAAGATGGTCAAGCCTAACATACCCCAGCACTGCCATTCTCACCACTAAAACATGTCCCCAGGTGCCACATCCACGTGTTTTTTGAACACTTCCAGGGAGGGTGACTCCACCACTGCCCTGAGCAGCCTGTTCCAATGCCTGATCACCCTTTCAGTGAAGAAATTCTTCCTAATATCTAATCTTGCCTAGTGCAACTCAGTGTTAGCCAGCCAGTCTGATGATCCCACTCACGGTGGGCAGAGCACAATCTGAGATGAAGTGATGAGCAGGACACTCTATAAATTAGAGCTGCTCTCTGTAAAGGACACGAGTGAGGTGTGGTAGCTCCAGAGGGAAGCAATGGGAGACAGGCCATCCCTGCAGCCTGGCACCTCTGCCCTCACCCTGCTCCAGCTCAGCACTGTCACCATCCCAGAGCAAAGGCTGAGCGAGCTCTAATGGCGCCCGGGAGGTGGGATCAGAACATGAGCCTTTGGAGATTCACAGACACCCTTTGCCCTGGCAGCACTGGGGAGAAATGTGAGGTTTCAATAAAACATGCGAAAAATAAAACCAGTCTCAGCGTGCTGACCTCTCTGCATCCAGCCAAGCCTCTCCACGTGTCTGCAGCAGGGCAGGGAGCAGGGAAGCACAGACACTGCTCCTTGCACCACCCAGCCCCTTTCTCTGTTCCTTCTCCATCTCCCCAACCATGATCCCCTCCAGGACCAGTTTGGCCACATACCCTCCTTCCTCAGCTTGCAGGCAGGAAGAGGCGGTGTTGCCTCCCAGCAGGATCCTTCCCCACCAGGAGCTCAGCAGCAGCATGGAAAGGGCTGCTTTTATGCCCCATAATTTCTGAGTGGCCCAGTACTAATCCTTCCCCTTCTCCTTGTAGCCACAGGGGCATGGAAATCTCCAGTTTGTTGTTTATCAGCCGCCTACACGGGCAGCTCCACGGGCACTTGCAATGGCAGCAGCCGTGCTGGACACTGCAGGGTTGGACCCCAACACCCCAGCTGCATCCAGGGCAGAGGCTGGGAACCACCAGCACTAACGTGGCTTGCTGGGAGTCCTGCAGGCACACAGAAATCCCAGGCATTCCTTCCTGTTTGCTTGCCTTTGCTGAGCAAACCTTCTGGCAGCGCCAGTAAAGCATCTTGGGCTCCTGGAGCTTCCCAGCTCCTGGAGACAGGCGATGGCCAAACCACACGTCTGTTGGAACAAAGACTGTTTCTGATGTGTATACAGGCTGCTGGAACCAGCTGCCCGCTTCACATCTGCCCAGCTCCAGGTGAGTCAGTGCTGAAGGCCAGCACTGCCCTGCCGTGCGCAGCGGGCAGCCGCCAGCACCGCCTCCTCCTGCGCCCAGAGGGCCCCAGCTCTGCCTGGGCTGCAGGGACGGGTTAGGCTCCTCCACGGCAGCATATATGAAACCATCACTTCTCTCCTCTGTTTTATTAAAGTCAGCATGTGGTTTTTATGAGAAAAGATAATTGCAGAAGAAAAGGTCACTGTTATCGTTGCTCTGCTGTCAGGGAGCGCCCGCGCTGTTTGTTGCATCGCGTCTCAGCTGATCCAAAGCCCGGCAGCCTGGGGAGCAGCTCAGGGATGCTGCAGGCACAGGCACTGCCTGGGACTCTGCTTGCACGTTTCACAAGTGTTTTATCCCTACAATTCCCAAAGCCGTCCTGCCAGAGCAATGTTGCCAAAAAGCAACGTCCTGCCAGCCTGGGCGTGGGGGTGTGTTTGCCAAGGGGAGGGGTGAGACCCTCCTGACCTCTCTTGGCTAGTGCCTACGGGGGGCTGGCACGGAGGGATGCTGCAAGGAGGCTTTTTGTTCACTTTGTTCTAACTTTAGCAGCTGAACGAAAAAGAAAAAGCTCGTTTCTTTGATTTCTGACTCCTGGACTCGGCAGGGTCCCCAGCAAAGCTTTGCTGGAGGGAACGGTTTGCACGGGGCCCTGGAAAGAGTCATGGGGTGCCTTGTTCTGCCTTGGAATTTGTCAGTGAGGGCACCTCAGCTCAGTGGGTCAGAGGCAGTGAAGAGGCACAATGAACCCTGCTCAGAATGGCCGTCTGCTGATGTCAAGCCCTGGGTCTCCACCACAGCCCCTGGGATGGGGCAGGTTTGTGGGGGTTGTCTGCCCATACAGCACAGGAATCTCCTGCCTCCATCTGCCAAGAGCTGGGGGGTCCATCCCCGCTTGTGTGACCACACATGCCAGCCCCACGTTGCCCCCTGGTCACAGCTCTCCCTCTCCCAGGGCAGCACTAGGGGAAAACCATTCCCAGCACAACATGGAGGCCCTTTTGGGAGAGGATTGCTCCTGCAACCAGGCAAACAGAGACAAGGATCCCACTGCATTGCCCCAAGGCAGCAGCCAGCTGCCACGCTCTGGGGCTGAAGGCAGAGGTGCCAAGAGCCAGTCCTCATCCCAAGGGCATTGGCAGCACCTGAATCCCAAAGCTGGGCTGATTGCTCCTTCCTGCCATGCTCTCCAAGGCTCCCACAGAGCCCCTGGCCTCCAGCTGGCCTTGTCCCATGTGCCCTACATGCCCCACGTGCCCCATGTGCTGGACACATGACAGCAGCATTTGCTGGTTGCCAGAAAAAGGTGGATTTCTGCACAGGAGCAAGGCTGAGGATTTGGGTGCCATTGCAGGGGAAAGGGAGGGAAGAGCTGCAGGTCTCCCCTGGTCCTGGCACCGCCTCTCCCCTCCTGCTTGCCCACATGTTCCCAGCATCCCATAGATGTTGCCCCCAGCCCCAGAGATGTCCACAGCATGGGGTAAGAAGGTGTTTCAAGCCCCATGCAGGTGCTGTGCCACAGGTGGGTGTCCCACAGCCACCTCTTGGGGTGATACCTCACTCATGGACATTTTGGGCGTCAGCTGTGGGCTCTGGGGGAGCATCAAGCAATCTCAGCCCTCATCCAGCAGAGTTTTGGGCACCTTTCCTGCCTTTCCCCTGGGACCCGGCCCTGATGTCAGTGATGCATAAGGAGAGCTTGTTCTTTCCTGGCCATGCTTTTCTCATGTTGCTCGTGGCTGGGGATTCGTGCCAGCGCCTCTCTTTCCTCTCTCCGTCCCCAGATCCGGCTGTTCCTCTTTCCTGCCTCTCCGTACAGGGCTGCAGCCAAATCCTGCGGGCTGGCTGGTGTAGGGGAGGCTCTTTGCTCAGCCCCGGCTCCCCCGCACGCTCCCTGTTCGCCTCTGAAGCGGCAGCGCGGGCTGCAGGCAGGTGAGAATTGATTAGCCACGAACCGGTGCCCTGCCAAGGCCTGACTCATCCGTTCGCTGCGCACACACCCCCGCCGCCCGTGAACCAGCGGAGCGGCAGCGCAGGCGGCCGGGAATCCTGCCGGGGATGTGGGAACGCTGACACCCGCCCCGGCCACGCAGCGGGGCTGGCCAGGAGTCACGCTGAGGGAACAGCAAGGATTTACACGGCAGAAGGTGAAAATTGGGAAGCAGAACCCGCCGAGCAAGAGAAGATGGTTGGGAGGGAGGGCAAGGTGCTCGACTGATCTGCACCATGGTCTGTAGAAAGGTGGAAAACTACAGCCATGTGTGGGATTTAAGGGCACTGTTATTGCCACCGATGGATGTGGGATTGCTGGAAGTCACCAAGCTGCATCCCTGAGTTTATCAGAGAATGGTTTGGGTTGGAAAGGACTTTAAAGATCACCTCGTTCCACCCCCTGCCATGGGCAGGGATACCTTCCACTAGCCCAGGTTGCTCCAAGCCCCGTCCAGCCTGGCCTTGGACACTTCCAGGGATCCAGGGGTATGGATCCCTGGGCAACCTGTGCCAGGGCCTCACCACCCTCACAGGGAAGAAATATCCCATGTAACCCTGCCCTCTGGCAAAGTGAAGCCATTCCCCCTGTCCTGTCCCTTCAGGCCCTTGTCCCCAGTCCATCTCCAGCTCTCCTGGAGCCCCTTTAGGCACTGGAAAGGGCTCTCAGGTCTCCCTGGAACCTAATCCCAATGCTCCTGCCCAGCATGTGCCCACCCACTGGCCAGTCATCTGCCAGAGCCCTGCTCACCCACCTACCCTCAAGCTCTGCCAGGGACACCCCAAATCTAAGAACTGACATCACAACACTCTCAGAGCCGGCATGAGGGTGCAAGATCCACTGGAGATTTACATAAGGAGCATCCCTTGGCTGGGAGGGTGGGAGGTGGTTCCCAGAAGCTGGAGAGGATGAGCCTCAAGGACGGGATGGACAAGGATGCTCTGGAGGGAGGTGAGAGATGGGAACTCAATAATCCATCATGGCACAACTCCTCCAGCCCGCTCAGAGGATGGAGCAGCTCCATCCCTGCTCCCTGGCTCTCCATCACTGCAGAGCAGCTATATTTCACAGGAATCTTAGATAATTAAAGTAAAGAAAAAAAATGTGACTCTGATTAGTTAATATACCCACACTGCTCTGCAAAAAAAAAAAAAATACAGTCCCTCAACAGGCCTGTTCCAAATAATAATTCAAGTTCTTTTGAAAGCAGGTCAGCAGAGCTGAGTAATAAGTTCATTATAATCTAATAAAGTTCATTAGTCCTTGAGAAGTCTAAAATGCAAGAGCAATATTACCAACAAAATCATCCTCTGGCAGGATCATTTCTGGGTGGGAAAAAAGGGATTTGAGATAAAAGGAAGTAAAAATAGGCAGCAAGAATTTGAACCGGGAGCAGACATTGCTGGGAGAACTGGAAACACCTGAAGTAGATCCAAAGAGCTGCAATAAAAGTGCTGGGCCTCACACATGAAAGGGAAAAGCAGCTATTAATAGTGGGGCAGTCGGGATGGCAGCTCACTTGTCCGTGGCTGCACAGGCACTGCTACGGTCGGGAAAAGAAAAATCCCTGCACAAGTGATAATAAAAGCCCTTAATTCAATGTCAGCGGGGTCCGGGTTTGAAGAAAAAATAGGAGGAGAGGCGTGATTCAGCTCCCAGCCAAGCAGGGACATCTGTATGCAGGTCCCTGTGTGCACATATTGCTCCTGCAAAGTCAACAGGAGGAATGAGGGAAAGCAAACAAACACCCGGAGCTTCCGGGCAGGGCCAGCCCGGCTCTGCAGGCGGGCCGGCAGCAGCCTGGGGCCCGTGGGTGCCCGGCCATGGCACACCCCTGGGAAGGCATCCCACGGATGTGCTCGTGGGATGGGACCTGCAGCTGTCAGAGCTTTGGGGAAGCACCTCTGCAGGGCAACAATCCAACAGGACAGTGAAATGCAACAGTGCCAGCGGCAGGAGAAGGGGCACACCTGGCACAGCTGCTGCACACGTGTGGCTCGTTGTCCCAGTTTTCCTGGATCCAAATTAGGTGGGGAACAGGGAGTGAAGTCCAAAGGTGATTTGTTACCCAGCTGGGAAGCAGCTTGGAGGCAGCTCCCTGGAGAATAGGGGTCCCAGGGTGGAGCCAATGCACAACTGCCCACCCCAGTGCAAAGGGCAGGAGCAACATGGAGCGCTCACAGCCCAGCAGGGACCCTGCCAGGCTGGCTGTAGGGATAAATCCCCACTAATAAGAGCCTGGGACAGCACAGACACAAGTAAAAGGGCCAGGAGGATGTGTCCTTTACTGCAGGTTTTGTAGGATGGAAGGAGGACAGGGACCTGTCCTGGGGGGCAGCTCACCCCCCACCCCAGGGGCTTTCGGTGCCCCGGTTCCCAAATGCTTCCTAAAGTCTTCCTGGGCAGATGGATCCCCAGTGGGAGAGGCCGGTGCTGCGGCCACCCCATGAGGAGTGGGAATGGGGGCTCTCCAGGCTGCAAGGATGGGTCAGACCAGGCAGACGCTGCCGCTCTCTTCCCTGTTCTGCCTGTTCTGGTCTTTGTCCTCAGGGAAACAGGATCAGACACTGAGAAGAAGAACAGCACCAATTTCTCCAGCACATTGGCTAATTTTTTCTCCTTCCACCCCCAAAAAGACAGCTACTGCTGTCCCTAAGGCCACACAGACAGTGGTCAAACGAGGTTATGAAAACTCACTTTGCTTAAAAGGAACAGGGATGGAGGTGGTGTTAAAACAAATACTTCACCTGAGACTTTGTGTTTCAAGTCCTTAAAATGTTTTTCCTTATTTTTCTATGTCCCCACCGAGAGACCAACACACCTTAAAAAAATAATTGCTAGTGGTTATGGACAGTTTTTCATTGGATGCTTAACTTGACCCCTGGACTTGTACCCCACCTGCTGCCATAGCTGGGAGACAAAAGATGCTCCCAGTTCCTGGGACAAACCAAAGGACTGATAAAAAAACATGATTACAACTGAGCCTCAGCCCTGCAGCCCAGCTCTGCCAGCAGGACAACACAAATAACACCCACCCAGCAGCAGCATCGCGACCCACAGACACTTCCCGGGCAGGACAGAAGTGCTGCGGGGTGAAGAGCAACGAGGCTCCCAGGGGTGGTGAAGATACACTCGAGTTTCGTGCCAAAACAGTTGGTTTGAGCCTTAATAAATAAAAAAGCTATCATTACATGACACCTAGAGTTATTGAAGAGCTTGTCTGAGTGCAGACAGAGCCTCGTGCAGCGTTACTGCCCACCGGGGATGCTGAGGCGCTAAGAAAAGCTTCAGCTTTTACAGGTAGAGTCGAGAGCTGATTTATAGGCAGCACCAGGACAGAGCTCTGTCCAGAGCCAGCCCTGCCTGCCGTGCAGCTACAGTTACATATTGCACCAAGCCACCCTTGCTGTGCACGGAAGGGCAGAGGAGATGAGGAGCCACAAGGTGCTGTCCTGGCGTCGCACCGAGGCCACGTCACTCCGCCGTGCTGGGGCTGCACCAGCACTCAGGAGGGGTGACCTGCACCACTCGGCCACCCCTGGGGCCACCTGAGCGTGTCCTCATCACTGCTGCAGAAACGCTGACTTCCCAATGGAGATACAATGAGAAACTCCTCAATAGTGGAGAACTGGGGGCTCCAGGGAGACCTGAGGGACGTTCCAGTGCCTAAAGGGGCTCCAGGAGAGCTGGACAGGGACTTTGGACAAAGGCCTGGAGGGACAGGACAAGGGGAATGGATTCAAACTGCCAGAGGGCAGGGATAGATGGGATATTGGGAAGGAATTCTTGGCTGTGAGGGTGGGGAGGCCCTGGCACAGGTTGCCCAGAGAAGCTGTGGCTGTCCCTGGATCCCTGGAAGTGTCCAAGGCCAGGTTGGACGGGGCTTGGAGCAACCTGGGCTAGTGGAAGGTGTCCCTGCCCATGGCAGGGGTGGGGCTGGATGATCTTTAAAGGCCCTTCCAACCCAAAGCATTCTGTGATCCTGTGGATATCTCACATCTCTGCTGGGGCCATTTGTGCCCACTGGAGCCAACACTGGGGATGTTCAGTGCCAAGGATGCAGCATCAGGCTTGTTCCTCACCCCGGGGTAATTTGTCTCAATCAGCCACAGAGGAGAAAAATAAAGATCTGAAGGAAGAACACCACAATCTATCCAAACTACAGGAGAACATATTGGGAAAGAGCTTGAGGTAATGAACTTAGAGATTGATTCTCTTAACCAACACTGCGATGGGCTGCAAATTAAAGTTAGAGGGATGGGGGAAAGGCTGCAATTATCAGGATATTGTGAAGCTGAGTGAAAGTATGAAGTGGCTGAGGAAAACTTAATGATTATTAAAGACAGTGTTTCAGATTCTGATTTCAGGGACACTATGTAAATTGAAAATGATTCCAGAGGAACAAGCTGTATTTCCTCAGAGGCACCCAGCAACCCTGGCTGGTGCACAGCTGTCTTTAGGACACAAGGGAGAAAGGAGAGTGCATTTCTTCCTTATTTCCTACAGTCTAGATACATTACCAGTAACCAGAAAAATTTAGAGCTAAACAGTTTTCTGGTAGAAATTAGTGATTCGTCAAAACTGGGAAGCTCCACTGGGATTTTAATCAGATTCAGCTGGAAACCAGGCAGGGTTAGGACTGCCCTTGGAACAGATTCTCCAGGCTGCAACAGCTCACAGAGACAGGGCAGAACTTTATGTCTCTCCAGGGAGAGAAATATGTTTTTTTCCAAGCTGGAAGAAATCTAAAATCCAGAAGAAAAAAGCCCTGAGGGCACAGATGCCTTCAGACACACCTGCTCTCCGAGCAGCTCCCTGTAGAAAGCTCATCTGACACAGCACCTACATGTGACACAGCCACTTGACAAGTGATGCAAAACCCAGCTTAAAATTGCTCAGCAAATGATGTTAGGGGGCAAACACAGTCTATTCCAACCCAAATATAGCTCCAGACTGCACAAATCATCTCGAGTTAAAAGAGAAGGACATCTAAAGGTCCAGAAGCAGGATCTGAGGAGGAGGGGATGGGAGATGCAGACTCAGTGGGAAACCATCCCGCCTTTGAAGTCAACAGGAGTTTAGTCTTTGACTTCAGCAGGGTGAGGACTTCACAGGTGTCTATAAACAGATCTGAGGCAGCTCCTCAGGGAGTGTGGACAACACAGGCTGTATCCTGCTTTCACCCCAGGGAGCTGGGGCAGTGTTTGAGGGAGCTGGCTGGAGCTGGGCCTGCTCGTGTACCCCCATCCCAGTGCAGAGCAGAGCAGTCACTGCCCACGACTGATCTGGGCTGTTTCTGGTGCTTTACCATGAACAAGAATCCTGTTGAAGGTGCCAGTTTTCTGTCCCCATTTAACAACAAGGATCACAGAATGATTTGGACTGGAAGGGACCTTAAAGAACATCTAGTTCCAAGCCCCTGCCAGGGACAAGGATGCCACGTGCTAGATCAGGTTGCTCAGGGCCCCATCCCACCTGGCATTAGTTGGATCCCATAACTGTGTTACACCTCTCAGCCCAGCAGCACCCCTCAGGCAGCAGACAGAGGTGGAGGGCAGCACCTGCCTCAGGAGGAGGAACCTTCTCCAGAGGTGCTCAGTGCTCAGCTGGCAGAGCTGAAATCGCTCAGTGATGAGATACAAACAAGTAAGGTCAGAGCAGAGCTTTCAGACCTGACTGCAGATGGACAGCAGCACACCCCTGGGTCAGTGAGGAGGCACAGGCATTGCTGTGGGGAGGTGATGCCTTGTGTGGGCTGCCCAGCCATGCTTGGAGGTGGCATTTCCAAGGCTGTGATGAGAGGTGCTACTGCCCCAGTGACTGTAGGTGACTGTAGTTTCTTTGCACTGGGCTTTCAGGAAGCATGCACTCCAATCTTGCATTGATCCTTCAAGCTGGAGAGGCCTGGCCAAGTCCCCATTAGGATCATTTGCCAGTCCAGTAATAACAGGTATATATGCAGAAGCAGGTTTCCACGTGACATTACAATACTGGCAGAAATCCTTATGCATTTAGAGCAGAAAAAAGTGCTTCCAGCTTATATCTCAGAGAGAACTGGCATAAGCCCTGAAACAAAAGTACCTCCAGCTGGTGCAAGGTGACTGTGCCAGGAGGGCTTTGCAGGTCTGGTGGTACCTTGTCTAGCATGGGCCATGCTTGGCCCGTGAGCAGGACAGATGTGCCACGTCGCATCGGATTAGCACAGAGCTCCAAGCCCTTGTGACACACCTGCAGGAGCAGTGACTTGCGACAAGACTGTACAAACCACCCCAGAACTGGTTCCTCTGCTGCCCACTCCAAGGTCAGCAGAGTGGCAGGATGCAACAGCGTTTCCATCCTGTATCCCCAGGAGATGCTGCTTCCCTGAGCTGTTTTGTTTCCCGGAGCTGTGGATGCATCTCCCAGCCCCGTGGTTGATACAACCTTTTTCCAACACACTTCCCAGGTACTCTGCATGCTTGCATTGGTATTTCCTTCCCCACAGTCTTGCAATATCAAGGGAATTAAAATAATTATATAATCTTTCCACAGCCCCACAGTTCTGGATGGTGGAAGAACAGTTAGTACTCGGAACAATAATTCTAGATGAAAGGAAAAAAATATCACAACACCAAAATATGGGGCTCTATCCCAGTTTCTGCAGAGACCTCATTCCCATGTAGTCAGTAAGCAGCATGGTCCACAGCCATGGCAACAGCTTTGGGCTTCCAGGGTCTGGTTCTGCTGGGGACTGTCTTGGGCAAAGGCTGCAGTCACTCAGGTGGCATCTCCAACCTTGAGGAGCAGCAGCTCACACAGAATCCCAGCCTGGGTCAGGCTGGAAGGGACCACAGTGCCTCATCTGGTCCCCCCTCCCTGCTCCAGCAGGGCCATCCCAGAGCACACGGCACAGGATTGTGTCCACACAGCTCTGGAATATCTCCAGGGAGGAGACTCCACACCCTCCCTGCTCTCTGGGCAGGGCTGGGGCACTGCCCAGCCAAGAAGTTCTTCCTCCTGTCCGGCTGGAACTTGCTGGGCATCAGTTCCTGCCCGTTGCTCTTGTGCCATTGCTGGGCCCCCCCGAGCAGAGCCTGCTCCATCCTCTGCCCCCTCCCTGCAGCCCCTGACACACCTTGGGCAGGGCCCCTCTCAGGCTCTGCTCTGGAGGCTGAACAGCCCCAGCTCCCTCAGCCTTTGCTGCTCCCACAGCTGCTCCATCCCTGGGGCATCTCCGCAGCCTGCGCCGGCCCCGCTCCAGGAGCTCCCTGTCCCTGCTGTGCTGAGGAGCCAGAGCTGGGCCCAGCCCTGCAGATGTGCCTGCCCAGGGCTGGCCAGAGGGGCAGGATCCCCTCCCTGCCCTGCTCCAGTGCTCCTCCTGCTGCCCCCAGGATCCCATTGGCCTCCTTGGCCCCAGGACACACGGCTGGGCAGGGACAGCTGCTTGTCCCCCAGGACCCACAGGTCTTCTCCTCTGAGTAACAGCCACCAAGGTGATACTGCTCTTTCCAGGGGCTCCAGTTCTGCTTCCTTAGTTTATTTGCTGTTTATAGCCAGTGTGCAGGTTGAAAGCAGGAGCTTTTCCAGCACATTTGTTGCTGGGATTGACCTTGGCTGATGGTGGGCGGGAGTGACTTCTAGGAAGTGGCTGTGGACCAGGCAAGTAGTGCAGGACTATCCTGGGCTTTATCAGAGTTTTACTGAGGACTTTCACGCAGATGACACTTGCCAAGTCTGAACACATAGAAGAGAAAGAGGAGGAGAGAAGCTGGTCCCACTACAAGGACCCAGCCCTGCTTCAAGGACACAAGGCAAGTAAGGTCCTGGTTCGCTGCAAGGTCAGGAACATTCTGTTTGGGCAGCGAGTACCTCCTCACACAGCACTGTATGAAACAATCCCTTGTTTTATAACTCCTGGCACAGAGGCAACACTTGGCCTCAGGTCTCCTTTAAAATTCCTCGCACTCTTCGATTTTCTGCTTTCTGTGTTCAGGGCCAAAATTGACCTCATGCATCATAACCCTCTGGTTGTGCTACTGAGAAGCACCTTCCCTGCTCCCTGTGCACCTGGCTGGAGCTATTTAACATACCTCTTTTGATCTGGGTTTTTCAAAAAGCAATGCAAGTTTTTCAAATCCTAACAGTGATTCAGGGCCTACGGGGCAGTATTTGAAGGAGACAGATTGTTGCAGGAATCCCAGAATCCCAGAATGGTTTGGGTTGGAATGGACCTAAAAGATCATCTTGTTCCAACCCACTGCCACGGGCAGGGACACTGCAATAGGTTCCTGCAATGAAGAGAGGAGCTTTGCTGGCACTGGGTGACGGGGGTGCTGGCGCTCCAGTTGTGCACTATCAGTGCAGGAGCTCAGTGCTTCCCACTCCTTGCACACCACAACGCCCCTCTGTGCTGGTCTCACAGGGCTGCAGGGGGATGCACCTGCTGATCAGAGGCTGCTGACAAGTGGGACAGAGCCTGGGGCTGAGCGGGTGTCCTGCCCTTCACACACTGTGCTGGCCACTAGACCCCGTGGTCTGCATCATGCTCGGTTTATTGCCCTGTACATCCTACTTTACACTCAGCGTTTTCCAGAGTGGAAAACAGTGAAGAAAAACAGCTCTGAAAGCAGGAGAGAGTGTGGGAGTTTGATTTGAAGTCAGGAACAGTGTCAGCATTCACAGCTCTGCTGTAACTGCAGCAGAACAACATCAGCTCTGAAGGGCAAACACCAGCAGTGCCCCAGCCCTGAGCCAGCCAAGGGCTGAGTGCTGAGAGTTGGACCCCAGAGCCCACAGGCCTTGCTGGGCCCCAGAGCCTTCCTGTGGCACGTGCACAGGGCAGGACTCTCGCAGGGGTGTGGAGCATCCCCAGACATGGGTGCTGGCAGCTCCCTCACCCACTGCACCCTTTGCCCACCAGCAGCACATCAGTGCCAACAGCATCTCAGCAAGCCCGGGAGCTGAGATCAGTCCACTGGCCTGGGCGACCTCCCACCAGTGCATCCTTGTCTTGGCAAACATCACTGCACCCTGAGGCTGAGCCAGACATCACCAACCACCCCGCGGGCTTCTCCACAGTAGGCTCCAGCTGTTCCAAAGGAGCTTCCCACCCAGCCTGGGAGTCACTGACCTGCAGAGCAGGGCTCCTGCTCGGGCCAGGCACCAGCTGCAAGGCTGGCCTGGAGCAGGAGAACCCATGCTGTTGGTCCAGCAGCCCCAGCACTGTTTGGAATGGAGCACAGAGCATCTGTGCTCAGCCAGGGTCCCCTCTCCAAATCACATCCTGAGCAAGCCAAACTCCAGGCCTGGTATTTTGGCAGTGCTTACAGCCTCCTTTTCCCTCCTCAGCCTGGAAAGCCTCTCTCACTTGCTGGGAAGGTTCACCCCAGATCTGATCTGTTTGTGGCTATCAGGGTAACACCAAGATGACCAGAACAGCTCAGGTCCCCAGGAACCCCGGGGACCCCTGAAACCACCCATGACACTTAAATCCAACACATGGGGACAGCAGACACCCCACTAGGATCTGTGTCTAATGGGCTAAGCCACAGGGGGCTGGAAGCACCAAAGGATCCCACTATATCAGCTGTGACAGCCAAACACTCTGGGCCACCACATCCCCTTCAGTTCTGGGCTCCTCAGCACAGCAGGGACAGGGAGCTCCTGGAGCGGGGCCGGCGCAGGCTGCGGAGATGCCCCAGGGATGGAGCAGCTGTGGGAGCAGCAAAGGCTGAGGGAGCTGGGGCTGTTCAGCCTCCAGAGCAGAGCCTGAGAGGGGCCCTGCCCAAGGTGTGTCAGGGGCTGCAGGGAGGGGGCAGAGGATGGAGCAGGCTCTGCTCGGGGGGGCCCAGCAATGGCACAAGAGCAACGGGCAGGAACTGATGCCCAGCAAGTTCCAGCCGGACAGGAGGAAGAACTTCTTGGCTGGGCAGTGCCCCAGCCCTGCCCAGAGAGCAGGGAGGGTGTGGAGTCTCCTCCCTGGAGATATTCCAGAGCTGTGTGGACACAATCCTGTGCCGTGTGCTCTGGGATGGCCCTGCTGGAGCAGGGAGGGGGGACCAGATGAGGCACTGTGGTCCCTTCCAGCCTGACCCAGGCTGTGATTCTGGGAATCAGAGGGATGGCTCTGGCTTAGCCATGGCTCTGCTCTGGACTCTGAAGGCCTTGATGGCTTCCCCAGGACCTCCCCTGCATGACTGGGCACAGTGCAGGTGTCCACACCACAGGTGGGCACAGGCTCTGACAACACAGTTTATTATCACTGGGCTGCAGAGGTGGTTTCCCCAACAGAACGTGCCACACAGAACTATACAGACTAATCCCTGTAAACACAACAAAAGTGGACACCAGGTTTCTGCTGCACCGCACCAGCAAGGTGCACACCAGGGAGAAACTCCACAGCTCCTCTGGGAGACTGGATGTGTGTGGGAAGCACATAAACACCGGGCCTTGGCTTGCAGGGAAAAAAGGCACTTGTGCCCACAGGCTCCTGCCCCTCCTGGCCCAGTCCTTACAGACCCAATCCAAGGTCTCCTTCTCCAAGGAACCTGCTTGCCCTTCACTGCTGCAGGCAATGGGAGAACCACCGTGTTGCTATGAGAAAGGAGGTAAAAATAACTTTGCTACTAGGATGGAGTATTAGGGTGGATGCAGAACAACCTGATTGGTTTTGTGCTCACTCCAGCGCTGTTCCCTCTGTGGGACATCAACTCCACCACCTCATGGATGAGCTTCCTCTGCCCTGTCCAACCCCTCTTCCTGACTTCACCCCCGTGCAGAGTCCAGTCAAGTGCTCCTGTAAATTCCTCATTCATGGCTCAGCATAAGTGCTTTTGAAAACATAAGACAAAGTGGGAACAGGAGGCAAATTCGTGTTGAGGGCTGTGCCAACGTGATAACCACCACTCTGCAGTGTGGTGACAGGGCTGCACATCCCACACCGCCTCCGCCAGCTCCAGGCTTGGCCCTACACGTGCTGCCGTGTGCAGAGGGGCTTCAGCAGGAGCTGGGAGCTCAATTACCCCACTCCAAATAACATAAGAGTTTGCACAGGTGCCTTTGCAGCAAAACAAACGGAGCCAAGGCTGAAGGGATATGGGGCACCAGCGCTGGCCCTGCTTGTGCCTACACCACCATTCCCAGCTCCTTTGAACACAGAGGCAGACGGGAAGGACTAAATTAACAGCTGGGAATTTACAGTGTGAATGCAGTGAACCTGCTCGTGTTAAGCCTGGCACCTCAAGACGTTATTAGGAGACAATAATTTTACTTGGCATTGTCTGGAGACAAAAGGAGTCAGGGTTCTGCAGAGGCTGTGACAACATGAGCACCAGAGGCAGGGCTTTCTGAAACACCCATGTATTGTAGGGACAAGCCCCCCATGACTTTTCAGAATACCCCTAAGTGCTCCCATGATCTGTAAATGCACATCCATCACCTGGCACACCAAGCCATGGAAGCCCAGCCTGCTCCCTGCACGGAGCCCTGTGGGAGCCAGGGCCGCCCTTTCCCCATCCCCCCCAGCCTCAGCCAGGCCCCCAAACTCCTCATTTTCTCTATAACATGCACCTGCCCCACATTTCTGATGCCTGTCACCCTCAGGACACGGCAGAGGACACCATGCTGGTGACATGCCACGGGGAGGCTGCCAGCCACCCATACAGAGCCCAGTCCATATTTTGGTGTGCTCCCTCCAGACCCTCCTCCAGCACCACCTGAATCCCAACACAGCCAGGACCCAGCCCTCCTCAGCGGAGCTTTACTCCCTCAGATGACAGGGGAGCAGGTTTGTTGCTAAATAGGAGATTTTTGATTGCAACATGCCAAGACAAGGAGTCAGGAACAGTCACCCACGTCAGGGGCCAAAACCAGCGCCCAGCCCAGGGCGCACAGGTACCAGCACTTCTCCATCCCTTCGCCTGCAATTTGTCCTGGCGTGGGAAGGAGAAAGAAACATCTGCTGGCCTCCCTTGGGCAACCCAACGTGCTCATACATCCTGGCTACACTTTGGTCTCTCTTTCCTTCACTCTTTCTGATTTAAAACGTCATTTGCAGCTTTGAGCAGATACTTGAAGCAAGCTGAGTGCTGTTCTCAAAGAAAAAAGAAACACCAAAACCTTCTCCTCTGGAAAAAGGACAGGTTTGCTTTGAATGGAATTGCACTTTGGACTTGCTTCTTTGTCGTGTTTTATGTTTTCCAAGCACTGCATAGGATTAGCTGGTTAATTAATACTTAGTATTATCCTTACAGATGGAGAGAGCTTCTAAGAACTCAAGGTAAAATATTTTAGCAATACAGATTTGTGCCAACCTAAATTTATACCCTTAAGCATAATGAGATTAGTAACAGGGAAAAAAACAAGATAAGAGTAATAAAACACGGATCCTTTCTATGCACACACTGGTCTTTTTGCCTTTAGAAGTCCCATTCTCACCCTACACAGAGAGAAGGTTTAAACTCCTTCATTCATTTTTAATCAAAGTACAGATTAGCAGCCAGGGTGAAAGGCTGAAGAGGAGCAAGTGGCACTGCGAGGACCAGTGATGCACTGCAGGGGGACTGGGGCAAGGAATGGCCAGTCCAGACCCCACTGGGACACGTCCCTGTCTGCTGGGCCCCGTCAGCGTGCAGAGAGGGCTGAGCTGAGCCCGTGGCGATGCTTGATATCGTCACCCAGCAGGACTTGGGGCCACTTGTGCCTCTGTCCCCCAACCAGGCACTTCCCCACACCTCCCAAAAGAGCTCAGCACAGCCCAAGCATCCCAAGTGGGAGGCAGGATAAAGCTGGCTCAGCCACAGCCCAGTCCCACCTCCAGATCTGAAGATCTCAGAAAATATTCCCGCTCTAAGCCACATAGAAAAATAAATTAAAAATCACTGAAAGGAATCCAGACGAGGTCACTAAACATTTCATTTTGAAACGTTTCTTTCCATTCCAACCTTTTCAGCTACTTCCAGTAGAAGTTTCAGTTAAACTGTTTTGACAGAGATTTTGAAGGTTGCATCAAGATGAAAAATTCAGATTTGCACTGAAAAATGTAAAAATAAGGTATAAAAATCAAAGCTGGATGTAGCTCAGGTTGGGTTTGTTTTTGGCAGGGGGGGCAGAACAGATGATCCCCACAGCTCCTTCCAGCCTAAGCTTTTCCATGTTTCCACGCAAACTATTTTAAAACGCTTTCAAATATTTTGTCAGGAAGAGCCTTCTCAAAAAATAGCCTTTTCGTCAACAGTTAATCTTAGCAGTAAAAGAGCATTTCACTTGAAAAATGCCACTGAGCTCAGGGGGCTCAGTAACTTCCTCTGCTCCTGGCTCCAATCGAACTCGGCTGTGACTTGCTCCCCCTTTGGCTGCCCTTCCCTCCGAATTACACAGCCCTCTGCCCAGGTCATTTGGAAAGACAAAATCCCAAGTAATTAGACAGGTTAGATTTTACCCTGTGTCCCATGTGCAGCTTGCCTAGCAGGGGCTAGAAGAGTATTTATGATGAGGGTGGCATCACACTGAGCAGGCCCAGGGGCTGGAGGAGCCCCTGGAGAGGCTTCCTGGGGGTACTCAGGCTGCCCACAGCACACTCTGGTGTTCAGGGTATTTGCAGCACCTGGCAGTCCTGATTTGCAGCCTCCATCCCCATCACCCTGCACTGAGCCAGGCTCTGAATCACGAGTCTCCCAGCCCCACATCTCCTCCACCTGCACAGCTTGCTGCTCCCAGTGCCGAGCCAGCCCGGCCCACTCAGCACACACCGGATCACAGGTACATGAGTCACCCCAGTGCTTTCAGCCTCTATTTCTGGCTCCCTACATCACAACAGGATCAATAGCTGATGTGTCGACATCCCCTGCTATTTTTCCTTCCCAGGAGCAGCATCCCATCCCCTCTCCTCCCATCCCATCCCATCCCCTCCCATCCCCTCCTCTCCCCTCCTCTCCTCTCCCCTCCCCTCCC
>VXAY01006959.1:472736-503837 GCA_013399855.1 Oxyruncus cristatus | reverse complement strand
ATCCCCTCCCCTCCCCTCCCCTCCCATCCCACCCCACCCTTCTGGGGTTGAGGACGTGCCCACAGTGTGCCCCCACCAGACCCACTCAGGGCTGCCAGTGCCATTTGCCCCCCAGGCACTAAACTTTTGGGGCGATGGGGCAGGTGGGATTTCGGGGGGCAGAGCTGCGGGTGGGTGCAGGTGGAAGGAGAGCTGCACACCTGCTGCTTGGGCACAGCCAGCTCCCAGGATGGCACAGCAGGGCCTCACCTGGAGCCAGGGCACCTGCACTTGCATTGCTCCTGCTACCTGATGTTATTATGGGAAACATAACTGATGGCAGTCCAGAAAGAGGGAACAACCCAAATTCTCCAGGGACTTCTCTAGGGGGAACTAGGAATAACTATGGGCAGCAAAAGGCCTCCTTCCTGGAGCACTGCTCTCCGTCCTGGGAGAAGAGCAACCCTGCAGCAGCCCATGGGAGGGCTCCTTTCCCTCTCACAGAATGGTCTGGATTAGAAGGGACCTTTAAAGACCATGCAGTCCATGGGCAGGGACATCTCTCCCTAGACCAGGCTGAACAGAGCCTCTTCCAGCCTGGCCTTGAGTGCTGCCAGGGATGGGGCATCTGCTCCTCTAACATGGGCAGACAAGGAGCATCCCCAGTGCACTTGCAGGGATGATAAAAATTCCAGTTTCTCCACAAAGGAGACAAAGCTCCTGCTTTGGCCAGGGGACAGCAGTGCTGCTGCCTGCTGAGCACAGCCTGGCCAGGTAGAGGTGGCCTTCCCTGGAGCGCTCCCAGCAAAGACTGGCTGCTCCTTTGCAGGAAGGAAAGAGGATCCTTCGAGCAAGAGCTTCCTGCAGCCTTCCCAGCCGTGCAGGACTATCATCTCCATTACACCTAAAATAGAGCAAAGCATTTGCCTCTTTCACTTTGTGTGGAGACACCAATAATTAGAACAAAGAAGGAGCCTGAACTTTGCAGTGATGGGAACTTCAGTGGGGAGGGATCACATTGGCAGGAAAATCAATCTGCTGCAAAAAGGGAAGAGAAAAAAAATCAACCCATGGGGCCAGAGCTCTTCAGTGAGACTAACAGTGTGTTCAAGCTGAATTTGGGGGCCCCAATTAGACAGCTCGGATTAAACAAAGACTGGCAGAAGATCTGCCTAGAAAAAAAAAAAAAATCTGACCTAAATAAGACATTTTCAAAGCTGAGATCAGTGTGAAGAGCAGCTGTGACCCACTCACATCCACTGTCAGCTGGGTCTAGGTCTGCAACAAGAGGGTCCCATCCAGTGGCAGGAGGGCCAGGTTTACAGGGGAGGCACAGCTGTCAGGGAGACATCCCAGAAGGAGTTAACACACCACACGCTGCAGGAATATTAATTCAAGCCTCTTCTTTGTAATCTTAAAGATTCAATTTTAGAAATTACAGCTCACAGGGAATTACTCACTGAACCTGGAAACAACAGGCTGGAAGGAAGAAGTGTAAGTGCTCCTGCCAGGCCCTGCTCAACAACGGCAGGAGAGAGGAGCCAGCCTGGAGGGGGAGCAGGGACACCACTCCGGGGCCACGGCCCCGGACCAGCCTAGGAACCTGGCAGCACCGAGAGCACCGATGGGAAGTGCTCAAGAGGTGATAGAGGAGGTGCCACGAGTGTGGGTTACTGTGCCAGCCCTGATCACCCACCCCACGGTTGGGGTCTCTGCTGCAGGGTGTAGCATCCCAGGCGCTGCCCCACTCTCCCTCTCCAGCAGAATGAGCCCTGCACCCGCCCGAATGGCACGAGAAGCTGAACCAGGCTGAGCCAGGCACAGCCCCCCAAACCCTGCCCTACACTCAGCCCCTGCAATGGGCACAGACGGAATCACCACGGGATACCCTGTGTTTTGGGATCTGTGATGGGTCTTTTTCTGCTCCCCAGCACCACTCACCCCAGTACATAGAGGGCTTGGGCACCCTCTGATCCTCAAATCCTTCTGCCAGAGTGTGGCAGCTCCAAGCAACCATATGCAGCAAGCAGCTCACTGGGAACCAGAGCACAAGGAGGGGCTGTTTAGGCACTTCTCAGGCTCCTGCCACAGCAGTGGCCCAGAAGCTGAGGCACAAACGTCTTCGGGGCCAGATCCAGGGCCAGCAGGAGTGCCCAGCATTTGCAAGCTGGGAGGGGGCTTCTGTGAGAGAGCAGTGACTGGGGGGGGCTGCAGGGGGTCGGGGATGTATTGAAGGTGCCCCCACTCATCTCACAGCAGTGCGTTGCTGTACATCCCCTCCATCGCTGCCAGGGATGGAGGCCAACCCAGTGACCTCCGTATCCCGACGGGGGGCTTTGGGAAGGGAGCCAGGGTTTGCTTGTAGCTCTGCAGCCCTGGCAGGGACCGTGGCTGGGACAAGACCCCGCCATCACTCCCACTCCTGCAGCTGGAACACAGGGATTTATAACATGCCTGCTGGCCCCAGAAATGGGAAGCTCCAAGTCCTATATTCAGCCTCTTGTTTGTGTAAATACATGGTTGGGTTCCCTAATGGATTTTGTAGACTGTTACGTTCATCTGAGGTGTTTGGGGAGGACAGAAGTGCTCCCAGGCCCAGCAGCCCACCTTGCCCACGCCGGCACAAGGCTGCAGGTCAGCACCACTCTCCCACCACGCTCCCACCACGCTCCCCCCACGCTCCCAGCCTCCTCCGTGCCTCCGGCAGCCTCGGGAAATCACACCGCTTGTTGAGCGGCCTCGCTCGGACCCAGCCGTCCAGCTCGGAGACAACGGTACCAGACACACACCATTCACTTGAGCAAATAATTGTGTTTCCCTCAATATCACCCCAGGCCTGGCTGGGAGCCTGGACCCCCCCAAGCTGGGCACCCCCACCCCCCAACAGGAACCACAACCCCCCCGCACCGCAGCCTGTAGCCCACACGCCCCGTCTGAAGTGCAATTAAAGCAAACATTATTTTGCTGTCACCCAGTCAGAAAGCATTACAACACCCTGCACATCGGATGCAGTTGGAGGCAGAATAACTCCCATGGAGAAGGAGGGTCTCCCTGGGCGCTCGCTCCCGACGACACCCGTTTATGGCAGCTTTCAAGTCTGCACCGAGGTTAAACCCCGAGCATTAGTTAAATAATCAGCTAAATGACACTGCTTAGCCCGCCAGACCTCCAGAAGGTGCAGAAGCCAAATGAGTCAGAGCAGCTGAGGAGGGCAGGAGACCTGGCTGGCAGTGGGGACCAGCCCAGGACCACTCGGACACTCAGCCCCCTACTCCTGGGCGTGGGAACAGCACAGGGGGACCTCCCCAGAAGCTGAACTAGCCCCCACCTACCCCTCCCTCACCCCCAACCCGAAGCAGAAATTACTCTCTAATTTTTGCAAAAACAATAAGTTTAATTTGAAAGGGCATAATTCTTAATTTATGTGTTGTCATGAACAAAGACAGCAAAAGTAGGTCATTTCATTATCTGCTGCCTGAGTATTTTGCCAAGGAGCCAAGACATAAAGCTAAACAAAATCATCACCGAAGGTTTGGGATTTGTTTGTGGAAAAAAATATTATGGTTATTTTTCTACTTGCTTGATTTGCAAATCTTGGATTGCAGAGCATATTTAGCTTGGCTTTAAAGCATGCATTTATTGTGACTGTCAAATTCGATAGTGCTGCCTATAGTCAAAGAGCAATCTTTATGGATACACTGTCTCAATTTATAATTCAATATCACAGCTTTGAGAACTCCTACAATAAGTCAGCCAACAACAAAAAAGCCTAAAATGTCTGTATGCAAATAAACATGTCAGTGCATGAATGAGCACCTTCCAGGAAGGGCCTGCCAGCTCCCTCCGCGCTGCACACCTCCCAGCCGGCTGAAGCACGGCAGGGGTGGAGCAGCCCAACCCCTGGGAGCTGTGCCCGCTCCCGCCAGCCTTCCTGAGGGTTTGGGGAGGTGCTTCCAGGTCAGGGAGAACAGCTTGTGTGAGTCGGGGACTGTACCACCTGCTCTGGGACTGCACGAAGAGCCCTCCCTTGCCAGCTCACACGTCACAGCAGGCACCTCAGCACTCTGAGCAGCACCCAGGAGGACCTCCATCACCTTGGGGCACACCAGGGCTTGGCTTTCCCTCAACACGCAGAGGACGGATCTCCAGCACCCTTGGGATGGGGCAGCCACGCCCGGGTGAGCAGCAATGACTCACTGAGAGCCTCCCGGGCACCTCCTCCTGCTGCACCCTGTGGGCCCCCCCTGCCCGCAGCCACACTGATGCCCAAACACCCATCCTGACCCGTGGGATGATCCCACAAGTCCATCCCATGGCTAAGATCATCCACAGGTGATTGCAGCGCTGTGTCCTTTCCTCTGCTGTCCTGGGTCACCGACAGGTGTCCTGGGGCATTGCAGACGTGTGCTGTGGGTGGGCCTGTCTCCAGCCTCATGCCTTGCATGGTTTCACACTGATGCTCTAGCCTTGCCCAATATTATTCCACCGCTCTTGAGGCTACTGATAAACCTGTTGCCATGACCACTCTGCTCAGCCCCATGAGATAATTGCTGTGGTGGTGAGGACACTGCCTGGGACATCCCTGCAGAGCATCTCAGCCCTTACTACTCCCTGGGAACTGGCTCAGCTGAGGGAAAAGCTGGAGCTTATCTAGAGTTCGGGGGTCCCAGGTCAGGGCAATGGAGCCCAGTAACAAGTAGCCAGTGACAGCCTGGCACACCTTGCCTGGTCTGAGTGGGGACCATCCACACCCCTGTGCACTGCCTGGGCATGGCATGTGGCTTTGGTCCTTGGCAGTGGAGGGGCTTGGAGTGGAGCTACTGCTGCCACAGCTCCTGGTGCCAGCACCTCTTGCTGTGCCTGGGGCAGGAAGAGCTGTGCCCCTCCCCACAGCAGCCTTTCCCGAGCACAGTGCTAAGGGATGGGTTGGGGAGCAGGTCCAAAGGCAGCCTAGGCTGGGGCTGGGGTGTGCTGGGTGCTGGAGCTGGGTGCTGGGTGCTGGAGCATGCCCAGCACTGCCTGCCAAGACACAGCTTTGGGGGTTCCCTGAGCCTTTGCTTGCTGGTGGCACCACACCAGCACGGGTCACCCTCCCGTCCCCACCCCGGGCAGTGCTGTCATGGGCTCTGGAGCTGGTGCTGTGGGGGCCGTGGCCGTGGGTGAAACCTGACAAGAGACCTCTGAACCTCAGAAAGTCTCAGACAGGCAGCAAAGCCAAATAGCAGCTTCTGTGTCCATCTGCAGCCAAATGTGTGGTGATTTGGGGCTGTTTTCACCGTGCTGAGCTGACAAGCTTCACCTGCTTTCTCAGGATGGTGTGTTTTGGGACTGAGCATCCAGTGGGGATGGAGGACAACCCCAAAATTGCAAGGGGTGAATCGCACGTGGCACTGCTGTCCTGAGAGCACAAAGCTGGCTCAGCTGCTTGAGGGGGAGACGGACCCTCCTCCTCCCTGTGTCAGTCAGGCAATGCCTCTGGCAGCCACTCAGACTCCCACAAAGGGCTGCCCGAGGGAAATACCCTGCAGATGGGGGGCGTTGCTGCAAGACCCCCACCTGACTCAGAAACCATCAGCAGGTCCTTGAGAACAAAGCTGTGCCATGAGCATCCACTGTTCATTTTGCCTCCAGAGTGTGGCAGCTCCAGCAGATTGTGGCAGATTGTTTGTAATCAGTCAACAAAGAGGAGAAAAAATCCAAAGTGTTGAGTAATTTCAGCTCCTGATCACAGCTGAGGAAACTGTGACATTCTCAGACAACAAGATACTCATGTTTTGAGGCTGCTGTGAATTACTGCTGTAGCCTGCTCTGAGGAAACCACCTGGCCACCTCCTCCCATTGCCAAGGGATAATTTCTGTGGTATGCTGAAGGTTTTCCTTCTTCAGCACTTGATGGTGGAAAGGTTCTCATCATCTTTGAAGCTCTGATCCACCAGCACCTGGTTGTTATTCCTGAGTTTTAGGACTGTCCTGAGCAGGCATGACATGGCCCAAGGAGCTCCAGAGATAATCCGTGCTTTCTACTCAAGTCCTCATTAGACCTGCATTTCTTAATTCCCCTGAGAGAAGGCTTGGAGGAGGTTTCATAGACACAAGCCCACCCTTTTCAAGCCAGGGTGAAGATCTGGCAGAGCAGAGACCCAATTGCCCTAAAGGACATCCTGCTGTCATTCTGCCTCCTCCAAGACATGGATTTCATTCCAGAGGGCTGGATCCTGATAGGTGCTGAGCACTTGCATTTTTTCATAGCAGACAGCCTGATCTATAAGCATTTAATAAGACTGAACAGTTTTCCTTTTGCCCACTGACGGATAAAATGGGTTTGTGGGAGGATTAGGGAGCAGAGGTGGGAAACATCTTTATCTGCTAATGATCCTGTGAATTATACATGTTTAGTATTCACGCATCTGAAGAAGAGGCAAACACAGCCATTTTCTGTGGAATGACCTTTACCAGCAGCCAATACATTTACATTTAATTTAGAATTACAATTACTGGGTCAAATTGGGAGCAAGTGGAACTTAGATTTATTGAGAAGAGACAAAAATTGGTCTTTCTGCCTTCACCAGTAAGACACGGGTTTTTCCATTAAATAACCCCCTCAAACACGATCTCCAGCAGAGACACAGCAGCATCTCATCCCAAATGCCTTTGAGCAGCACTGCTTGTGTGTTTGGCTGGGTGAAGTCTGGTCCAGCACCCATCAGAGCATGGCACAGGCTTTGGTCAGTGTAGACCAAGGGGCTTTCATCACCCCTGCTGCTCATGGGATGGAGCCAGAGGCAGGACCGGCTGGCTGAGGTCCCTTTGGATACCGGAGTTATTGCCTTGGCTCTGGCCTGGCCTTCTGGAGTGAAGCATCTGCCTCTCTGCTGGTTTAGGCAGCGATTTTGCCGGGGCCAGCTCAGCTCCTGTGTGTGCACTGAAGGGTTGGGTTTGGGGTTGTCACTATCTAGAGGAGGTGGCCCTGGCTGGAGGGGACTTAGCAGGACTGAGGGTGTCACACTGTCCCTACCCCCAGCTTTTGTCATGCCTTTAGCAAACCTTTTCCCTTGGCACAGGTCTGGGTGGTTGCCAAGGTCACTTCCCTTGGGAATGGAGCTGCCCCCATTGGGAAGCACTGGATTGCTTGGTTTCTCAGCCCTCCTTCCAAAGTGCCTGTGGAAAATCACCCAGGGACGAGTGAGTGGGAGTGCCTGGGAGTGCAGGGGAAGGATTGCCGGAGTAAGCTGTAGGGTGGGTGTGGTGGATTCTCTTCTGTCTCGCGCGCGGCCCTGACCATCCCCGAGTCTCAAACCCACTCTCTCTTCCACCACCCTCTGGGCCCAGACCCCCCGGAGGAGGTTGCACAGGTTGGGACAGGGCACCCCACTCCTGCCTGCCCTCATGCTGCTGCCAGCCCAGATGGGGTCCCTGGCACGACCCACTGCAGGCTGTGCCAGCTCCACTGGGCAGCTCAGAAAGCAGATCCCAACGTCCCTGGGGATGGAACCTTTGCCAAAGCCACGCTGAGAGGGAAGTGAGTGCTCAACCATGGCTGTGATGGCCCCACAGAGCCCAGGAAGGAGGAGACCCCAGGGAAAACATCACACAGTCCTTACACCATATCTGCCTGTCCTTTGTACAGGTTTCCCCTTCACAAGCATCTTACTGTCTTTTTTAGTCCAACTCTCACCCTCCCTCTTCTGCTAAACCCCTGTGAAGGCCCTGAGAGAAGGGGCAGGACCTGTCCTGCTGCAGCACAGGAGATTTAGGCTGGACTAAATACCCCAGGAGACTTCAGGCTGGATTAAACACTCCATCCTGTCCTGATCGGAGGGACTGACATTGCTGGCCCACAGCAGCAGTGCCCATCACAGGGCAGACACGAGGGCACACGGGTCACAGCCTCTCGCAGTCGTAGCCCCAGGGCAAGTTGCAGCAGGTGATGGTATCCAGGAGGAAAAGGGCAGCACAGAAACAAATCACCTCAGTTATTATCCATAGCAAAAAGTAAAATAAGGAGGGAGCTGTGGAAAAAGCAATGAAGCCTGACAGGGTGATTTGGGGATGCAGGAAGAGGCTTCCAACCCAGGCACATCCCCCATGCCTGCAGTGAAACCCCCTTTCCCCCCATCTATTTGCCACCTTTGTGCACAGTTTGTGCTGGGAAGTCCTTCCTGGACAGACCACGTGCTTTGGGACAGGGCTGTTGTGCATCACCCCTGCAGTGAGGCAGTGGGGCTCTGGGATCAGCACAGACGAAACCATTGGGACCTTCCTGCCACCCCTGTACATCCAGCCAGGCTTGTCTCACAGCTCCCTGGGGGTTGTTCAGGTAACTGTCCTGAAGGGTTCAGAGTTGCCTGCAGTAATTAATGATCTCTGCATTTTGACAGGGTCATTGCAAGTATTCCTGCCTGCACCGAGCCATCGCAGCTGGAGGTGGAGTTCGGTGGCACCACGGTCTGTTCCGGGAGGGCTGGGGATGGAGGATGGTGTCCCCATCACTGTGCCAGGGCAGCCACCTTTGTGCAGAACTGGGAGGAGAAGGGAGGTGAGCTCTAGCAAAGGGGTTTCCTGGAGTGAAGGGGGAAAGGAGCAAACAAGCTCTACCAGGCAATGACGTGGCACCCCCCACCCCAGGTCAGCAATTTCAGCTGATATTTAATTCACACACCACGGGCACAAAGTCCGTGCCTGCCACAGCCTGGGAGCCCACAAGACCAACCCCCCAGCAGAAGATCAGCCCTCTCACATGCCTGCAGAGTTGTCTCTTGTATTTCTTTCTCAGCCCTGTAACGTGTCAGCAGAGTGTGCCGCACTGTACTCAGTAATCACAAAGCACTGCACGCATTAACAAGCAATTTCTCGTTAAAGTCCCCATGTGTGCCATGGATGGGAGCACAGGAGCACCCCCCAGGCTCCCTTGGCTCGGGGCTCTGGCTGCTCAGATGGCTCCTGCCACGCTGCTCGGCTCTGTTCAGGCACAGTCCCATGTTCAGGGTTTTCTCCAAGCTCTTTCACCTCCAGCTCTGCAGATGTTTGTGGATCTCAACAGGCTCCACTGAAACACTGAGTTCCTGCAAGGCTGGAGTCCAGCTGGGAAAGGGGTGCTGTGCCCCACTCAGCCTGTGCCAGTGCAGGCCCGTGAGAGCAGCCTCCCTGTCTGTGTGCCCAGAGCCCCACAGTGCCCCGTGGGACAGCCAGCACCCCTGTTCCAGGCTGGCAAAGGGCCTTTGGCATCACTGCTGTCCCTGTAGCCACACGTGGGGTGCCCATGGCCAGCATCTGCCTTGTGGTCAGCAAGTGCAGGCGAGGCATCCCATCATGTCCCTGTTCCCAGAAGGACCTCATGCCCCCTGGGGAGGGATGCCAGGATGATGATGCATGAAGGATGGGTGTGATGAGGATGGGCTGGATGTCAGTCCCGAGAACTCTTGATCCCAAGGGCATGCCAAGGAACCTGAAAATGGCTCTGGGCACATGGCAAGCACAGGGTGGGCAGCAGGAGCAGGCACAGCATGTGTGTCTCAGGAGCTGCCGATGCTGCTGGAAGGGTGGCAAGGGCTGGAAGTCACATTGTGGTAAACAATATGGTTTCCCTCTCTATATAAATTAGAAAAAAATGTGATCTTTCTTTTTATATATAAATATAGAGAGATGTCTATCATTAAAAATTTATATGGAAAGGTATAGATTGTATAGAAATATGTATCTATCTCTAGGAGGTGAAGTCCTGGCACAGGTTGCCCAGAGAAGCTGTGGCTGCCCCTGGATCCCTGGAATTGTCCAAGGCCAGGCTGGACAGGGTTTGGAGCAACCTGGGCTGGTGGAAGGTGCTGGGATTGGAACGAGATGAGCTTTAGGGTCCTTTTCAACCTAAAGCGGTCTGTGAATCTATGTTATAAAGTTTCTTTTGCCTAGAAATATATATAAAATACTCTATTTTTGAGGGAGTTTCTGAGCTAGTCTGTCTTGGTCCTTCTTGTCATTTACAAGGAGGTCTGGCACACCACTGCTGGCCCTCCTTGCACCAACATTGAAGCAGTTCTCCAGGTCCTGGTGCATCCAACTGGTCCACGCATGGAAGGCACAGCATGCCTTGGGAGGCTGCTCCTGGGTCCTCTTCCTCACCCTTCCTTCTCTGCTGCAGCCAGGCTCTGTCCCTGCCCTTTTCTCAAGCATGG
Source organism: Oxyruncus cristatus (assembly GCA_013399855.1). NCBI lineage: Eukaryota > Metazoa > Chordata > Aves > Passeriformes > Cotingidae > Oxyruncus > Oxyruncus cristatus. Next base: position 493,689 of record VXAY01006959.1, on the reverse strand, counting down.
ACACCACAGGAGCAGGAAGCCAGGAGGAACTGGCACTGACATGCAGCAAAGATGCTGATCCCCACCCCGATCCCTCGACACAGCTGGTGTTGGCCATCCACGGGTGCCCCAATTAGCCAGTGAGTGGGGAGCACACAGCTCACCCCACGGGGCAGTGAGGCACCCAGCCACCGGCCAGGGCTCCCCCGAGTGTCCTGGGGAGCCCCCCGTGCCCCCAGCCCACCTGGCATGGGGTTGGTGCCTTTCATCTTGGCTCTTTCATTCCCGGCACAGCAGGAGAAGCCAATCCTGTGCCGGAGCTGATTGGAAGCCACATCAGAGCGTGAGTCAGGGAGGTGCTCACAGCACACTGCTGCTTCATCCTCCCTCCTGACAAAGGCACGCTCCCTTAAATCCATTACTGGGATTTCATTTTCAAGCCTGTGATGGGGCTGAAAGGGTTGTGAAGCTGTTTGGACACAGCCCCGCAGGGGAATTTAGCTAAGAGCTGCTTTCTCTAAGCCAGCACCTTCATCACCCATCTCTGTGATTAAATCAGTGCTGCAGCTAGAGGTCCAAAAGCCACCTCACGGGACGGCCAAAGCGAGCATGAGCTCTCTGCTGCCCATACAGAGCTCTCCTCTGTGGGTGGGACGGGTGGCTGTTCCCAGCCCAATCCAGGAATCCTCTGGGCACCATGGAGACAGGCTCTCACCATCAAGCTAAACCTTGCTGTCCTTTGTATGGGCCTAAATTCAGAGCCCCTCTGGATTTTGGTCCCATGTCAATAGCTGTGAGCATGGCTCTGGAAAAGCACATCCCAGCTGGCCAACGTGTCGCTGGCCAAGCCCAGTGCCTTAGTCCCCATCACCGCCCGGGCACAAAGCCAGCGTGGGGACAGAGCTTTTCTGCTGCAGACCTGGTGAGCTCTACCAGAGCGCTTAAGAAAGGAACTGCTGTGGGTTGCTCAGAGAAAGAGGAGACATTGCAGGAGGCAAGAGGTCTGGGCAAGTTAAGAGGAGAGGGAATGGCACCCTGGAGACTGGGATCAGGGATCCGGGCTGGTGAGAGGCTCTTCTCCAGCTGAGGGGACAACAGGAGCCACTCTGGCTTAGAAACAACCTCCCAGTGTGTGTCAGACCTGGCAGAATATCACACAATCCATGGTCTGGCCTGGATGTGGCAGTACTCCAATGAAAGGCTGATTGTCGCTTTGGATCACTGACAGTGCTGCTCCTCCCCTGGGTGGAGACACAGAGCTGGTGGGAAGCCACAGAGGAGTCTCAAGACCTCTTGTAGAGCCCAAAGTCCCACTCTAAGCATCCTGTGCTGGAGGTGACCCTCGTGGAGGGTGACAAGCTGGTTGGTCTCTGCCTAGCAGAGACAATCATTTCCCTTGGGGCCAACTATGGACCAGGAGCTGGTGGCTTCTCTGCTGCTGCACATCACACACGGCTCAATGGAACGAGCCCTCTGCCACAGCCAGGTTCACTTCAGCATCTTCTGCACTTCTCTCACCCATGCGTGGGCCAGTATAGCAGAACCCATCTCCTTCACTGTGGCAGGAACTAAGAGAGCAGGTAAATGGCACAGCTGTATTTAAAAACATTTAAAGCCTGAGTTAAGCCCCCAACTATCCATTTCCTTAAACAGGCTGGTTGGCAAAGCTCCAGCTGGGCCATTAGCTCAGGTAAGTTCTCCACCATCCAGCCATGTCACTTTTCTGCTTCAGAAAAAGAAATACATTAAAAATACGTATTTACTCCTAAAATTGGCTTCAGCAGCACCGAGCATCCCTGGAGTGATGAGTTTCCACACACCCAGCTGCTTTCTGTAAAAAAGGCTTATTTTGAATTAAGATAATAAATCCAGCAGGGATTTGGTTAACCCTTGCCTTCCATGGTGTGACTGGCACTGGCAGCCAAGGAAACACCCTTGAGTGTATCCAGTCCTGACCTTGGTGGTGGTGATGCCCCCAAAGACACCACTGAAGCCATGCACTCTTCTACCTAAAAGTATTTTCAAGTCACAGAGGCAAACACAGCCAAGCTAAGAAATGTCCAGCTGGGGTGGGATCCAGCCTTTCCTGAACGCTGCTCTGCCTGAATCCCGCAGAGACCGGCCGTGAGTGGAGGATGCAGGGCAGGGAGCATCACTCCAGTACCCAGCTTTTGCACTGCTCAGTGGAGCTGAGGGTGTTGATTTCCCCCGGCACTCAGCAGTAGTCTCTGAGGTGCTTCTCAAAAGCCCATCTATCTTCCCAGCTCCCTGGGTATGCTCTGAGGTATCTCCACCTCTCTTTTGTACGTGAGGCACTGAGGCAGGAGGTGCGGGGAGAACGGCCCCTCGGAGCCACCCGAGGGAGGATGCGGCGCTTCCCGGCGCTGCGGGTGTGCAGAGCAGAGCTCCGGCTGTGGCTGTACCTGCCCGCCGCGCTCCGGGCTCATCTTCACCCCTCAGCACAGGCAGTGCCGGAACCTTGCCAGAAGCCAGGGAGGGAAGATGCGGCGCCGGGAGCCGGCGGTATATTGCTGAGCCAGCTGAAGAAATCGCAGCTCCCGGCTGGCGCTGCCGGGACTCGAATCAACAACGCTCTCCCGGGGGTGACGCGGGGACAGTGGCCCGGCCGTGACTCCGGGATGGAGGAGGTTTGCGGCTCCTCCTCCTGGGTGACTTGTGCTCCGGTCATCCATGAAAAAGGGCACGACACATCCATGAACCCTCACCCTGTGAGCACCCAGTGGCCAGGGATCACGCCTGGGGCATTGTGCGGTCACCCGGGACACCGAGAGCATCACCCGGGGCACGTCGCGAGCGAGGAGAACGACAGCTGAGTGCAACACACTGAGTGTGTGTGGGGGGGTGAGGGCGCACCGGGTTGCACATGCGTGTGCATGTGTGTGCACACGGGCACAGGGGACAGAGCGCCTTTCTGCTCTCTCGATGCCCCCTGCAATAGCTTTAGCACGCCCTGATCTCTGCGAGGGCGTTGCACTCCCCAGGATGCAGGTTTTGCCCAGGATGGACACTCTGGGGCTTTGGCAAGGTGGGAATGAGGCTTCCTTGCTCCCATTTGTGCTCTGAGCTGGAAGCATCTCAAAGCTGCGGGGATTTCCAGAAGAGGCAGTTGCATCATTTCAGCACATGTCAAATAAGTGACAGAGATCTTCCAGGGAGTCTGGAAAGCCTAAGAGATGCTCATCAGCCCAGCAAGGCTGAGATCTGATAAAAGTGAGGGCTCAGACTGATAAACCCTCAAGTTAACTGGTAAAAAGATGTGATTAGTAACCGATTGTTTGCAGGCAAAGAGCCCAGTGCAGAACAGAAATACTCTGCTTACGGTGTGAGTGTCACCAGCATTTCAAGTTCCCTTAGAGCAGCTGGAGATTCAATGGCAGGGCTGATTTTGGCCGGACGCCGTAGCTAGGAAGAGAGGTGTCTTCTCCAGAGAGGTGGCCACAGAGCCTGGCCCTAGTGTCCCCTCCCACCCTGCCCTGGCTCCCCCCTGCCATGTCTGCCTCGGAGGAACTATCAAGAGCTCATTCCCAAGGAAATGATAGCCCATGGAGCAGCAGTGACTCATGTTGGGGATGACTCATGAAATCACAATGAGCCACAGCTCTTTTTGGCTTGGGGACAGAGGCAAAGGCCATCTCTGCTCTGGAAGAGGCTTGTGGCCCTTCCCAGTGTTGTACCTCGGGACAGCCTTTTCCAGTCTGGGCACTGATTTTGTCATCTCCAGGAGGAATTCCCAAAATTGAGCTTTGCCTTATTTTTCTGGTTATGAGATGACCATTTTTCATGGAAAAGTACTTTTTCAGGGGTGTAGGTAGGTAACATGGCCAAACATGACAGGAGTGGTTGCGAGTGTGCACGACATCTCCTTGGCCGTGGAAGAAGGCTGGCTCAGAGCACCTCCTTTTCTCTAGCAGAGGTGCTGGAAGCAGAGACCATTTGAGTGGAGGAAACACGGGCAATTAAATGACCCTCTCCTCTGGATTAAATAAGGGAGGACACAGAAAACTCCTGCTGCCAGTGGAAACGAATATGGGACAGAGCAAGAATGACCACCCAGACCCCCTGCAGTGGTGGGAATACCAAGGGTTGCAGGGATCAGCAGCCCATGGAGGCTGTCCCCAACCACTCTGCAAGGTGACACAGCCAGAGCCACTGACTGGGAGTGACACAGGGTGACAGGGACTCCCAGCTGCAGCATCAACCTCCAGTGCAGCCCCTGCCTGTGCCATCAAAGCCATCGCTGGTGGCTCTCTGCAGCCAAGTCCCAGCCTGGATGGGGAGTGACACAGAAATGAGGGGTTTCTGACTTTGCAGCAGATTTTGCCAACCCTTTCCAGAAGAGACTTCATCACCAGTTCAAAAACATCACTTACCAGGAAGAAACTCTTCACCTTGCCTTTGGGCATGGATTTTTCCTCCTGCTTAGCTCAGCCCATTGAGCACCCAGGGTTATCTTGTGGGGACACTGTGACTGGTTTGCTTCCAAGGACTGGTGCAGTGCCACTTCATGTGGGCTTTCCCTCCTCTTCCCCTTGCCTAATGGATCATCTTCTAGGTATGTGGAGAGCAATGATGAATTCCTGGTAGGACAGATGGATTAGCGTGGGGGAGACTGTGATGAAGCAGTTGAGGAGCTTCCTGGACAGAGAAACTGCAGCTGCACTGGAGGATAATGAGAACATCCACTTGTTTAGAAGAGGTATTAAGATCTTTTGCCCTGTCTTTAGTCGGAGAGCTGTACTGTGGATTAAGCTAAGACATGTACATTTTTCATTTAATAAGGGCATATCTGAACATCTGACTCTCCTTCATTATTAAATATCAGGCTCTTATTAGAAGATAAAAAAAGGAAAAATTTTTTTTCTTTTGTTTTAGCATCTATTTCTTTCCCTCTTGGGTAGATCCTCCTGCCCTGATATTGGGGTTTGCTGGAGGACACATGGAGTTGGAGCATCTTCATCCGATGCCACCAAAGGACTGTAATGAAGGAGATCCCTCTTCTACAAAATTCAAAATTTTGAATTTTGCCACAAAATTCATTGCAAAATCACCCATTCCTCCAAAAAGCCTGTGAAGTCTTGTGAAAGAAAAGCCAAGCTTGTTCAGAAGTGGCTCCTCTTGCCAGCACTGTTGCCAGGGCATGTCCCAGACAGACAGGAGGGGTTTGCAGACTCCAGCCAGTGGGAACAGCTCTCCTTCACCCTTACCCCTAAACTGCACCTCTCTCTTTTCCTGGCTGTTCTCTTGATTGCATTTTGCTTTGAACTCTTGGCTGGAAGCAGGTCCTGTTGGACATCTGAAGCCACAGCCTGACTTGGAGGGACAGGGTCAGGCTGCTCAGCCAACATGTCTGGCCACCCATGGGGCTCATGCCACCATCCCCTCCCGTGCAGCAGCATGAAAAGCGCTGGGCCAGCGTTGCTATTCAGCCCAGCTATTTATATCCCGAGAGGGAGATGGGGACCAGCCGTGCAGCTGAGCCAACCCATGCGAGCGGGGGATATTTTTAAGCACTGGTTTTGAAAAGGTTGGTAATGAACCCACAGCTTTGCTCAGCAGCAGCTGCACCCATCCCCAGCCAGCTGCCCTGGCCACCATCCCCACCCAGGGAGGTCAGGATCCCTGGCCTGGCCTGGGGAGGTGCTCCATGGGAGGTGCATTTGTGCCCTGGGCTCTGAGCAGGGAGGTCAGGGCACAGCCAGACGTGCTGGCACAGCCTCGGTGGCTGCAGCCCCAGAGCCTGGCTCAGCGCCGGGCTCTCCTCCCGACGGCCTGAGATGGCACAGTCGGCAATTACAGCCACTGCTAATTGCACACAAGTCATCGGGTGCCATCGGGGCACAGCAAGTGGGACACACGAGCCCCTTGGCAGCAGGTCCAGCAGCTCTGCCGTGAAGAATCTCTCGCTGCAGCAGCTCTCGGTGTCCAGGCAGTCCCACCGCCCTCGTGCGGGGCTGGGATGGGATGGGGACCCAGGGGATGCTGGTGACAATGGAGCAGATCCAGACAGGGCAAGCTCACCTGTCCTCAGGACCCGTGCTGGTGCTGACACCCTCCTGGGACATGGGGAACTCATCGTGCAGGGGATGCACCGCTCCCAACTGAGCCCCAATCCTGGCAACATTCCCTGGTCAGGCAGCTGATCCTGAGGCTTCACGTGGAGGAGGATAAACACAGACACTGTGCTCAGTTTGGACCCCTCATCTCCAGGACAAGACACTCAGCTCAGCCCCTCAGCCCTCTCCCCATCATCCACCACAACCCCTGTGCTGCTGAGAGCTTCCCCGAAGCCCCATTTGTGCTCCCTGGGCACAGCTGGGCTGTGGCCGATGTCCCCACGGGTCCCCCACCAGGACACCCCTGCAATGGGCAGTCAGGGGCCCTGCCTCTCCCTGAACCTGCCACTGTGAGCGCCAGCATCACCCTCCTCTTGCTCCTCCGTGCCTGCTGCCAGCTGCCCCAGCGAGTCCCAGTTGCCTGAGGCCGTGCACAGAGACACGTCAGGACTACTTCAGGGCTCCCAGGCAATGGGACACAAGCCCCAAGCAGTGCAGGGAGAATCCCATCACCCAAAGGGCTCCCCAAAGCTGGGGGCAGAGGTGGGAGGTGGGGGTGTTGGGGACGTTGCTGTGCCAGGGTCCCCAGAGCTGAGCCCAGCACCCCGATGGGAGGGTCCCCACAGCATCCCAGCTCTCAGGGATGCTGGGAGGGATTTATGGGGAAACTGGAAATGTTCCCTCTGGTTCTTCTCCACCTGCAGCCCCAGGAGCTGGCCCCCTGGAGCTGTGGGGTGGCTGTGTCCCCACTGGGCAGGAGGAGCTGGCAGGGGGCTGGCTCAGTGCACAGGCAGCCATGCCAAGGGGTGAGCAAGCCTTTGGGCTTCAGGAAGTGGGAATCAGTGCAAACGATGGGAGCGATTTGGGGAGGAAATTACTGAGCCATTTTCAGCCTGAGTTTGGGAAAAGGAAGTTTTCCTCAATGCTAAACCAAATTTCTCTTTTTTTGTTTCGTTTTTCTCCTGAGAAAACCAAGTTCCCGACTCAATCCCTATCTTTTGCCTCATTTCATCAGAAATCAGCAGGACTGTATGGGAATTAGGGCTGAGTTCCCAGGTCCTTTTTGGGAGCAGGGGCTGTACAGGGACAGGAGGTGACCAGAGTTCCCACTGTCTCCTTGCTCCTGCCCAGCCTCTGGGCCAGGATGGCTCTGGGGACCACTGTGGCCCTTGGGGCAGCCCCACTCTTTGGGAACAGCCCCCGACTGTGGCTGTGCTGGCTGCTTCCCAAACACCCCTGCATGGCCCTGGCTGAGCCTCCTCACTGGCAAAGGGAGGGAAGGGGGTGCTGAGTGTCTGCAGGTCTGAATTCATTCCTTGTGCCTGGAGAAGAGGAACGGGACAGGGAGCAGCACCCCAAACATGCCAGACCTTGACTGTTTCATGTCCCTGTGCTTTAGGACATCCACAGTCCTGGGCTAACCCAGCTGGCACTGAGACCAACAGGAAAGACCCCGCTGATCCCAGCCGCGAGCTGGGGGCTCAGACAGGCTCCCTGTGGAACACAAGCTGGGTGCCCTCGTGGGGATCAGCACCTCTACCCCCTGCAATAAGACATGGGATGTGCTGGCAGAGCAAGGGGGGCCCCATGGAAGCAGAGCCTTGTCCCTTAGCCATCTGACTTTGCCATCTGTATGATTTGTTTCTGTTTCCCTGACTTTTTTCTCCAAAGCCAGGTGGGTCTGAGCCTCTGGGCCGGGGAAGAGCCAGGGCTGCCACGGCTCTTCTCTCTCCATTACCTTTCTTATTGAGCTGTCTCTCACACCGCTCCCGGCAGCAAAACATGCTACAGGCGTATTAAGGATTCTCCATGCAAAACTGATAAGCTGAAGCCTCATTATTATCCCGCCAAGTGATTATCTTTCCTTGATGAAGTCTCGTATTTGCCCAATTTCAGATGGAAACCTTCCCCTTTTCAATTTGAGACTAATTCATTTCTTGACTCCTGGTTACAGCGCAAGATATCACAAACACACCCTGGCTCTGATTTATATCGTTAAGAATCATTTACTTGCAATTAAAATGAGCCTTCAGGGCTTTTGCAAACAAGGCAGATTAGCTGACAGTAAAACATTTGCTTCTTGTAAACAGCAGCTTCGGGCTATGAAACCGTCTGGAGGGGAGGGAACCAGCCAGAGCTGCCCCGCGGCTGTGGGCATGGGAGCACCAGAGGGGACCTTTCCAATTTCCCCATGAATCCACCAAAAATGCCCTACGTCATGCCTGAGCACTGGGATGCTGCGGTGACCCTCCCAGTGGGGTGCTGGGGGCACATCTGGGCTCAGCTCTGGGGAGCCCTGGCACAGCAGTGTCCCCACCACCTCCATCTCCCACCCTGCCCCACTCAGGGCTTGTTCTCCATTGCTTGTGAGCCCCCAAAAGCCTCTGGAGTCTTCAGGGATTTGGGACCTGAATGCTTAACACAAGTCTCCAGTGGAGATGTCACCTAGCTGCCTACTCATAATTAAGATAATTAACAATAGGATCATGTAACTGGCAAACTTTCTGCTCTTGGCTCCTCTTTTATAGCTATTCCAGGCCCTGAGCAACAAGAAGACAAACCCACACATTAACAGATCATGTGAACAACCCTCTTAAACCATTACCTTGAGGGAAACAGCCCAAATCGTGGTGTGGAGACCCACATGCTGGGCTTTTCCAAGAGCTGATGGAGCTGAGGCAGGACAGGGGAGATGCCAGGCAGCCCTCTCTGTCCCCTGCAGCTGGGTACCCACGGGCTTGGCATCAGCCAGTGGAGGGATGCTGGAGCTCAACCACTTGGAAAGCCCCCAAGAAGAGGGTCTTAAAATCCCCGAGTGTAAATATAGCAAAACTCAACACTGGCTCTTTAGAGAGCTTCACCCGTTCTAAAAACTGGAGATGAACCGTGGCGGGATAACATGCCATCTCTGCTGGTGGGTGGTGGCTCTTGCCCTGATAACCTGGGAGGTGGGGACGGTGGGGGTCTCTCCCATCCTGAGACTACTTGCTTCCCTTTAAGGGAGTAACCTGGGATAGACACTCAAGCTTTAGGGAAAGGTCTCAAGGGCAGCAAGGTTAGCACGTCATCTCGGTGAGCTCAGGTCACTGCTCTAAAGGCAGCTCTTGCCTCCCAAAGACCTCTGAGCGGGACACTAATTCCCTCCAGTTATCAGCTGCTGCTCCCTCTGATTACATGGAGAGTTTATTGGGTGACTGGATAATTTGAACCTATAGAGTTATTAATTATGACCTTAATCTGATCATTGCTTTGTTCCATTTTTTAATTAGCTTAGTAAAACTGTAGTCATTTAACTTGGTAATATACTTGCTTAAGTGCACGTCTGATTGCATATCCTTTTTATATCCATCAGAAGCACTTGGGACTGCCTCACTCCATCCAACTGCAAGCTGGGGCATGAACTCCGAGAAAACCTCAAGTAATATTGAGTTTACAATCAGGTTGCTCTGCTCCTGAGTGGCTGAGTACTCCCCTATACCTGTGTTATAGCTGGCAGGAGGAGGAGGGTGTGGATAAAATGTCCCAGTGTCAGGCAGTGGGGGAGAAAATGGGAATTTGAACCCCAGGGACTGTGCAATCAAGACTCAGCCTTTTTATGGTCAGCACAAGGGGCAGCTTTATTCAGACACGAGGTTTTGAAGAGCACAAATCCAGGTGTGTTACTGGGCACCCTGCCCTGCGCAGAGGGAGCTCAGCCCGGGCACACCCCTGCGGCTGTCGGTCAGCGGAGAGCTGGAGCAGATGGATGGTGTGCACTGTCTGCTCTCAACCATTTTAGTGATGCTCGTGGGAAGCTTTTATCCCAGCATCCTGGAAGGGAAGCAAAGCTGCTAGCAGCGGGCACGGGGCTGGGCACTCTCAACTGGAGGTCAGATGTGCCAGCAGTAAGACATCCTCAGCTGCCTGGCCGGCTGGGCAGCAGGGCTCAGGGTTTATGGCCTTGGATGCTGACATCTGAGGACTCGCTTATGCTCCAAGGGCTGAGATTTCCCTACTTTGGGATTTTGCTGTATTCCCAGCTCTCCTGGGTTACACAAGACAGATAATTTCCTTGGTTTCCCCAGCTGGAAGGAGGGGATAATGGTGCTGGCTGCCACTGCTGAGCCCTTTGAGAGCCATGGATTTTAAGTGCTCTCATCGGAAGGGGTTTACTATTGCTCTTCCCAACTTTTAGACTCGCACAGGATTTTGGATAGCTTCTGCAAATGTATGGAGATACTGTGGGGATCTGCCTGTTCTAAAAATACTGCTGTTCTGCATTTCAATGTACCTGTTGTGCTGTCCCCCAGGGGTACAGGTTAGACGTGCTGGAGGTGAACGTGTGGCACAGATGAGATTTTTAAACAGAATATCAGCACAAAGAAGTGGGAGTAGTTCCACAGTAGAAAGCTGTGCCAAGCTGAGGCCAGGGCTGCCCAGGTTCACCAAAATCACACTGGAATCACCCCTGCAGTGGGCACAGGGGCTGGCACTGTTAGGCACAAGGGTGCTAATGGAATGGAACCACTTCCCTACCATGTTTGCTACCTTTTCCCACTTTATTGCTTAACTTACAGCAGGGTAGTTCCACAGCCAGCCTCCTGGGATTGAATGTAAGCAGAACTGTATTTAACCATCTATCTCCTTAATCCCTAACATCCTCTGTGCAGGCCTCACTAACAGAGCTGTGCAGGAAGGCAGTGCTGAGCTGGGAAGGAATTAAACAGCTTTATCTTAATCAAAGGCCAAACCACCAGTTCCTCAGTGGCCAAGTGCTGTAACTTTTACTGGTTTCTCTGGATGATGTCCCACAGTGTCCCGAGTGCCTGACAGAAGGACAGATGCTGTGGCGCCGGAGCAGGGCGATGATCCCAGGAACAGGGGGAGGCTTGTCTCAGAGCTGGATTCAAAAGGCCTTTTGCTGGCATCTGCACCAGGCAGATTCTCTTATGGCATGGCTGTCTCTAACTCCTGGGAGCAGTTGGCACTTGCCTGGTGATGCAGGTGACGGTGACTACCTCTAAGTTATCAGGGTGGCTGTATCCTTCAGACTGTAACTGTGTCCCTGGAAAATACAGGTCTCACTTTCTGCTTGCTACAGGGCAGGGGGTGGCCCTGTGTCCACTGGCTGGGGCTGCAGGGGGAAGGGATGTGGCTGCAGAGGATTGCCATGGTTACAGGCACTTTCTTCATCATCCTTGTGGTTTTTAACCACTGCTCAGTGATAACCACAAAGCAGCTGAGTGAAAGGCACTGGAATTTCAGACCCTGCCTGATGCCCATGTCCCCAGGACGGCGAGAATGGAGTCTGTTCCTCAGGATGGAGCAGGGAGAAGGGACCCCCAACTGGTGGTTCTGTTCTTCTGGACAGAATCAGACAAGTGAAGGTACTTAACTGGGCTCCAAACTATCCCTCCACATCATTGTCCCCATGCTCCTGCCTGTCTATGAGCACTAAGCAAAACCAGAGCAGAGCTCAGTAAGGGAGAGAGACTCTGCACAGCTGTAATGATTCAGTTCTGTCTTAAAGCCATGCAAAACTGTTCCAGTCCCTGTCCAGCACCCATGTGACACTTGCTGTCTTTACATCCTCTGGTCTCTCATCCCTGGTTTCCCTGTCATCTCCTCTCGGTGCTCCTCCTGTCATGTGGGACTGCAGATGACTGCAGGAAGACATCTTCCTTCACCGGGCAGAGACCCTCGGTGCCCGCTCCCCATGCTGGGCCCTTGCCAAGCAGCAGCTCTTCCAAAACACAGAGAAATAAAAACAAAAACCAAGTTTGGGCAGACAGTCCTCCTCTGGAGGAACTCCCACAGGTTCCCTTCTAAAAGCTGTTAATTCTCCAAAGCATCTCTTTGACACAACATCTGTGGGTCTACAAAACCTGTCTTTTCTCCCTGGTCTGCAAGAAGTCTGTACTTCAGGACCCACCCACCCCACCTAATTGGTGATAATTAACACCCAGGCATGAAAGCAACAGTTGGCACACCTCAGGGTTGTGATAATTTGGGTTTGACCATGTCCCTGTGTGAACTGGCTCTGCTCTGGGGTGCTGGTACCCTGCTTTCAGGCACTACTCCTTCCTCCTTGGTCCTCTTTACCTTGTCCAGACCTCATGACTCCCAGGCATTGTGGAATCAGGGGGTGATGGGGACCAGCATGTTCTGCTCCAGCAGGACACCTCAGGTGATTTTTTTTTCCCCAGCATTTCAGCTCTAAATAATTGAGCATTTTAAAACTCCATTTCTGCCACAAGACTCTAGAGGAAAGGGTTCAGATGTGGTATACAGATATATTTTTAAGCAGTGAGAGATTGATTTGTGCTGCTCCTGCCTGGCTGACACCTGCATTCGGTCACCTCAAAACGGCTCAGCCTGCTCCTGCAAAGAGGACAAATTGCTGGCTCCTGAGCAGCCCTGCTGCAATACCTGTACGGGGGAGACAGGGTGCTCCAGCCCTGGCAGTGGCCCCCGGGAGATGTGCTGCCCTGAAGCAGCTGCAGTATTGTCTGCCCAGGTCAACCCACAACACAGCAAACACCAAGGGTGGCTAAAGCCGGGGCAAGGAGGTAGCCCACTGTGAGGGCCTGCCCATGGGAAGGGGCCCCGTCCCCCAGGGTGGGCATGGAGCAGCCCTCCACCCACAGTTCAGGGTGTTCTATGTCTCACATGGCTGGTTTCCAGGGAGGAATAACAGCTCGGAGCCTCAAGGCTTTTCAACTGGCTCTTCCTGTTGCTGCTTTCTGAAAAAAACAATAGTGGGAGGTTTATGTTCCTTCTCTTTTTTTCCTTAATTCCATCCTTTCAGTGATGTTACAATTGCTTAAGTGGAGCTTTCCTTGGTGTGATGTCGGGGTAAACTGTGCGGCAAAATTACAGCAGCTGAATTAGTGCTGTGTTTTGTGCTGCTCTCAAGCATTTGCAACAATTATTAATTTTCTAGTGCCTACGTGGGTGGACTGCAATCCTTCCTCCAGCTCCCAACTCTCCAGTTCTCTCCATGCTCTGGATGGGACCAGGACTTGCCCAAAGTCTTGGGGTGACCTGAAGTGCCTGACATGGTGCCTGCAGTGCCCTATCCACAGCAGTGTCACCTATGTGTACTACCAATAAGCTGGAGAGCAGAAATATGCTCAAATTGCCAACACATTCCCAGAAAGATGCAGAAATATCTTCTTATTTTTATCTAGCAGGGCCATGCACACAAGATGAGTGAGAGCCTTTTTTTCTGAGAAGCCAAGTCTCTCCGTTCTGCCCACACTCTAAAGCCATGTAAATACGCTGAGGTAGCTCCTCGTCCCAAAAATAGAATTTTTTGAATTTGCTTAAACCATTGGACAAAGTGTGCTAAGCAGAGAAAGGAGAGGAGAAGAACAAGTATGTTCTTAAATGAGAAAGCCAGGGCAGAAAACTGCTCTTCTCATTGGCACCCACCCCCAGGCTGGATGGATCCTGAGGGATAGGTGAGGCTGGAGTGTCCCATTTCTACCTCTGTGTCAAGTGTGCAGAAATACATCCTTTGGAGAGCTGAGGGCGACTGCTCAGAGGCCTGGGAAAGCCTCAGACATGTAGGAGACATCACTGAACCCAGCAGGACACTTCATAAGGCAGACTTATCTCTTCCTCCCTCATGTAAGAAAGAGCAGAGATCAGCAGAAAATAATTGCTGGGTGTGATGTTCATCCTCTCACTACAACACCACAGGAGGTGGGAAACCCTACTAACTTTTATCCTGGTTAGAAAGGATCCTGGTGAATGGATTTATGCATGTCTTGTTAGGAAATTGTGCCCCATCCTTCTGCCACCCCAAGGCACAGACACACAGCATGGCCACTTGCCCAGGTGGACCAGCTCAGAGACGGGGAGGAAAAGTATTTTTTCCCTGATGACTTTGCTCCCAGTAATCTCAGCTGCTCTTTGTAAGGGCAGCAGATACCACAGCCTCAGACAAAAATCTGCTTTTCAAGCAATGATGTCCCTTTTCATAATAAATGCTGCCAACTCCCAGAAGTGATAGCTCACAAACAATCAGGGAGAGGACAACGGGAATGCTCTTTGAGGTGCTGTGCAGAATAGATCATCCACTGTACAGCAACAAATCAAATTTAGGGAGAAAGAATTTGGAAACAAATTACCAGCAAGATATTTCAAGCTGACAGCAATTTGGAGCAACTTAGGTCTGTCTGGTAAGAACTGTATTCTTTTTATTTCCCTGTCAATAGCAGCTACCTTATAAGATTGGTTTCTCATTGATAATTCTCTTGCCTGGAACAGAAACTCCTGAGTACACTTAAGTTGATAACTCTGCCTTTGATCACATTTCAGTAGCAATGCTTTTCACCCTGATGACAGGATTTCTCCCTTTGGATGAAGTTTTGATGCTAAAAAGCCATGTGGTGGTAGGATTTCCAGCCTCAGGATGCTCTGGGGCCCTGCAGATTCCAGGGTTTGGGCAGGGATATGAGCCTGGGGCAGGACTGCAGAGATTGGAGCACTTACCTGCTCTGCCTCAGTGTCCCTGATACCACAACAGTACAGAAACTGCTTGTAGATACCTCTGTCCATATGGGAGAGGGATAAATAATATCTGCTAGTGATGGCTTCTCATAAATGCTGAAACGTGGTGGATTAAGGGTGTTTCTCCACACCACCTCTTTGTGTGCCTGGGAGAGCAATGTGTTGCTCCGCACGGCATGTGTGAGTTAGCAGGAGCACACAGGGAGGGGCACATCAGGTAAGGTGCAACCACAGGCTCAGTGCACACCCACAGCCCTCCCCTCACTCTGGGACAGGGGAGCAGGGGGAGCCCAAGGGCAATGTGGCCAAGAGACACTCTGGTGTTGAGGTGGAAGTCGGGACTGACCCACTCTGCACACAAGGGATGTCTGTTTGTCCAGCATCTACGCACGCTGAGGACTCATCTCATGCTGACCGTGGTGGTGCTCAACGTGTTGATTGCCAAGCAGGGTCATGAGTATCCATCCGCAGGAGAGGAAAGGACAGGGAGGAATGTGTTGGGGGTAGACTGGAATGCAGCAGTGCTGACGTGCCCGGAGCAGGAGAGACTTAAAACCAGTGCACTAGCCTGTAATTTCCCTGCAATTTCTCCTTGGGAAGTAATGAAAGTTTACAACCAGTCGTGGCAATGCCCGTGTCTCTCTTCCAGAAAGAGGTAGATAAAAATAGTTTGGAATCACACTGAGAAAAAGAGAATTTTGACATTCCTTTGAAAACTCTTTGTGGTCAAGCGTTCCCAGCCTACTTTGGCCAAGTATTTAGTAAGAGGGATGCCAGCTGTGACTGACAGTCATTTCAGTTCCTCTCATGCAAGCCGGGCCCTGCTTCTCTGACAAGGGAAGTCAGCCGGGCAGAACGATTTGACCAGTTTATTCTTTTGAAATAGAAAGGAAGGCATTTGTGCTGGACAGCAGTTCCCTGGCAGCCAGGATGGCCAACCATGGCCTGGGGGACACCGGGCAAAGCATCGCTGACTGGGCAGGGGTGGGGATTGACAATCCCGCTCTGCTCTGTCCTGGGGCAGCCTCACTTCAAGTCCTGGGGGCAGTCTGGGGTGACACAATAAAAAAAAAGACATTAAGCCATTAAAGAGTGTCCAAAGGACAGCACAAGGATGGGGAAGGGTCTGGAGGGGCCATACAAGGAGCAGCTGAGGGCACTTGGTTTGTTCAGCTGGAGGAGACTGAGGTCAGACCTCACTGGGGTGTTCTACATCCTCCCGAGGGGCCGCAGAGGGGCAGGTACTGATCTTTTCAGTCACTCTTGCAGCCAGAGACAGGACTTGAGGAAATGGCTGGAGCTGTGTCAGGGCAGGGTCAGGTTGGATCTCAGGACAAGGTTCTTCCCCCACAGGGTGGTTGGCCCTGACCAGGCTCCCCAGGGCAGTGGGCACAGCCCCAAGGCTGCCAGAGCTCCAGGAGGGTTTGGACAATGCTCTCAGGGACAGGGCGGGATTGTTGGGATGTCCTGTGCAGGGCCAGGGGTTGGACTGGATGGGTCCCTTCCAACTCAGCATATTCTGTGATTCCCCTCAGAGTCTCTGTCAGTCCTGGGACAGGAGGACTGTTTCCTCCTGGTTTTCTACATTGCCCCATTTGGTGCTTTGGGCTGGTTTTACCTTGCTTTTACTTCATTCAATGCTACTGAGGTTCCAGGGGAGCATGCAAGGGAGCTTGGTGTTCCAAATGCAGGGTCAGGTGCTGTCAGCATGGGATTTGTTTCCTCCACTGGCTTCTGCTTTGTGTATAACATTTGGGAATAACTCACTCATCTTGAGGGAGGAAAGCCTTGATCCAAGGACAGTTTAAATTTGTAGCTTGTGTTGCAGTCCTTTAACACCCTAAATTAAAATCCCCCAGTACTTGTTTTGCACTGCATTCCCCATGGATAACAAAAGCAATCTACAAGGCCTATTTACTCAAGCAGTGCCTTAGAAACTAAAATCTTATTGTCTGTTCTCCATAGATATGAAATACTCCGTGACGTAACAAAGGCTCCGTTTAAAATGAAGAATGTTTTTCCCCAGTGCCCTTGGCTAAGCTTGCCTTCCCCACACAGCCCCACCTCCCGGGAACCACCTTTCTATGCTGCTGTACACCCCTTAGTCCTCATAGCATTTTAGGATCTTTCTAGATGGAAAGTGCCATAGAAATGTAAAACCTTATTAATTAAAGGCTGAAATAGATGCAGTGTGTGGAGGTCAGTGACTCATGCAGGAGGATTCTCAGGCTTCTGCTATGCATTGCCTCGGGGTGCTTTTTGAATGTTCTCTTCTCCCGGGCTATGACAGTTTATTACACAAAGGCTGTGTGAACCTGGAGGTGAATGCAAACTACTCTGGCTTGAAACAGCAACCAGTGAACCCAGTTCATGCTGAGCCTTTTGGGACTGCATAATTTCTCCTCATTACAACTACTGCCTGTTTTTTTCAGGATGCCCATGCTGTGGTGTATGTGCATGGCAGGGATGCTGGTGGGGGCCAGCAGTCCCTCTGCTGTGGTCTGGGCTTCTCTTTCTGGAGGTCCCAGGAGGATTTGATGGTGCAGGAAGAGAGAGGTTTTCCTTAGGATCCAGTGGCTTCCTGAGTATGAACCAGGGCGTGTTTCTAGCAGACAGTTTTCCTTGGAGAAGGTGGGCAGTGCCGGTGAGCACAGCAGCCGAAACCCCTGGCACAGGGAGCACTGTGGCTGCAGCTCCAGCTGGCACAGCCTGTGCTGGCCCCAGAGGCACTGGAGCAGCAAGGCCTGATCCCCGGGCAGCCAGTAGTGCCAGAAGGAGCCCCAGTGTAGGGGCATATGGACTGGTAAATCCATTCTGCTCCTGACCGGGGTTTGTTCCACTGAGGTGGGTGTTTCAGTCCTTCTGCTGCATGCACAGCTCAGGTGGCAGAGCTGCAGTTCCCCCAAAAGCACCACCTACCAGCAGTTCCAGCAGTCCTGAGGCATGCATCACCCCAGGATGTTGGGATTTCTTTCTGGCTGTGCAGATGTTGATTCCTAACTGGATATTTGGAGAAAATCTTAGTTCTTTATGTATCTGAGCCCTGAAGACGAATGGTGATGCCTCCCAGCTGCATGGGAATATCACAAATACGGGGGAGCCCCCGGGACTTGATGCCACAGCACAAGTAAAATGATGTTTGTGCCAAACCCTCATTCAGACACTCTGATAGATTGCTGACTTCATCAGAACCACCAGTCCTTAGGGGCAGCTGCATTTTGGGGTGACCCCCCATAGAAAAGCTCACTGTTTGCGAGGTCCCTGCCCTGCTCCTGGCCCCTGGCTGGCAGAGCAGGGACCAGAGAGGTGACAGGGCTGCACCCTGTGAGTGCTGCTCTGCACTCAGCACAGCGGTGGCACAGCATGGTTGCCCTGGGGCTGTCCCCACTGCACAGCCTGACATCAGCCTGCACACAGTCTCAACAGCTGGTATTTGAACCCTCAGATTCCTTTATCATATTTTTAGTTTTTCCTCTCTCTCTTTGGTTCCTGCTGCCCCTTTGGCCTCTCCAGCAAGGACTTCAGCCCATCATTACAATACTCCACATATTTTCCTCATTCTTTTAATTCCCTTCCTTCTCTCATTCCTCTCAATCCCCCCATTTACCATCTCCTCCCCAGCAGTCCTGTCTTTGCACCTCTCACTTCTGTTTCACTTCTCACAAATAACAGAACTAAACTGCTTCTCTTTGAAAAAAACAAAGCAAAACAAAAAACTCCCAAAAATAAAACCTCGAAGAAAAAATACACATTTTGAAATGGGCAGAAACAGATGCACAGAGCAACCGCTCCATGTCAGCAATGTTGTCACAGAAGTAGAAAATCCAGTTCCAGCCGAAGCACATCATTTAGACGCCGTGTACGCTGGCACTGGCAGACAGTGTATTTACAGCAGGTGCTACATGAACAAGCCCCTTCCTTGCTCGGCACACAGACCTACCCCAGGACCTAACTGTGGAAGGGCAGCTTCCCTGCGGTGGCTATGGCCACACGGGTGTCTTCGGGTGCTCCTGGCAGGGATTGCCCTTGAGCACACATCTGAGTAACTCGGCCACGCTGCCAGCAGTGCACAGTCACCACCTTGCTCTGCTCTGCTCTGCCGTGCTGCACCTTGGATTGCCCTCAGGCAGCCGAGACCAAAGCTTTTGCTGATTTGACGCACACAACCTCCCGCAGTACCGCTGCGGCCGCCCCGCCGCCCTGCCCTCCCCTGCCTTACCTTAGGTTTTCACCCAGCGAAAAGGGGCGAGAAAAACACTAAAAAAAAAATCCAGGAAAATGGGATTACAAACCCACAAACACTGTGACAGGAAGATCTGAGGTCAAGCATAAAACCTCTAACTCATTTCAGAAACTGGATTAGATTTCAAGCTGCCGGCACAGCCTGGTGCTGTGGTAATGACATGCACTGGATGGGAGATGTCAGCTATTGTTGCTGGGTGTCTGTCTGAACACCCCCCTGCATTTTAGTCTCGTTGACAGAGCCCAGCACCGTGATTCAGAGAGCTGTTAATTAAGAGACAAAGTCCAATCTCAACCTAGCTGGCTCTGTTTTTATGTAATTTTATTTTTTGTTTGCCTAGCCTTTTAATTTGCTCCACGATCCAGCTGAGCTGCCAGCTGATCTGCTTTTCCCTTCACTTTTCAGTGCAGTGCAGAACGTGTGATTCTCCACAAACTCCAGGCCTTCTACCTTTGAGTCTGTAGGTTTAAAAGGGATTTTTTTTTTTTTTGAATCTGACATTTTCTCCTGAAAGGATGTGAGGCACACAGAACTGCCGAATGTGGAAGCCACCACAGGAGGCCAAGACATGATATTAAAAGGAGTAATGAAAGAAAGCAAGCTATTGAAGTGTAAACTCAATTTTACTGAGAGTATGCTACAGATCAGAAATGAGTAGTTTGAATCCCTGGTGCAATTGACACCAAATATTAATGGTTTGGTACAAGCAGGAAATACAAAGAGTTTAAAAAAATCTGTTTTCTCTGTGTTTCCGGAGGAGACTCTGTTTGTTAAGGCACTGAAGACCCTATATTTTTTTAATAACATGTATCTCAGTCAGTATCATAATTACAGATTTCACTTTCTTTCGATAACTTCACTCACTGACAAGGCTGGGCTCTTGATCCCTATTTTCTTTCTGGATTAAAAGACAACAGTACTCTGTTTATTTCCTAGTCTTGGATCCCTTCCTTGGATTAAATGTGCAGGAAGGAAAAATGCAATCTAAAAAACTGCAGGACACTGTCTTCCTCCTGCAGGGAAGGCTTGCAGGAGTATGGCAACAGTGGGAAACATGGCCCTGCAAATCCCATTGAACCAGTACGTGGAGGAAAGTCCCAGTCCTGCCCATGGTGTGGTCACCTGTGCTGTGGCACTGACCTGGGCCAGCCCCCTCGGCTCAGTTAGTGCCTTGAATGAATGTGATGCCTCGAGTGAATGTGGTACCTTGAGTGAACCTTCCTGGTAGGTTACTCGGTCTCCCTACTTTTTGCTTAATAACAAAGGATGGAGTGAGTAGTTTCAGGTATCTCAGGAATGCTGGCAAATGAGTCATGAAATGTGTTAAATTTATTCAGTTGTCTTTATAATCCAGTATAAGTGTGAGTTCTGTAGAGAGATTTGTATCAAACGCCATCTCAAAACACACCAGGGAAAGTCCCAGAGTAATTTGTTGTAGGGTAAAAAAAAAAAAATCTCTCTCTCACAAGAGGCTCACTGAGACTTTTCAAAGAAAACTTTGAAACAAATTAGGGCATAAAGACAAGTTTCTCCTGCTGCAAACCTGCTTCTGGGAGCCAAGGTCAGGTTCCCAAAACCTCCCCCTCTTCTGAGAGGGGCTCTGCTGGCCCCCGCTTGCATCCAGGAGTTTCCTCTCACCTGTAGTCTTATTATTAGGGGCATTTGCATGAAAATAAGGTTTTTCCTAAAAGCAGCAGCTCCTCACGAAGGTTTTGGGGTTCCAAAACAAAACATCAATTCACAAACACAAGAGGAATCCAGCTATAACTTTTTCTCTACCTCCTTCAAATCACAGCATCTGGGAGCTTGGGTGTCCCACACCTTCTCAGGAGGACAAAGCCAGGTTTTGACCGCAAATTTGTTGATTTTGCCTCAAAAGTGGCGGCCCGAGAGCCTGGGGGAGGGGGGCGGGTCCGGTGGAGGGCTGCCCTCGGTGTGAGGGGACGCTGTGCCTCGGCTCGAGGAGTGAGGGAGGGCCCCGGCCCGGGGGGCTCCTCAGGGGTCCCCCACGGAGACAAAAGGGTTCCTGAGGGCTCCTGCCCGGGCGTGAGGGGGTCCCGCCCGGGGACGAGGGACCCCGCCGCCCTCACCTGCGGGCGGGCGGTGCCCGAGGGCGCGGGGGCGGCGCGGCGGGCGGTGCCGGGAAGAGCGGCCGGGCCGG
>VXAY01006959.1:398065-472136 GCA_013399855.1 Oxyruncus cristatus | reverse complement strand
GCTGCCGGGCTGCGGGCCGGGCCCGGCGGGAGCCCCCGAGAGCCCCGCTCGCCTCTCGGAACCAGGTTCCCCCGGGCGGCGCAGGCGAAGCGGGAGCTCGCCCTCCGTCCCGGCCGTGCGGCTGTTCCCGCACAGGAGCGCCGGGAACGCGCCTGGCTCGGCCCCGCCACGTTTCCTGACACCCACCTCCACCCGCTCCTGGGCCGTAGGGCGGGCGCTCCTCCTTCCCTGACTGAAAGTTTCGTCCTACTTTTCACAGACCAAGTAAGGAGAGCGTATGAGCTCCCGGGCTACGTGTGACCCCTGTGCCTGCTGCCGTGCGGTCCCTGGGCAGTGAGGGGCACCCGGCTTTTATTGATTGCTGATGCCAGTTCAAAACACGTGGAATCTTCCAGGCTGAAAGTTTGCAGGAAAACGTGCGTCCCGAGTTACGTTTAGCGAAGAATTGGATGTGATCAGGGCAGGTTTCCGTGCCTGCCCTTGGCCCAGCAGCCGTGCCGGGAGCTGGCGGGTGTCTGCTGGCGAGGGCCATCGATCGCTCCCTCGCGCAGCTCCCCGCCAGCCTCCCTGGCCGCGTCCTCCTCCCGGCTTTGGAGTTACGGCTCCAGGCGTGTCTGGGTTATCTGTATTGAACTGGTCCGGGAGCTGTTTGCGGCCCCCACGGCCCCCGCCTTGTTTGACTTTTGTTTTTTGAGGTGGGAGTTGTGCAGAAGATGTTCTGGGTGCTTCAGTTACTGGTTTCCTGCGTTTTTCCCGCACGGGGACTGGGGAGGTGGGAGAGGTTACACCGGGCTTCCAGTGCTTTCAGACCGGCCGAAGGCTGGGGGGTTGTTTTTTTCCGTTCCCGGGTTAGTTTGGAGGCAGGTTTGTGTGTAAATGGAGGTGAAAGCCCAGCTCACTTTACAGGACGTGCAGTCTTTGGGCTGTCTCGGGGCGCTAAGGCCATGTTAAGTGTTGACTTATTTCTCCCTGCTGAATCGAAACTTTATGTTCGAAAGGACATATTTTGGTGTTGAGTCACTGTTTTTTATTTACAGAGAAACAGTTTTTAAAACATCAAGGAAATGTTTCTTTGACTTTTCTCAGGAGAAACAGACAAAGGTTTATTAATAAGGCTTTGTTTTTGGAAAGGCTTTGCCCTAACCTTTTCCATGACAAACAACATGCCTTCAGTCTGTAGGGCTTTTTTTCAGCCAGCTCTAATAATAGGCCTCTGCATCGGAGATTAAAAGTTTACACAAGGTGGCAGGGGGGAGCACAGCGGGCAGAGATTAGAAATTCTGTGCTCAAACCGGTGGTTTAAAATACAAATGTAAATACTTACCTCACAATAAATTTTCAAGCTTTGTGAAACATCAGCATTCTGTGCTGACGTGTGTAAAGGCAGACATTAATGTGCAGTTTCTTCACAGGGCTTCTTTTGGTCTGATAAAGTTAACTGAGAGATGTAATAGAAAAGTAACTTGTGCTTTTTCAGGAGCATGAATATCTTCCTTCTGCAGCTGTAAGATGGAGAAACTGATTATGCAAAGGAATCCACATTAGTAGAAATGTTTATGAATTGAAAATACATTTTAGTGGGACTTCAGCCCTGCTTTGAAATTCTGTCTGCTGTTACTGTTTGATTTCTAAATGATCTTTCTTATGCAGTGAATTAGTGAAGATCACAGAAGTATTTAGTGGCCAAACCAGCCTGCTCATCATAGGTGGACAGTGGGGCTGGTCTGCAGCGAGGACCTACATGGCCATGATGCTTCTGTTCTAGGACTTGCTGTGTTTCTGAGGTTTTTTCTTTGCTGGACACTAAAGGGAGCGTGATGAAGAAAAGAGGTCTAAGTACTGTTTTGTTAGGGCAGTGCAATATGAAAGGGTCATTCAACATGATCAGGCATCACGGACTGGCTTGGGTTGGAAAGAACCTTAAAGCCCATCCAGTTCCATCCCCTGCCACGGGCAGGGACACCTTCCACTAGCCCAGGTTGCTCCAAGCCCCGTTCAGCCTGGCCTTGAACACTTCCAGGGACAAGGCTTCCTATTATCATGCCTTAACTGGACAGTGCTCAAATTCTTGTGCTCCAGAACTGTAATGCATATAACCTTGAGGAACTGGATCCTTTACTGCTCTGGGAATTCACCCTAGTTTAGTTTTATAGCTAATCTGGAATAGCTCCATTCAGTGAGTTTATAGCTCATGCGTTGGTTAAACAGTGTTGCAGCTTTTAGAGAAAGTGCAGATGTTTGATAATTACTACTTTTAACTCCATACTATTTTAATCCAGTGAATGAGACTTAAAATAGAGCCTACCACAAAATTGCATGCCAGCACCCTCACTGGAAGAGCTCCTCTGAAGAGACAAGCACTGAGAGTGACCTGCTGTGCCACAAAGCAGAACTGGGTGCAGATGGATTTGCTGAGGTGAAGGAGTTGCAGGAGGAATGCAGTCACTGCAACTCGAAGTGGGATCATTCTCATGGAAAAATTGAGACTCCTTATCTGCCAGCCAGGGTGAGAATGGGTGTAACTCTGACTTCTGGTGTGCAGACGGTTAGTCCTGACTCTTCTGTTGGCAAATCTGATACTTGGATATGATTCATAATTCCTTATGACTGATGGATTTAAAGAGCCAGCTACCTTTTCTCTCAATATGATTACACAGTTTTGTTTGTTAATCCCAGATGTACTGTGGAAACATCTGCTAGTCCTTTGATATGTGTTTATAAATATCTCCGGTGGAATCAGAGAGGAGTAACCTTTTTTCCCTGTGCTTTGTGAAGTGATACAAATTATTAAATACACACGTCTAAACTAATGCAGTTTGCAAAGGGAAATTCACTCCCAGTCTGTTGACGTGCCCTTCTGCTACAAGATTTCTAATTTACAAGACAGCTGCTTGATTAATCATTTTGACTCCTGAGAGCTTCTTCTGAAAGTTCAGGCACCTCTCCCCGTGTCCTGGACTGCATCTGAAACTGTGACCAGTGGGTTGGGGGAGGGCATTCTGCTCTGCTCTGCTGCGACCCCACCTACCGTGCTGCCTCCAGCTCTTGGACTCCAATGTACAAAGGATATGGAGCTGCTGGAGCGAGTCCAGAGGAGGCCATGGAGGCACTCCAAGGGCTGGAGCCCCTCTGCTCTGGAGACACTGATAGAATTGAGGTTGTTCAGCCTGGAGAAGAGGAGTCTCCAGGGGGACCTTAGAGCCCCTTCCAGTGCCAAAGGGGCTTCAAGAGAGCTGGACTTGGGACAAGGACCTGGAGGTGCCAGGACAGGGGGAATGGCTTCACACTGCCAGAGGGCAGGGTCAGATGGGATAGTGGGGTGAAATTGTTCCCTGTGAGGGTGGGGAGGCCCTGGCACGGGTTGCCCAGAGAAGCTGTGGCTGTCCCTGGATCCCTGGAAGTGTCCAAGGCCAGGTTGGATGGGGCTTGGAGCAACCTGGGCTAGTGGAAGGTGGCTCTTCCCGTGGCAGGGGTTTGGAATGAGATGGGCTTTGAGGTCCCTTGCAGCTGAAGCCATTCTGTGATTCTACGGATGGAAAAAGCAAACATGAGGCCAGGTGTAGCTAAAGGGAAAACCATTACCAAGGCAGAGAGTGGAACAGTGGTGATGAAACCAAGCTGGATGCCAGGCAATTCCCCAGCAGATCCGTTTTAGTACATGGAATGACACAAGGAGGGAGGAGTGTTGATGTGTGTTACAGTCCAAGAGAGAATGAAACTCCTGTACAGTTTCCAAGGCAGTGAGGGGGTTGAGAGCAGAACAGCCAGGAAGCTGGCAGCAGTGTGGCAGGTGGGATTGAACTGGGGATATTATGAGACAGAACTTAAGCTCATGGTGTGCTTTTTTTTTCCCCAAACAACACCCAGTATCTCAGCTATCTATGCCCTGTTATGGAATAGTTCTGCAGATGGCTGTATATGCTGACGAATTTGTGTGTGGAGCTGATGCTGGGGAGCAAATGAGATGTTCGTGTAAGTTAGGGTAGAAGAGGCTGTAAACCCATTAGTGTCCCCTGTTCTGGACTGAAATTAATGAGCTTGTGGATAGCTTCTGAGGATCAGGAGAAGAAAAAAATTACTTTTTTATCTGGAGGTTAATTGATGGAAGTGAGGGAGAGGTGTAGACCAGACAGTTCTGGCATTGCTGTTGTTCAGCAGAAGGTCAAGAGGTCATTTAGGTAAATACTAAATTTGTGGCTTTTCACTGAAGTCAGTAAGAGCTAATGCTCCCAGGATCATGTGTGGTGGTTTGTGCTCCCTCTTCCACTGCCATTCCCACTCCCCCAGGGGCTCAGAGTTTTCATTCACTGCTTTATCCTGGACACTTGTAGAGGTGATATCTATGCAGATCTAAGGCTGTAAGAGGATGATTATTCTTCCCATATCTTTTTCTGGATGATACAACCTCAGCCCAGAAGATCCACTTAAATAAATGGGCTGCACAAAGGCTGCACTAGCAATGTAGCTTTACACTGCCACAAAGGTCAGTTTAATTTTTCATGTAAACAGGGCTGAGCTGTGTGCCTATAAAATGGTGTTTAACCTGTGTAACACCGAGCAGGTCAGTATTCATCTCCGCAAAGTGCTCTTGAGATGTTCAACTGAAGCCATAGGAGGGTAAATGTTGTTTTTAATTGACTAGAATATTGAATTCAGACCCAGTGCTGTTGAACAGCAGAGGACAGAACTGTGGTATGCTCAGAAGCAAGAAGGTGAAAGTGGGTGTGAGCACAACTAATCAAGATGTACAAGCTGCTTGTTCTTTACCCTCTTTCTTGCAAGTATGTCCTTGTAATATATACTTGTAATACTAATTTCTTTTAGTGTGACTTAGAGACCTAGTGAATGTTGTTGCTCGGTGTTGGAGAGTTGCTCCTGGTCTTGGATAATTCATGCTGGGCTGTGGACATGTATGCAAGTGACACATCTGGTATAAACTTCACTTACAATGTACCATACAGTTCATTCCAACCAGTACCTGGCGTTAGGTGTTTTGGAGTCTAAACAGCCTGAAACTTAAGTTATTTATTCTTTTAAAGAATGAGAAGTTGAATTGAGAATGAACTGTAAGTGGTGTGCAGGGCGTTTGATGTGATCTGATTGCCATAGGTTGACAGGTCCATTCAGCCTTTTGTCCTGTCATGACCTGTCTCATGATGTTTTGGTTATACTGGTCCCATCAACTCTTTATTAGTCCAGCCCTTGTCTGAGGCCCTAAGTTACAAGCCCTTCACCTGGCCTTGGCCAGGCTGTCCTCAACAACAGGAGGGAGTAAGGCAGGAGCTCTGCGGGTTGTTTCCATTCCCTTGTCACACTGTCGAGCAGTATCCTCTGGCTCCTTTCATGCCTTTGGGGAGTGATGGATGCTCTTGGATGTTGTCTGGTGTCGTGCTCTTGTTCTCTGGTCATAAGTATTGACCCCTGCCACTTTACTGACCCCCACAATCATTTATCTTCCCTTCCCCTATCCTCCCCTAGCTTTTTCTTGGGTGGTGGCAGTGTATAAAGACATCCCTAAAAGGGAAACCAACAGGCAAGCAGTCAAACAAGCAGTAAAACCCTGAGAGAAAGGCAGACAAGTGACACTGCCTCCCTGAGGTTATCTGCCAAGCTCCAGCAGTGCAGAAGCTTCCGAAGCCAGGAGTTGGAGCCCGGGCTGAGCTGTGTTCCGCGGATGTGCCCAGCGGCCGTGCTGGCCAGTGCCCAGGGCTGGCAGGAGCCCACGTGGCTGCTGACACTGCCTGTCCTGCCTGCAGGTGCAGACCAGCTCTGTCACTGTATTCAGTTCCATGACTTTGTCTTATATTTAGAAGCCTTGTGAGTCCAATGACTTCACACAAACTACAAGTGAAATGAAAGATGCAAAATGTTTTTTGAGAAAGTGAAAAGCAAGAATCTGGTTCGGCTCTGAGGGGCTCTGGAGTGGTTTAGATTTCGGTACAAAGTGTTGGCTTTGTAGTTACTGCCACTTCCAGTGTTTGGAAGATGTATTTAATTACAAACCACTGCTATTGGAAACACGTTTCCTAAGTAACATTAAACGGTGCATCCTGAAAGCAGAGATGTGGGTAAGGCTTTTTGGGCGGTCTGTGTTTGTTACTCTGTGGCACATCTACTGCTGGTGGAGTCCTCAATCACAATTCTCTTATTTTGTATGGGTACAGAGAAGAGTGCAGTATGATTGTGTGAGTGGCTTTTTTCCTCTCTCCTAGCTGCAGTTAGGAAGAAAAAATAATGACATAAAATGCAGTAAGAGTAGGAAAAAAAAAAGCTGGAAGGTTTATTTGCAGCAAAACAGAATAATGCAGATGAGTTGTGCAGGGTTCAAAGCTTATAACCTCAAGGAGAAACATTAATTTCTGGTCTTTATGCATCAGTACTTTAGCATCAGGTGTTCTAAGCTGGTTTACTTAGTCTGCAAAGTTGGTTTAGACAGTATGAATAGGATTATTTGATTCACAGATTATTATTGTGGGCCTGGGTTGTCAGTGAAAGATGCAGCGTTCAGCAGAACCAGAGGCAAAGTGCTGGTGGAAAGCCAATGGAACAGGATTTCTTAGCTCATCTGGTTTTTGTTCTGTAGCTTTGTCATGTTTCCTGTTCCTGGGGGTGACAGAAGGGGTGGAGAGAGAAAAATGTGTCTTTAATCAGATGTAAGTTGGTTTCCACTTAGTAAATAGCTGTGTTACTACCTTAAAATCTCTTTCCTGCAAGAGCATCCAAGCAGTGACTCCTTCCTCTCAAACCTGGTTCCTTCCTGTTCCTTTTATAGGATGTGGGTGGGGCAGTGATATTCTTTCCTTTTTTTAGCAGAAACTGCTTTAATTGGTCATCCATATGCAAAAGCAGTGACTCCAAAGGATTCCTGTCCGGGCAGATCATTGTTAGCTCTGACTCTGCTGCACCACGATGCACCCTTAGCAGGTTTGTGCTTGATAGGAGGTGGTTATAGCTGTGCAGGTAACTCTGGGAAGCATCCAAAAATTCACTGCACCACTGTGTTTTCATTATGACCTGCTTTGCTCTCCTGGAGAAGCTGCGAAGTTCTCAGCGCTCAGAGCTCATTGTGCTCTGCAGCCTGGCTGGCAGTTTGTGGGCAGAGGAGACGGTGTGTTAAAACCTCCTGCCTTACCTACTCTCCCAGATAGCTGCTGTCATTTAAAGATGCATAACTCATCCAAACCACGCTTGTGCATTCCATTCATGTTCACTCTTTCTTCCTGGGGTTTGTTTTTGTGAATCCCTCTGCCCTGCCCTTCTTAACCCTGCAAGTGAGAGTTGTCTGGGGGCGTGTGGGGATGCTGCAATTCTTCCCGTGAAAGCAACTCATTGTTTGTAGCTGCGAGATGGTGCTGAGGGTTACCCTGCACATGAAGTGCAATGCTCAGCCCGTCACCTGTGGGGTTGGTTACTTTTTTATTTTTTAAATAATTGCTTTGTAATTTTTGTCTAAGACTGACTGAGTGTTCCTGAATCAAAGTGAAGGATGGAGAAAGGACTCTTAGAGGACTTTTTCTAGGAAACTTAGAAAGCATTTTACTTTGAAGAGTCTTCACACTCTTTTGCTCTGGTAGCTTTTGCAA
This sequence comes from Oxyruncus cristatus, assembly GCA_013399855.1. NCBI lineage: Eukaryota > Metazoa > Chordata > Aves > Passeriformes > Cotingidae > Oxyruncus > Oxyruncus cristatus. The sequence goes on along the minus strand of VXAY01006959.1, from coordinate 464,553 downwards.
AGGGAGAAAACTTTTTCCGTTCTTAAAACATCATGAGTTTTTGTTATGTAGCCTTTAGTTTTTGCTATGCTGAGTGTGCAGGTGAGAAAGAGTATGGTATTTAGTGTCCGTTAATGCAAGACTGTCTATTTGCTCTATGTTTAAGCAGATTGTCTCATCAAACCTCTAATTATAGGGAGTCTCATTTTTTTTCAAAACATGCATGTCAGTATTTGTGTACTTCTGACTGTTTTAAATTGCTAATGAAGGTCTAGATTTCCAAGATGTGGTCAGCTAAAAGCACTGAAGGCTATTGCGTAACAACATACCAATTTAGGAATGAAAATGCAGTTTGAGTGGGGTCAGATTCTGGTTATTTCTGATTCTTTGGCATAAACAGCACTTTTTATTGCAGGTTGAGTGCTGAAGAAGATCAGAACAGAAATTCCCAGGTTTTCTTTTCCCTTTATTGCCAGCCATCAGTGCATTTTTGCAAGCTAAGGAAGAATTGTTTTTGCTGCACTGGCAAATTCTTGTGCCAACTGATAAAGTAGACTAATTTATAACAACTTTTTTCTTATTTAACGAATATTTGTGGCAAAAATGAACTTGTTAAAAGGTTGCCCCTTCTTGGGTTCATTGCAAATGTAAGGTTGGTAATTGGAACCTCTGCTGGCATAGTTTGGGGTTTGAAGAGCTGTGCTTTGTAGCCACAGCCTAGTTATTATATCTGCACTGACTGTGTATCCCTAGGGTCTGAAACGTGTGCTGTGGTTCAGAGAGTGCCAGTAAGCTGTTCTTCCATTCTTTCTCGATGAATTTAGGGAAGCTTCACACAGTTTTCTGCCCCAGGAGTGGGAAGAGACACTGAGGGCTCTCAGTAGTTGAATTCAGGTGGTCCAGCAGATGTTAAATTCAAGTGGCCCAGCCCTACCTGGGCTCTAACATCCTCTCTACAGGCTGAGTCCCCTCACTGTGTTTGGAAGTGTGAACCTATAGTTTGAGCCTGCAGCTTAAATGTGAGAGATGTGGCTGGCTGAGGGCTGGCTTTGGGAGCTGGAAGTTGCCATTGCTGCAGGGACAGTTCATGGCAGATGTTGCTGTTTGCTTAAAATGCAGGTGTGTTGCCCTTCTGCATGGCCAGAGCCATGCCCTGACCCATAGAACAGCTAAAATCCAGCAGTTACAAATCCAGCAGTTACTTGTTCTGATTTCGGAAGCTTTCTTTCAGGGTGGTAGTAGTGCAGGTCTTCAGCCAAAAATGGCACAAACATTGTGAAGGCACAGTGAGTGGTTTATTGTTAATAGCAATAGCTTGCTGCTCATGACACATCTTCCTCCCAAATACAAAGTTTTGTAGCTAGAATATTAAAATTAATCTTGGTTATATATAAGAGATCCTCTTCCTTAGAAAAAGCATGTGTGTCTTCTCAAGCAATCTTGATACTCTGTCAGTCTCTGTGGAATTGGAATTCTGCATGTGCTTTGGAATCTGAAAACTGAGCAGAAATGAATTGGATGCTTTTTGGGACATACTGGGATATCCATCTGAACAGTTAAATGGGTATAAGCCTGAGTTTGGTTCCCACTTTCTTTTAGGATGTCATCTGTGAACTGGAGCCTTAGTGTGACATAAGTAAGTCACTAATTGCTCGTGCTTGCTGTGATCTGCCTTGCCATGCACCTCCTTTCTAGCTCCTTTGAGACAAAACAATCCTGGCAAAAAGGAAATGAGAGCTTAACCCTTACATAGCTGAGGGCAAGAGGCTGCTGTTAGCACTGGCTAAGAAAACATCATATTTGTGGTTGTGAAATCACTGTTGTGGTCCCAGGAACACTGCAGTGTGCAGAGTGTGCCTTCATCTCCTTAATGACAGCTAGACTGAAATGGAGGCGTGAAAACCTGTTGTTGCAGAGCATGTTCCTGATTTTGATGGAAAATGAGTCGCTCAAGATCCCCAGCACTGTAACAATTTGGAAGCTGCTGGGAGATGGCACATACTGCTCTGGGGGTGTTACATCTCAGTCCGGTGATGTGCCCCATCCCCACTCCCATGTGACGGGGGCATGGGGTGTGGGGGGTGGCTGTGCTGTTAGAAGGGGAAGGTGAGGGGCTCTGTGGCTCTGCTGGCAAGGCAGTGGGCAGGAGAGAACTCCCATGTGGGAGAGGAAAGAGTTCTAAATGTCTTGGAATTTTGTAGGGATGCTGGATTAGGTTACATCTCTTTACTCAGTAGCAAGGTCTAAAGATTTGCTAAACCAGTTGAGAAGCGGAGAAGCATTTGTTTCTTACTGGTTCTGTAAGGCTGTCTGATGAGCTGTTTCAGATGCCTCTCTGTGGGCCTTCTTCACAAGAGCAGCAGAGAAAAACATATGAGAAACAGATTATGAGAGCTGGAACGGCACTGGTGAGAAACAGGCTTATCTGAACCCAAACATGGTCTTTTTTTTTTCTCTTAGTTGGTTACTGCAGTTTGTGATTAAAAAAAGGTGTAGCAAAGTTGAATATACTTGAGTGGCAGAAAACGCTTTGATAATCAAAGAACATAATCATTGATTTCTACAGAAGTCTGTTCTCTTCTGTGATTTCCCTGATTTTTCCATGTTTCGTATATATACCACACTTGAAAGTTTAGTAAAATCATTATGTTTGGTGAAAACCAGGAATTTGGGATAGGATAGAGATGGTCTTACCTCAACACCAAATTGGGACGTGACCAATGTATCTACTCAGACCTGAGAATTTGGTGGCACTCCTAAGTTTAATAATACAGACACAGCCAATACATCCCACCTTTACCACCGAGATCTGAGTCTCGTAAGACAGGTTCAGCTCAAACTTGCCCTGTAAATGTAAGTACAAGCTTTGCCACAACATGCAACATCTGAGTTAGTATTAATGTTTCTGACTGTGACATTCTAAGAGTAAGGATTTCTAGGGAGGTACCTGCATGGCATTTAGGATGGGGGAGAAGATTTGGTAGCTGAGCAGATGAAATTTAAGGTTGAAGGCTATGTTAGAAGAGGATGACTCCCTGTTTTTAGTTGTGTATACTTGATGTTAGATAAAAACAGCTTAAATAAAACCTGCTTAAATCCTTTTTGAAAAGCATCACATGTACCAAAGATCCTTGACTAGCAGCCATTTGGCTGCCAAGGGGAGCGTTGCTTTATTTGTGGAACACGGTGGACAAATCAATTTGGAGACTGTGAAGGGAAAGAATGAAACTTTTTATTTTCTGGATCCCCCTAGTTATATGAACAACAGTTTTGAACTGTCAGTGGGGCATGATGAAACCCTGATGTGTGAGCTGGGTTTAATATGAAGTGTGCCTTAACCTTTTGGAAACCAGAATTGTTCAGAAGGTTTGCCTCAGTGGTGTGTGTTAGATACCCACTTCCTGAAGATCTTTGTCTCTTGTCTGCTGCCTTCAGCAGGGGTAAAGGATCCCTGCTGGTTACCAGGTGGGTTAGGTATTTGGATGACAGGCCTTGGGAAGCTCGTTCATTTTCTGTCTGGAAGATGAAGCTCAGTCACTGCTGTGAATCCCACCATGTTTCATCATCATGACTTGGGTGATAGAATAAGGGATGTTCTCATGTGGTACAGAAAGACAGTCTGGTAGCATGGTAGAGGATCAGATTATCATTCAAAATGACTGTGACTACTAAAAGAAATATGACAAATAAAAAAGCTGCAAAATAATGCAGTCAAGTACCCATTACTGCACCTGGGCCCATCAGGATGTCCTCCAATGGAGAATGTCCTCCCAAGTATCAAGTGTTCTTGTCCCATGTTCTTTTGTTGGGCATTTTGGCTAGCATAATGCTGGAATTCAGCATGTGGTCTGTTGTGCCTGGCCCAGGTTAGCTCCTGCTGTGCCAGTCAGGCCTTTCCCTGAGAAAAAACAGGAGACACCAATGAGTGCAGGTAAAAGCTTGTAGAAAGCAGCCTCTCAGGAGAGTTAAAATGTGAAGCCTGACAGCAGATAGCCTGTTAAAGACCCTTCAGGTAGCATAAGGTGGTGGGACTGTGCACAGGAGATGAGCAGTTACATTTTTTGCTGCATAACCAAAGAGATTTGCTCTGTCCAGGGATGGGGTGCCTGCAGGATCGCTTGGTGAGGGCCGGTGGACCGTACTTGCTCAGAAGTGCCTGAGGTACAGCCAGCACTGCCTTCAGGTGTGTGTGGGAGTGCAACCTGGAAAAACAGGACCACGAGCACTAGGCCTGTCTGTGACTCGTTGGGGTGCAGAGCTCACTGTGCTCCTTCGTGGGCTTTTACAAAAGCCTTGGGTGCCTTCAGAGCATTTCTGCAAAGAAGCTGCAGAGCTGCATTCCTCTGCTTGACAAAGTCTAGAAATTATTTGCATGCCAGTGTCATGGAAGTAGGTATCTGAAGTTATTCTGACAGCCTTGAATTACCAGTTTTTGAAAACACTCTGACCTTTAGCTGTGGCTTTTGGAAGGAGCACTGTATGCATATCTCAATGTGTTCCCAGCAGGCCAGCTCCTGTAGTGGGGTACAAAGTGCAGCCCCAGCAGTTCAGCCATCCCTCTGCTCAGGTGTGTGCCCTCACTTCTGTGGGCAGGGCTGGGGACTGCCCTGGGGGCACTTCAGAACCACAACTCCTCTTGGTTCTGCTGCAGTCTCACCTCCTCCTTCAGGACTGGAAAGGGAATTTTTATAGTTCCCAGCTTGCTCTGAGCATGCAGTGGCTCGCAGGTGTGTGCCAATGGGGGTGTCTGTTTGGAAAAGGAGCAGTAGAATGGCAGTAGTGGTTGTTTGAAGCAGGAGACCTTTCCTAATCTTTAGCTGTTGAGACCTTGAGTGTTTGTAGAAAGCAGGGCAAGTTGTCCGGGGATGGCTCCGCTCACAGAGTTGCTCATTGGCTGGAGCAGTAGCTCTGAGAGTGGCTTCTTTAAGCAGCTGTTCTTCCCCTGTTCTCATGTCCTTGCGGGTGCACTAAACCCCAGTAAGGTGGTGCATTACTGTTGAACCATTATTGTGACCAGTGTAATAACCCAAAGGTTTGCAGTTAATGTGCTGGATGGTGAGCATGGTTTAAGGTTGGGGCTTCACGTGTCTGAGCATTAGGTGTGGTTCCTGCTCCCTGCAGAAGCTCTGATTGATGTTCAGTTTTCAGTGGCACCTGGTTCAACTTGGCTGTGACATCCAGCTTTGCCTTGTGTTCCCAGTTCAGAGGCTTTGCCAACAGTGCCAGGTGACATCTCCGTCGCCGGTTGGGCTCACAGCAGTGACTGTGTGGCACAGTGGGCCAGATGGGGATCTCAACCCACCCTGCAAAAATGGATTTCTTTCCCTTTAGACAAATCAGTTCTTCCCCATCTGGTTAATCGCTCAGACGTGGGGAAAGCTGTGCCAGTACAGAGGGGGTGTGATGTGCGAACGGGAATGAGTTCCTGGAGGGGTGTGGGAGGACGAACGTTGGTCTTTAAGCAGCTTCTCTACTGCTTATGAAACCACAGGCTGGGCGACCACAACTCCTTGTACAGTGATGGTGTTCTATATATTCCCGCACTTGAGATTCAGCGTCACTCACTCTTCCGCCGCGTGGTCCGGGCTGCCTTGTCCTTGAAATTCCCGCTCCGAGTGCGTGTGCTGCTGTGTCCTGTGTACGGCAGGGCTGGGGCAGGGACGGCCTGTGTCTGTGTCAGCAGGGGTGCCCGCTGGCCTGCCTGGGCCCCTCTTCCAGAGGACATCTTCTCCGGGTAGATATTGCGGTGGCTGTGGTCCTTGTGGGGGTTATGGTGGCTCTCCAGGAGCTAAAGATGGAGCACTCTGCTACAATATCCTCTGACGGGGGTTTGCTGTTACCAGATTTGAATTCGGTGAGGGGAAAGCTCCAGCTCAGTCACAGGGAAAGGCAAGTTTTCAGAGCACTGGAGCATCCTCGTGGTGAGATCGCAGCCCTGCTGTAATGCAGCCCTGGCATTTGGCCTTTTATCCCCTAAACCTACCTCACCCATGTGTAGGTAACCTGTAGCCTGTTCCTGTGTTCTCCACAAGCATTTAATTGAATAAACCTATTTATTGCAATGTATAAGTGATATCCAAGCCATTGCTGCCAAGCAGTCTTTGATATCAAGCTATGCTTTTTAAATAAATTTCAATAACATTGCTACTAAGTGGTTTTATAGACCATTACTTTTGGCCAATTCATGAACTATTATACTAACGTATTTTCAGATGAATTGCCTTTCTTATTCTATTAATACAATTAATGTATCTTCTCATGGTTACCTTGTCCTGCACTTTTTTCTGTGAGAGGCGTAATATCATTAACTATATAGAAACAGCCTTTACCTAGAAACCTGCTGGGCTTCCCAGAGCCCTGGGTGTGTTTCTCAGAAACCATAAAGGCTTTCAGTGTATATTTTCTTGTCTGCTTATGAAGGAAACATTCATGCCGATCTAACTTGAAGGGAATAAACCAGTGAAATTCCTTGTGGAGGGTGGGATGTTGCCTGGGGGGTGAAGGGTGTTTCGCAGTGTGTCCTGTACCAGTGTCCGAGCTGTGGAACGAGCCTGTGGATGAGTGAAATGAAAAGAGGGTGATCAGGAGAGGAGGGTGGGTTCGAAGTGCTTAGTGGCCACCCTTCACATTCCTGCAGTCAGCTCCCTGGGCTCTGGAGCTGCGGCCTGGAATGTGCTCTGGGAGCTGGGAGCCTTCACCTGCACCCCCGAGCCTTTTCAGTTACAGCCACCAGAAAGGTTTCGTATATGCCAGCATCGATTGGGCTCTTCCCAGTCTGTCTCTTTTTCCAGCTTTCAGCTTTTAAGGTTTTCTTTCTGCCAGCAGTGTGTGCAGTTGGAGGGTGGGCGGAGTGAAAGCTGAGTGCGCTGAGGTGACTGTTCGTGCCTCGCCGCGGTGAGGCTGCTCCTCGGTGTGACAGCGTGCCAGGGCAGAGCCGTGTTGGCAGTGGTGCTGCGAGTCCTTAAGGCCTGTGTGGTGCCCGTGCTGGGAGGGAGCGCTGGCGGGTCAGCCTGCCGGGGAGGGCTGCTGAGCCCCCGAGTGCCCCGGAGCCTTGAGCTTGCCCTGGGAAAGCAGCAGCCCCGCCCGTGCCGCTCCTGCGCTGCTGACTGAGGTGTTGGGATAAAGCACTTGGCTGTTGATACGTATTGTAGACATGGTTAGTTACCAAAATTAGTGCCTTGCCTCCTGCTTCTTAAAAATAATGGCACGTTGTGCTCGTCTGGCAGCGTTGGGGACATCTGGTGCCGTCAGAGCAATGTGAGTGCTGAGGTGCTGTGCAGGCAATGCCCTGTCCAGAGAAAGACTTTAAAATATCGGCTAATAAGCTTTAAAATTACTTCAGCAGTAGGTCTTTAGGAAAAGGGGTGCAAGGGGCTTGGGGAACGTATTTCTCTTCCTGACTTTTAAAAAAATAGTAAGTTCCAAATGTGGATTTTGTCTGATCTTGAATTTTGAGGGCAGCACAAAGCAGGAAGAAGTAGAATCTATTCTATCTGAAATAATATGAATTGGTTTTATGGATCTGTAAATACTTTAAATCCATTTTTTACTGCAGTTATGGTTGAATTTTTATTCTTTTGTTGTGCTGTACAGAATCACAGTGATCTGTTATAGTTCATTATTTTTAGTTTTATTTTTTTAGACTACTGGTTTCAACAGCAAAGATATTTTAGTAGTTTCACTCAACTTTTCCCATAATCATGTTTGCTGTTCCATTGGGATGTTGATATAAAACTGTAACGGGAGGGAGCGGCTCTGTGACAGCTTTGAGCAGATCTCTTCATGCAAATCTGCTTTTCTCTCCTATGTAAATGTTATGGGGAAGTGTAATAGATATGTAAGCTGTTAAGTACGAACCAGCTGGATTTTCTGGCTTTGTAAGGCTTATATTCGCTGCTTTACCTTTGTACTCCCAAAAGGTGAATTGGGCAAAGGGGGAGGTTGGGTGGGTTGAGTTAAACCTGGCTCCTCATGAGTAGCCCAGATATTGCCCATCTTGTCATGGCTCTGATAAAATAGTGTGGCTTCTCAATAGATTTTTTTTGTGGCTTTATTTGGTTTTGGCTTTATTTTCTAACCAAAATGTACAGGTAATGTCTGTATATTGTCTTAACAAGCAGTTTCTTAAATTACTACCAGTCAAACCAAAACTGATATTTTTGGAGATGGTATAACCTTCGCTTGCACTAAATGGATGTTTTGTGTTTAATAGACTCCATTTTAATTTAAAGATACATTCCAACAGCATTAACAATAAAAAATTGTGTTCATGCAACTCTTTTCTTCTAGAAATGACTGCTGTCACTGCAGCCAATGTGAACTTCAAATGGGACCCCAAAAGCCTGGAGATAAGAACGCTGGCGGTTGAAAGGCTACTCGAGCCTCTTGTTACACAGGTGGGGGAAAAAAAGGGGGCAAAATAAACCTTCATAAAGATGTTTCGATGTATTATTTTGATGTATTATTTACAAGGTAACTTGTAAAGCTTAAATTCCAAGAGTAAAAATACTAAAAAATTAAAAGATGGAAGGTCATTTACAAGTAGTTTCTTTGTTCAGTTTTATTGTAGGAGTTACTGGGCAGGGGTGTAGTAAGACTGTGCTGCTTCAGCAATATTTCAATTCACAGTATTTCAGTTAGAAGTGCAGAAATGGATGTTAGTAACTAATGTTCCACGCCTGTGCTTTGTCCTGGATTTGTGAACAAGAGGCTTTTTCTCCATGGTGTACATGTCCCCGTGAAATGCACTTAGGAGTGTAGGAAGGTTGGAATAAGACTTGTAGATGTGAACTGTGGCATTAGGCATTAGAGGTTTTCCAGGAGGTTTGGAAGAGTAGGTATGCTGGAGACAGTTCACTCATCTCTTCTAACATTGTTTTCCTGGAATATGAAGTGTCTAAAATGACAGTATGAACTAGACATAGTTCCTGCTAAGCACTGACTGGAATGATCACCTTTTATTTGCAGTATTAATATCCCTTTAGCCATCAAAGTGCTGTTGCCTCTGGATCCTCAGATGGGCAGTTCTACTGTAAAGCTTTTTAGCTAAAGTTACTGATGGAGTCTTTCCTTATAAGTTGTCTTAGTTTGGCAAACTTAACTGAGTAAACTAGTTCATGGGACCTTTTTGTCCAAGTTCAGCATCTGTAACTTATTCTTTAAGGAAAACAGACTGTACTGGCAATCCCACATTTTTTGAATGATGTGACTGGCAAAATACAGAGAGGGAAGTGGAGCAAATTGTTGTGTTGAAACTTCTCTATTTGTAGGACATGATGAACTGAGACTGCTCAGTACAAATGCTCCCCGTTAACCAACACAATATTCCCAGCCGATGGCTTTCCCTCTCTGAATCAGCCCACTGAGAAGATGGATTCAGCTCTGAGGATCTTTGTCAGAAGTCCTCAGGCTTTCAGAGCAGTAATTTTTTCAGTGTTATTTAACATCCCATTTGCAGTAGCTTTGTATGCGTTTTCCTAGGCTTTCCAAAAAGGAGAGGAGGGGAAAAAAAAGGCAAATGGAGAAGTGTGTGTGGATTTTGTGACATGTCTGTGTTTGATAGAAGGGGGTGGATCCTGCTCCTGAGCTAAGAGTACCTGGTGGTCATCTGGCTGCTGGTGATGACCCTGGTCCTGGCAGGGTTTCAGTCTGAAACATAGAATTGGAGATATTTGTTGATTCAGAAGGACTGTGAGAGCTCATTTTGGGTTCTGTTAAGGAAATAATGAGCTCTGGGGGGTGCTTTGCTCTGCCGTCAGCCCATTGTCTGTAGTACTGTTTCAGACTGAAAAGACACTGTTTCTAGATTTCTGTAGATCCAGACTTTAACCTTTTTTGGGGTCTCTTATGACTGGAGAGTTATCCCAGACTAATTATCCCCACCTTGGTTTCCTTTATGTGGTGCCAAAGAGCTCTGGCCTGTTACTGAGATTGCAGTTTATCAAAAATATAAATAGTTCTCCATCCTGGAATCAATTTTTCAGGTCTGCTGCTGATAAGAAAAAAACTTGAAGCTGTTTAGCTGCATTTAGAATGCTCACCTAAAGAATCAAGAAGCATGATCATGTTTAAACAGATGTGAAAAACACTTGCTAGGTTAACTGTTGGAGCTGGCAATATGCAGGTATTGGCAATGCGATGTCTAGAAAAAAATACATGTGGCATTACTGTCAAATTGATAAACACCTCGTTTCTTGTTTTGGGTTTTTTTTTCCCCTTCCACCTGTGCCTTTAGGTGACAACACTGGTTAACACTAGCAACAAGGGCCCCTCCAATAAAAAGCGAGGACGTTCTAAAAAGGCCCATGTTCTGGCTGCTTCGGTTGAACAAGCAACGGAGAATTTCCTGGAGAAAGGAGACAAAATTGCTAAAGAGAGCCAGTTCCTCAAGGAGGAGCTGGTAGCGGCGGTGGAAGATGTTCGCAAGCAAGGTAAGAGCTGTGTATCTGGTGGCTTGTCAAACTGTGGCTCTTCAGAGCGAGTTCCTTTTGCTGTTATTTCCCTTTGCTTTGTCTCTGACTCTGCACCTCTCCACTTGTGTGGATTCTCAGCTCGCCGGGCTGGCATCCTTGAGGAGTAATATGAACTGGATAGATCCGGAAACTGGATGTCCCAAGTAGAGATTAAATGGAGAAGCAGAAGGGCTGATTCTTTGAAGAACACTTAAAAACTCAGTTTAGGCTTTAAAAGTACCTCCCCCCTCCCTCTCCCAGTTTTATGGAACTACATCTCAAATGTCAATAACTTCTTCAATATTTCAATGCATACAGACCAGCATTGTAGGAGGAAGAGCCAAGTGTTGACTTGACAGAGATGTGTATCTTGAATATGCAAAATGTAAACAGCAACAAACAGAATGTGAAGACCTTGGTTAAATATTCCAAGCTTCCTCCCCCACATCTAGTGTTGATTTCTATAATTTTCTTTTTTACTTTCTTAGAGAAGACCTCTAAGAAAAGCCTGTGGAGCTGACTTACTCTAAAATATGCACTAGTAAATATTGTTGCTCATAAATCATTTATCGTTCATCCAGTCATGAGTCTTTTCTATGCTTCAGTGAAACCCAGTCAACTGGTATTAATGGTGACGACTGCTCCTGCAAAAAAGGGAAAACTCATTAGCATTAATTACTTGTTTGTAGCTGAAGTTGCAGAGTGGTGAAATATTAGTTAGAATTGGTTCGAAGTTCTGGATGATCCTGGCTGACAGACGAAAGAAAGATCAAGGTAGGAAGGCTGCAAAATAAGAGGCTAATTGAGTTGGCTTAATTTAACAACAACAAGCAGCGAAAGAGACCCCTTTGACTCAAAGCTTTAATTCCTGGTGCTTGCAGCTCAGAGTTGAGAGTCAGAGCTCCTCTGGGAGTGTCTCCAAGTGACTCTGCGATATCAGTGAGCAAGGGAGCTGTGCTCAGCCCTGGGGACTGAGAAGTTCCCTGAGCTGGATTTGCAGTTGTGCATTGCAGTGAGAAGCTGGTAGGAAGGAGAGACTGATAGAAGGACCTTCTGGATGGCCCTTTCACTTGTTTCTTGGCCTCTCCTTGGTTTTGAGGCTACACGTGGGTGTGGTGCCCAAGCCTCGCTGCTCCGCTGGCCTCTGACAGAGGAGGTGAGGCACACAGCTGAGAGGTGCTGGAGTGAAATAACTTCCCACCTTAACGTCACTTTGCGTCCTCCTCCCTTTTTGCTGTTTGCAGCTCACATGAAGTCTGGTGCATAGAGGGTGGCTGTGCCTGTTTCCTGAGGCTGGGGGTGTGCTCAGACTTGAGGGAGTCCCCTGGATACAGCTGGTGCCCCCCTCATTTGTGGGGAGCAGGGTCAAAGCTGTGCCCTCTCACGGGGCCAGTGTTTGGGCAGGTTTGGTAAAGAAATGAAAATCAAACCAGCCTTTGAGGAAATTAGAAGCAAGAGGTGAAAAATGAGACAACAGAGGGAAGGGTTATTGCCAGCAGTGCTGGGAGGATTGCAGTTCTCGGCGGTGCTAATAACAGCAAGGAGATACAACCTCCCAACATATATGTGTATATACATTCCATGCACTTAGGAAGCACTCCCAGTATTGTGGTAGACCAGTTGGAATTAATGAACTAGAGAAACAAGGGAAGTGTGATACAGAGCCTGTGCATGTGCTTACCAAGTCTTCCTTGTGTTGGTACCTTTATCTGCCTTTTGCAGTGGGGCAGGAGTGGAGAGGAGGGTCTGAGTGTTGTGGTCAGCAGCAGGATGATCAGGAGCTGTGTCTGAGAGCAGCAGTGGGATTACAGATATAGAGCACAATTTATCTTCAGCAGGGGACAGGAAAATAGAATTAATAATGCTTCTATTTAGAGTAGGGAGAGGTTTAGTTACCATAATAAAAAAAGATGAATGAATGTAGACAGGGATTATGAAGATGATTAGGACAATAGATAACTTGTCTCATCGGAGAAAATTAAAAAAATTTTTTTTAGCCTAGCGAGAAGAAGATTGAGAGAGTACATGATTTTAGTGAGCACGCTTTTTCATAAAATCCCATTTGCTGGGTGTAAAAACAAAGAAGTGAAAAGAACTACCTGGAATGAATAATAGCATGACTACATACTAAATCAGTGTAAGTGGATCTTCAAAGTCTTCCTGTTTTTTAGAACAGAAGGATAAATTACAACTTGCTTTACATATTAAAAAAATTAATGAAATCTCCTACAGTAAGAGTCCTGGCCCTTTAAAGATTTGGGCTTTTGGTGTTTTATAAAGCAGTGGAACTTCTTAAGATTTTGAGCAGAATAGTGGAGGCAAAGAATCAAAGTGTTTTTCAGAATAGATCCTGCTGGACTTAGTGCTGGGAAAACATTTGATGTGAATGCCTTGGATTTCAGCATCCTTGTAGCAATTGTTACAGTCCTTTCTACCACTGGGGGTTTGCTGGGTAACAGAGGGGGCAATATTGGTCTTGCCCAGCCTTAGTCCCCCTACTGTGAGCTCTCGGGGGGGTTCTACCTTCTCATGAACCATGAAGTCTTGGAGTGTTCAGCTCTGCTGGTGCTGTTGGGAGGTGTTCAGGAACTGAACCAGTTCCTTACCCAGGTGCTTGGTACTGAGACAGGTTCCAAACTGGGATTAAGAATGTAATGCCCTTTGGGTCAGACTGAGACTGTTCCAGATTTCCTGGAGTACTGATGGCCATTGTTCACTGTCTGTGTGTATCTGCATGTGAGCGTGGGGATCCAGGGAATTAACTGTGCTCTGGCAACTCTACATAAAAAATTAAAACTTAAAATGAAAAAGCTTAAGCCTTAGTGTGGGGCTTGAGGTAAGAAAATGGATGAATGGTCTTGTGAATCCTGTGGGCTTTGATTATGTTTCAGGTTGCAAATGTAGGAGAATGAGCTGACTGATTCAGTGCGGTGTCTTTCTGCCTTGTGTTTCTAAGTGAAGGCTTTTTCAAAACTGAACAGTGAGACACATTATGAAAGGCGAAAACAGGTTTTCAACTGTACTTAATGCAAGGTGCATGGCTTAAGGACTTCCAAGGAGCAGAAGGAGGCCAGTTGTGGAACACAAACACTGAATTATTCTTGCAAAACTCAGCTTGAAAATTCTGTTGTGACCAGTTAGCTTAATTCTTGGAAAGGTGCAGTGAGTTCAGTTGTTGCCCTCCAAGAACAGTGCTTTAGGAGTGTGCATTTGGATTAGAAGTAATCCTTCAGCCAAGGACTTGGGGTCTTTGAAAAGCCATAACCTAAGGGAGCTCAGAGATGGCTCTAGGAAAACTGTAGGAATGTTGTGGGCAGTATATAGATTTAATTGAAGACAAGATTAAGGAGCTAACAGAAGTTTTTATTGCCTTAAGTATCAACTCCTGTGTTGATGTGGCAAAAGGTGATGGGGGGCTGTGTCCTTTATAGTAGAAAGCCAAGGCAGCCTGTTGTGACAGGGTGTTGAAGGTGGCATTAGTGGTGAGATGGGACTTCAGTATCCATGACAGTAGAGACCTGAAATCCTGATTTCCTGCTTGCCTTCGTGTAGTGGGGAATGGCAACCTCTAGGGAACTGTGGCGAGTGCTCTTGGCATGTGGAGGAATGGCCTGGTGGCACTTGTGGTGTTTCCAGTGCTGCTGGCAAAGCAGCCTGGGGACAGGCTTTGAACTGGGAGGTGCTGAAGGGTACGAAGTGATGTGTGGGCACGAGTCTCCAGCTTGGAAGAAGAGCAGCAGTGCCTGTGTGTCCTGGTCTTGCTGCCTTGCCTGTCCCCTCTGCCCTCCCCTCCCGTCAGTGTTGTGGGAGCAGCTCTGTCGTGGTCATTGTGTACCACTGCAAGGAGGATTAATAGTGGTGTCTGAAAGTGCTGTCAGACCCTGTGGGCACAGTGGGAAGGTGCCTAGAAAACGGTAATTTTCTTTTGATGGACTAAAATCTTTCTGAAATGGGCTTTGTTCCATTAGATTTAATTGAATCCTTAGTGCTTTATTGACAAGATCGTAGGACAGTTACTGTTGCCCCTTCTTTTCTCAACTCTGTTTCATTTTCTTTCCCTTCTAGTACCTACTGAAAATCCAAGGTTATATTGGAAAAGCAGATTACTCCTGTAAGAATTTGTACCAGCTTTATAATCTGAGTCTGATAGTTGGACTCTTTGCTATGTGTTACTTTTAACTCTTCTTTATCTGCTCCCCAGCTAATGTTACCTCTGGTTCAAATTTGAAAAGGGGAAGATCATACTGGATCCCCTTTGAACTGCTAATGCAGTGCAGTAACTGCATATTTAGGCCAGGGCAGAGTGCCCTGTTACCATTTGAATCCAGCTAAAATAACTACCCCATGTTGCTTTTCCTTTATAAAAAGTCTGAAAGAAAAGTCTGAAAGCCAGCTTTCTTTAATTGGCAGAAATATATATATATATATGCAACAACTTTAAATATAATCTTCCTTTAATTCTGGGAAGCCGGTTATCTTTTGACACCCTGACAAGCTGTTTGAAACTCACTAAATCTTTTAAAGTCTCCTGTTAAAATAAAAAGGAATAGCATTTTATTTCAGGACTGGCTTGAAAGGTTGCAATTTAAGAGATGGGTAGAGGATAATTTTGGTTGTTGGCAATTTCTGAGATTCAAGTGAAGCAAGTGGCCACCTCTCTAATTTTTTTTAAATAGAAAATAAATGAAAACAACATTCTTTTAGGAGTTGAAATGTGGGAATTTTACATGTAAATAAATAAAGGGGGAAATATTTTTAGTCGGTTTTTGGTTCTGGCATATCATAGAATGGCCTGGATTGGAAGGGACCATAAAGATCATCCCGTTCCACCCCCTGCCATGGGCAGGGACACCTTCCACTACCCCAAGTTGCTCCAAGCCCCGTCCAGCTTGGCCTAGGACTCTTCCAGGGATGGGGCAGCCACAGCTTCTCTGGGCAACCTGTGCCAGGGCCTCACCACCCACGCCTTCCCAATATGCAATCCAAACCTACTCTCTCTGTGTGAACCCATTCCCCCTTGTCCCGTTATTTCATGTTCTTGTAACAGATATCCTTAAATCCCAAGATTGTTAACAGATGTCATACTTGCGGTGGTGACATTTTATTATTAGCCTTTTCTGGAATGAATAAGGAAAGGTTCATGTCAGCTATGTAGGGGTTTTACAGTCTCCTGACTGGTTGCAGTTTTCAGCATTGGTGATACATTCTTTCATCCATCTGGAAATCTGGGGTTCTTATCCCTTGTTAAAGTAAATAGTCGTGTCCCCCAAAGTTGGGTAAGGGATAGCTTTGGGACGATACTCAGAGCTGGCCCATGAGCAGACAGAAGCTTTTTTTTCACCTCTCTCACAGAACTGAAGTAGCATATTATTTTATCTTAAAATATTACGTGCCACTCTGGGTTGTATTATTTAAGATGATGGAAGGGTGTTACTTAGGAGGGAGCATTTGAACAAAATCGAGTATCTTGCTGTGGTTGCTTGGACAGGCTGGCAGCTGTGCTGGGGCTGAATTTAGCTATGAAGGTGTGGAGTGCCTGGGCGCTAGAAACTCTGTGGGGATGGTTAACCCCTAGGCTTTCCAGCTGTTGGTATTTTTGAGTGGTTAAAAATAAGTTGTTAAAATAAACAGAAGCATGCCAGGACTGCATCATCTGGAGATTTCTGTGCAGACCTCGCCCAGCCCTGTTTGGGAGTGGGCTCCATGGGACTCGCTGTCAGCTGTCACTTGTCAGGCACTGTTGGAGGATTTTTCTTCTCATTTGAGACGGGCTATTTTTGTTTTGGCAATTGGCCATGTGGACACTTTCATACAGGTTTGGGAAGCCTCTGGCACAGCAGTTATAACAGTTCATCTCCTTTCTGGTCATCTGCCGCTGCTTGCACATCTCTGACCTTGAGGACCTACGTTTTATGTACTAAGTCCTAACTGTTCTCCCAGCAGTTTCTGAGATGCAAAGAGATCCAAGAATAATAATGTGGATTCTTGCTGCTGTGTAGGAACTGTGGTACTGGAAGCTGCTCAAAAAAGCAGGGGAGAAATCCAAAATTTACTCCTCTGACTATATGCAGACATTTCTTTTATGCTTTCCAAATGCCTTCTGGAGGCATTGCTCTAGCTGGGTAGAGTGGCCTTTGCTTTTCATAGTTAACCAATGGCATTGTTACCATCTGAAACCCAAATTCTTTCCTCCTGCACCAGATGCAGACCCACAGGCTATGAAATGCTGAAGCATTTTACGAAGCAGTGCTTGGCTTTGAATTCAAACCAGGGCATATCCAGCCAGGTCATCGCTCCGAGTTGTTTACAGTCCCAGGAGCTGTGGCAGTTCGCCGTGTGTTTACAGTGCTTTCTGCTGCTTTCTGCTTAACTCCTTTTGCTCAAGCTTTGAAAGCACTGTAGCTTGTGAAATGACTGCAGCCCTACAAAGGCATGCTGAATCTGCCTCTCCAGAGGATTCTGGCATGTTAGAACACCTGTACAAATGGAAATAAGGACTAAAGTGCTATTTCTCAACCTTCCCTCCCTGCCAAGCACCTCTGCCCTGATACCATGTGGTGGCCGTACTTAGAGGTAGCCATGTGCACTAATGGTTGTCTGTATTTTACAAATGTACAAATGTTGTATTTTAAGGCTTAGGTTGGCTTGCCCAGAATCCTGGCAGCCCCTGGGGAAGTGCTGTGTGGTGTTAAAGCCATCCGTGTGTCCCCTGTGCAGGTGACCTGATGAAGAGTGCGTCGGGGGAGTTTGCAGACGACCCCTGCTCGTCGGTGAAGCGAGGGAACATGGTGCGAGCGGCGCGGGCCCTGCTCTCCGCCGTCACCCGCCTGCTCATCCTGGCCGACATGGCAGATGTCTACAAGCTGCTTGTCCAGCTCAAAGTGGTACGAATGGTTCTTGGCTGTGCCGGCTGTGCCCTGCCAGGTGTCTGTGTCACACGCGTGCTGACACCGCGGGGTGTGTGCGCTGGCAGTGCCTCGCTGCTCGAGCGGGGAGGGCTTTCGGGTCTTTCCTCCCAGCACAGTGTGTGCAGTGGATGCCTGTCACTTGTTTTTACACTCATTGTCAGTAGCTGTTGACGTTGAGTTGCACTTTATTTTGAACTTTTAGTATAGAAACTGAGGCTCTGTGGCTGTAGGTGATAGGTGGCCCTTTCATCTTACAGAAATCATTTGCCTTTCTTATAACTTGGGATGAATAGCTTCAGCAGGCTAAGTAAAATGAGAGTGGAATATTTGAGTAAGGCTTTTCATCCCTCAAGCAAGAGGGTGGTTGGTGCACAGTTTGAAATGAAATGAGATTGGATACTGGGCCTGCCTTTGCTCGTGTGGGCTTTGAGGACTTTCCATGTGCCCTTCAGTGGCCACTGCCACAGCTCTGCCAGGGCCCTGGGCTCCTTCGTGCTCTTTCAGATACGTGTACTTGACTGTCTCTGGGAGCTGGTGAGTATGAAGTAGTAGCTAACCCTTGTGTACTGTTAGCCTTTGAAGTGTCTCTCTCCGAAAAATAACAGGGGGCAGAGGAAGATTGCTTTCTCTGTCTGCCATGAAATACATTCTGAATTACTTCCTGACCTGTGGACTGTATTGCTTGGAAAAATATGTGAGTATATTTTCTTCTAGGTGGAAGATGGTATCTTGAAACTGAGAAATGCTGGCACGGAGCAGGACTTGGGTATCCAATACAAAGCCCTCAAACCAGAAGTGGACAAACTGAACATAATGGCAGCCAAAAGACAACAGGTATAGTGTGGCAGCTCTGTATGTTACTTCTTCTTTACCAAAATAAGGGAGCCTTGCTGCTCTAGGACAGTACTTTTTAATATTTTTTTTTTAATTATTTTATTTTTATTGCTGATACTTTGTGTTACTCTGCTGTATGTAGGAACTCTGAGCTTGCTTGGTAAGCAGGCAAAGTCTGCTTGGCTGCAGGGTTCTGCTTCTGACAGAATTTGTTCTTAATAGCACTTGTTGACGTCTAATGCTTTAGTGCCTTAATGAAATGCTGCTCCCCAAGACTTGCACTTCCCAATTTGAAGCAGTGCAGATGTGGGTAAGGAAGATGAAGTGATTTGTGTCCCAGTGCCTGGTGCACTCACCCCTAGACCACATTGCTGTTGTGGTTCACACAGACAGACCGTGTCCATGTCCAGTGGGTAACAGTCGTGGCTGGGCCCGGCTTTTTCCAAGGGAGTGAGTGGTGATGCTCGTTAGTCTTGCACTGAAATGCCCATTTGAGAAGGGATTTTAATCCCCGTTTGTTATGGGTATGTTCTGTGTTTGGATGGCTTGTGCATAACCTTAAATTGCGTGTGAAATTTGTTTTGTTCAACAGCACTGGTGTGACTCATTCCTGTGTAGGTAAGTTTTCGAAAGAATGCAGAGGTGTGGGCAGTTCCACTTATCAGGAATAGCATAATTCTTGTAAAGCATTTTTCCCTCTTTGTTCTGCTGATATGTACAAACCAAAATTGCTTATGCACCTCTGACACTTCTTGGGACTTCTTGCAGAGATTTATCTTAGAAAATAAACTGGGTACAGTGTAAAATGGATTGCCAGTTGGTTATGTGTATCAAATCTGATTGCAGTAAACGGGAGTAGGGTTGTGATGGCAGTGCAATAAATGCTCCTAAACTGCTTTGTGATAGATTGTTCTGCACTACAGGAAGTGGTTGTACAAAATCTGTAAATCTGTATGCCTGCTTGGAGTGCCCTCCCTGCTTGGTGTGTACCTTACAGAGGTCACATACTGCCCATTCTTCTTGAAGAGTCTGACAGATATTTTTTTTCCCTTTTCTCAGTAAGGCAGTCCTCATCTTCATTTTCATCACCTCTTTGTTAGATTTAAGAGGTAACTTTAAAATTACGATGCTACCAGTAACTGTTCATTCTTCCTTTTATAAACTTGCTGCTTGTGCTGGACTCAGAAGCTGTATCTAATCATAGTGCTTCTGTTCCAAAACAGAGGTGATGGTGCTTTAGAGAATTGCAGCTGGGAGTGTTTGGGAAAACACTTACGGACTTGCTCGCTAATCTTAAATTAGCAGTAATTATAGTCATTGGATTAATTTTGTCTCATTGGAGGTGAACAAGAAGTTGAATGAGATGATATATTTGTTCTTCTGAAATTAAGTACCCAGAGTCTCTTGAGGAGAGTAAACGTCATCTTCTAGGTGTGATTAAAGAAAACATTCTGGTTGTGAGCCTGGGAGTTTAAATTAAAGATGATCTTGCTTCTCATCTGCAAGTGCAAGACAGGACAGCTTTCAAAATGCTGGTCCTGTGCTGCAGAGAGGAGCACAAATCCAGCATCAGGTTTTGAATTGTGGAGTTGTGAATTACCCTACAGTTATGGTGGTTTCTGTCCTTATGAAGCTGTTGTGTTTTACAATTACTTGAGCCCTCAAGAAGAACACTCAGTCAGCAGACAGATTCGAGCACACCAGGCAAAGAACCTGCCTGTCCTTTGAAGATGCACGGAGATGGCATATGGACGTTAAACGTAGGGAATGTTCGCAAATGCCTTTTTTTTTCTTTTAATTTTCCTAACAGGAATTGAAAGATGTGGGTCACCGTGACCAAATGGCGGCAGCCAGAGGAATTCTGCAGAAGAACGTTCCCATCCTGTACACGGCATCCCAGGCCTGCCTGCAGCACCCTGACGTCGCTGCCTACAAGGCCAACAGGGACCTGATCTACAAACAGCTCCAGCAGGCAGTGACGGGCATCTCCAACGCCGCCCAGGCCACCGCCTCCGACGACGCTGCCCAGCAGCAGGGGGGCGGGGGAGAGCTGGCCTATGCCCTCAACAACTTCGATGTGAGTTTTGAACCCTTTGCGTTTGAAAAACAGGGGGGTGGCTCAGCAATGTTCGTTCACCTGGTTTAGTGGCAACAGCTTACTTCTATTCATATTGCCTGCAAGATCATTTCTACTGAAGTACAGCAAGTCATAGGTAAAGGAAAAAAAAAGTCTTTTTCCAAGCTAGGGTTGATGGAATATAGAAAGTTATCTGTGTGGTTCTTGGTGATTGAAGGCTGTCAAATTAAATTAGCTCTGAAATAGCAGTTAGCCTACTGCTACCTTAGATGTAAGCCCTTGGTTTATTTGAAATTGATTATTTCATAATATATTTATATAATGTATTCTTCTAGGTGACAGAAATGATTTATTCAAAGTGAATAGTGTCTTTGGAATTGCCCAAACCTACCTATTGAGAGGAACACGAAGTGGGAAGTTTAATATGATCTTTGGTTGGGGATTAAGTCATTTCACACTGATGTGTTGTACTGATCTGTCATGTTCTTTGTCTCATGTTCAGCACATTGCTGAGGACAGCCATGCATTTTTACTGAGATCTCTTTACTTTTGAAGCCAGGATTCCGTGTCTATTACTGATTCAGCCTCTGCATTTTAAACACCTTACCTCTAGAACTCTATTTAATATTGCAAGGCCATCACTCAGAAGGCAATTAATAGTTGTGGTTTTGCCAGATTTTGCTCACAGTCTCCTTTTCATTCTTACCACTCTTGTTCCTCCGTTTCTGCTGTGCTTCTTTTACCAGGATAAAGTACTATTTGAGTCTTCCCTGTGCCTGGTGGGAAGCCTTTCTTTGTGATCTCTTGGGTAACAACAGGATGTCATGGCTGTCTTGATCTTTGTGACTGACTTCAGTTTTAAGTCTGCCTTTCTTATTCTGTCAGCTGCGTGCTCAGTAAGCCTTAGGAGTGTGCCTCAGGTTCCCCTGAGGGACCACAGGTTCTCACAGGTACCTGTGGGAGTGGAAGGCAGGCCCTGCAGCAGCAGTGTCAGGGACTGACTTGGGTACATGGAATTGAAGAAGCAATTCCATTCAGGTTTGTGGATTGGCTTATCCAGCTCAAACCATCTGACAAGATTTCTGGTATCAGTGTTTTACCATACAAACTCTCCAATATATGGCTGGAGACTACTTTTTTGAGTGTTGCAGTTGCTATGAAGCTTGTGAGCTTTTAATTCCACTTTGTGGGGCTCTCTGCTAGCAGCAGTGCTTGATCAGCAGGCCAGCTCAATGCATGGTGTGTGCAACAGCTCTGCCGTCTCATCCCTGCCAAAGGAGACTGACAGAACAAATGTGGTGAGGTTCTTAGCAGATGTTATCCCTGCACTTCATTTCCTGCTGCTGCTTGAGTGTTATTGTGCTCCTGTAATAGAGGCTGTGCACACACATGCCCCCACATACTCCAGTGATGGTAAAATATTAAATGGCTACCAGAAGATAACAAACTGATTGTTATCTCTCCTTTCTGATGGTGCAGTTCATGCTGCTGTTGTATTAACCACATGACTAAAAGCTTCAGGAAAAGTGAGGAGTGTGTTGGAGAGCACATGCTGTGTTCTCATCCTGCTCTGATGGCTGAGTGGTTCCTCCATTGGGATATGAAATGTGCTGGCTGGCAGGAGAAGCAGTGGTTGTGCCATGGCTGCTGAGCTTAGCTGGTGTACAAACTGAGAACTCCCAGCTCAAAGACTTTGGGCATCCTCTTGTAATTAGCAAATCGTGCCCCTGTACTGGGAAGAAATCCCATCCAAACCCTAAACCAACCACCAAAGCTTCAAATGGACAAATACGTTTTCTTTAAGAAATTAGAGGCCTGTTGAAATAAATGACCAGCAAGTACTCAAAGGTGGTAAATCCTGCAGAGCTTCCTGGGGAACTTCCCTTGGTGGTGTATTGTCCCCTTGAGAGCAGATACATCAGTGCTGCTGTTTCAGCCTTCAAGTCTCTTGGTATGCTTATGAGTACTCTGGCAAGATAAACCTGTGATAATTATTTTGTCATGAAGAAATGGATTTCTGTGCTGTTTGAAACCTTTGTGTTGATACTTCACTGGGGAATTTTTGAGAATAGAGCTGTGTTTACCTGCCTAACAGCAAATAGAAGGAAGACTGGACAAAGTAGGACAATGGAGTACTATATACAAGGCTAATTTTGGATGTTTGTTTTCTTGTTTGTGATGGGATAATTATATCTGACAAGTTAACTAGTGAAGGCAAGTCTGGATTGACATGTAGTTAGGAAGAGTTCTGTACTTTGAACCTTATTTGTGCTGGCACGTTCGATTTTTGCCATTCATGTAATGAGGCTTCCTGTGGCCAAGATTTGTTTAGCTGTCAAAGCAGCACAAGAAATGACCGGCGATGTAATCTGCTGGGGAACCTCTTAGTAATTTTACAAAACTACTTATGAAAATCCTCCTCAGTGCCAAAATAGTGTCGTTTGCCTTTTAATGCCTGATCAGGGCGTTGCTCTAAGTGTTGGTTGTGTTGGAGGCTTCTCAGTAACTTGCTGCTTGATCCGATCACTGATTTTGCAGAACCTTTCTTTCACTAGAAACAAATTATTGTGGATCCATCGACCTTCAGCGAGGAGCGTTTCAGGCCGTCCCTGGAAGAGCGCCTGGAGAGCATCATTAGCGGCGCGGCGCTGATGGCTGACTCATCCTGCACACGTGATGACCGACGGGAGCGCATCGTGGCTGAGTGCAACGCGGTGCGACAGGCCTTGCAGGATCTGCTCTCGGAGTACATGGGCAACGTGAGTATCTCCTGCTCTGTTGGCTTGGTTTGGGGGGATTTTAACTCCATATGATGAGCTAAAACGTGGAATTGAAGCTGTGTGTCTCAAAGCTGGTTTGTTCTGGTCCAGAGTTTGAACGGTAAAGAGTAGTCCCGAAAGGTTTGTCCTGAGGCAGGATGAAACATACTTAAATCATCAATGATACTTATCTTAAAATTGATCTCTAATCTTCCAAGCAACTGTTATCATTGTCAACCCTTTGGCACTGCTTCTATTTCATGACTGTTAATGTTGGTTTGTATAGGAATTCAGTGGAATTAGCCTGTTTTTCCGCCTTGGTTTATGTAAAGTAACGGGGCTTATGCAAAAAGTAGTACTTCACTTCTGTTGACTCTTGGGAAGTTTAACTGTGTCATCTTTTTAGGTGAAGGCATAAATTGTCAGAATCAAGTTAGTTATTGTCACTACTCAGTTTGAGTAGAGGTGTTGTACGAAGTCACATATTTAGTGAAGATTCCTGAGAGCGGTTTGGTATAAATATTGGGCTCTGAGCAGTTCTTTTCCAGTGTTTAGGCATTGAATGTGCACACACAGTATTTGAAGCCTGGGAGTGTTTCCACGGCTGGAGTAAGTATCATATCAGGCGGATGAGCTTCTGTATCTGAAGGCATCATGATAAAATACTGGACTTTCTTCCCCCCCATTGCTCCTTTGCTCTTGTCCCAGCAAGTTTTCATCTGAGTAACTTGCTGTGTTGAGAAGTGAGCTCGGGATATCATAAGACTGACACTATGTCTCCTCGTTAAACTTGAATACTGTTAAAGCTGATTTTGGAAATGAAGTTACAGAAATAGCAACAACTTAAGCAAACTATGTGGCTTGTAGAACTGTGGCAAGTAAAATTGTCTGAAGTCTTAATGGAAGATTTATTTATGCTTTTGAACATGTTTGAGGTGAAAGCTCAGAGATACCTTTTTTAGACAGTAGGGCTTACTTAGGGGCCTCGATGTGTTAAGTACCTTAACTTCAAATCTTTCGGCAAAAGTGACTTCAGTTAAGAGTAAAACTGGTCCAAAGGCTGCCATATGTTGGTTGGGGTGGTAGAATTTGGAGAACAGATGCAGTGTGTGGTAGAGAGAAAGGAAAACCAGGATTTCTGTTCTCCAAAGACAAGGACAAAGTAATTGAACAAAACTGATGCAAGTCTGATGTAGCCTGCAGGTTGAGCGAGGTAATTCATGTAGTCTGTCTTAATTGCCTGTGCAAGTAGCTTGCACTCAGCACTGACAATTTGTAGAACTTCAGAGTGCAGCTGGGAAGCAAAGCACGAGGTTGTGCCATTGTAAACTCCTTTGAGCAGGGTGTTTTATTAGTTTGTGAAGAAGCATCAGCAAAAATCCCTCAAACAAATGTGCTGCTGGATTGGATGGAGCCCTGCCAGCATGATTGAGAATGGAGCAGCCACCAAAGGCTAATTGAACATGTGGAAGAGGTAAATGCTCAGTCTTGCATGTAAGGGTTGGTGGCATTTGTCTTATTGAAAGTTGGTCAATACCCATGTGAGAGTGCGGAGCTGTGGCTTCCTCTCACAGAAATGCCTGTCCTCCTCCTCAGCCATGTGCTCTTGTCTCTGATACCAAGTTGAAGTAGTCATGCCGACATGGAAAGAATGTATTCCCTCTGTTATCTCCTTTAACACATTGTGAAATTAGTGGAGCATGCTGAATTTTTTTGAAGACACTGCTATGTTATGATTATAGACAGTGTAGTTGGGAAAATGAGATTAGAAATTCAGTGAAATGGAGTGGAAAAAGCAATTGATAAATTACAGTGGAAGTGTGGGATGGTGTGTAAAAATCCATACTGTAAACCCCTCCATGATTAAACTGAAGAATGACTAATAGTTGGGAATCTAAACGGTGGAAATGGTGTGATACATCTACAGGAAGAGTAGGGATGTGCTGACTTAGAGTAGTGGCAGAGGAAATGTCATTTCATGTATATGTATGACATACCCACAACTCCTGGGATGCTTTGCTCCAGTCTCCCTTTGAAGGAGGAAGTGAATTGGGCATTAAATCTGTTAATTGCACAGCACTTGCTGTGCATCATAAATCCTATCCAAGTGCTAGAGGAAGAGGTACTTATCGGCTAAGTGTAAAAATTCAGAGGGAAGATTGGACGAGGAGTACACTGGAAAGGCAGAAGCACAGGAATGCCTTGAGGCAGATTCCCCTTTAGTTGTGAATGCCTTCTTTTAGTGACTTCCTCTAGCTTTTGGATTTTCTTTCAGATCTCTGGCAATAACAAGACCGTTTCCTAGATAGCTTATAACTCAGTTTAGTGTTTTGGACCCGGAGCGTAACTGTTTCTATGTGCGTGTCCTTGAGGGTCTGTAAGTCTGCAAGCGTTGGAAGCTGTGTTATGGTGTGTGGCAAACCTTTTAGCTAAATAACAGTTTTTGGTAATAAACTGAATTGTAGGATCTCTTGACCTCTGCTGGCATGGTGATGAATTCTGTGGTTGTGCTCCTAAAAGAAGGGCAAGATTTGCTTCTTCAGTAGTTTGTTACAGCAGTTTGAATCCCCCTTTTTTTAGATTGGTGTCTGTTATTTCACTTTCCATCTAACACACCTATTCTGCCATTTTCAAGAGCAGTCTGCCTAAATTTTGTACATCAAGGCCAGTATCCTGTCATGACAGTGGTCAGTAGTGGATCCTGCAAGCAAAAGGACAGGAACAATGGAGGTGTGTAGTTTTACTTACCCCAAGTGTCCCCAAAGTGCTGGCATTCTGCAGCTCAGGCACTTCCAGAGCTGGCATTGCTGACTGCATTTAATGGCTCTTGATGGACTTTTCCTACTGAATCTGTAGTTTCTTTCTGAACCCTTATAAACTTACAGCATCCATAATCTTCCTTGGCACAGAGCTCTGCTTAAAAGGGGACTGTGTGAAGGAACATCTTTGTTTTGACGCAGAACAATCTCGTGCCCCTTCTTTTGGATGTTTCCTTCGTCTCAGTTAGGAAAAGACCCTGAGCAGCTACTCCTTGCCCTTGTTTTTCTATGCCCCTTAATGTTGTTTTAGAGCCATATCACGTAGGAGACTTTTTGGTCTTAGCTTCCCCAGAATGAAGTGACTTAGTTTAATTATGTCTTGTCATAAACGAGATACTCAACACGTCCTCTCAGCTTTGGCTGTGCCCTCGTTACCAAACAGCACGGTGGGTTGGGATGGGGTTTGTGGAGGGAATGCCCCAGTGCCTGTGTGTGCCTGCATTTCCCAGGAGTTTGTGTCAGCTGATTTTAGCCTAGTCCTGTGGACTAGTCAGCATCTGGTGTGGTAGTGGCTGTCTCCTTGTGTAGACCCGCTTGGAGAATCCAGCTCACAGGGCCCTGGAATGTTCCGGGATGAGAATTGCAGCATGTGACAGGACAGTGACTGGGAGATGAATTTCGGAAGTGTGGCTCATGTGAGCCAAAATGCTGGTGTGGTCACATTCCACCATCTCCTTCTGGGCCTTGTTTGGATCTTCACACTTACTTTGAGGTTTAGGGACCAGAGCTGTGTCAGCTGTTCAGGATTTGGGCAGTGTTTTGATATCTGGTTTTGTTGTGTAGTCCTGAACTAACAATGCCTAACACTGAAGGTGCTGAGCACGGAGGCGGCTCCATGAACAGCTACCCTCAGGATTTAGCTTCTGAGCCGTGGTGGCAGGAGACTGTTTCTGTGGGTATTGAGATGGGCTTTCATTACCAATGGCCACTGAGCATCATCAGCCACTTGATGACCCAACCCCTTGGTTTATGAGCCACATTCCTTAAAATGCCATCCTGTTCATCTCTTAATTGTAGCATCTGCTTCTTCAGCTTTTCCCCCTCCTCTTGCACTTCACCCGGGGGGAGCTGTTTTCCTGTATGGATTTTGCTCACTTCTCACAATTCCAGCAGAAAATAGTTTTCCTTTTTAAACTTGCATTGCAGATCCCTCCTGGATTGAAACAGCAACAATGGATGTTTATTTGCATTTGGGTTTTACTACTTGGAGTAAGCTTGGTTCTTACTGCTAGTGCTGAATGGCAGAGCAAGAAGGGGAAGGCCTGAAAGAATTCATTACTGATTCTGATTAGTGCTGTAAAAGCAGAGTAGTCCAAGGTCTTGGTTCTGGGATCAACTGCCCAGAATGCAGTAAATTGACCACATCAACTGTAGCTAAGTTTGTAATATAACTCACAGATGTCCAGATCTAGATCTTTTTGTGATCTGTGGCAGTTAGGCATTCTTGGTGTGTATTTTATTAATTAAATGTCAAAGCATATTTGAGTTTAGTTGGACATCAATTCCAGACTTAGGCAGGGCAAGAGGACAGAGCAAAGCATCTAATTGAGTGGTGTCAATATTCACAGTGCACCAATGAAGAAGTTAATAGGAAACACAAGAAAATACAGTGGAAAGTTTGTGTCTAACTCCATGATCTTGTGTGGGGGTACTTGTCGACTGCTTGCAGTTTGCTCCAAATAGAAAGTATCAAGCAGTGTATTTTTAGATACTACCACCAATTTATGCCAGTTTGCCTTTGCCCTGGCAGCTGGTGCAATTCCTCTCCCAGTGCAGAGCAGGTACAGTCAATGTCTGCTTTTCTGTACTGGGCTACTCAGCTCTGCCTCAAAGTTAACATAACTGCAATGAAAATACATGGATATCTAAGCTACTGAAAGCAAGTGCATAAAAAAAGAACAGTGGGCTGACAGCTGAAATATCTCTGTTTCTGAGAAGCTGGTATGTAGAACAGAGAGGTAAGAAAATGTGTCCACTGACCCAAATCCACAAACTTCGAGTGATGACAGGTACATTCTCTGTACTGTAGCTCTCTGGGGGTGTTATTAGGGCAGGATTTGGGCAGCTTGCCTCAGTGTCAGCTGTGTGTTACACATGGTAAACCCAGGAGATGGTGGGTGAGGCTGGGCTTTGAAGTTGGTGTTTGGGGTTTAGTAGGGTAAGGAAGCGCGGGCTGTGCTCTGGAAACATAACCAGCAGTTCCCAGTCTGCTCTCAGTGTGCCTTGAGCTTGCAGAAGACATCAGTTATCTGATTGACACAGATGACTGGAAATAAAAGCTTCCTTAAGCTTTTGCCAGTCCATTTTTATTGCTTGATGTGAGAGCCCTGCAGGGTGGGGACAGTTGGGCTGCTCCCCACGAGCGGTTCGGCAGCAGCGGTTGGAGGTGTCCAGCCCTGTTTAATATGCACCGGAACGTGCAGAGAGCTCTCATGTTAAGTCTGTTCTGCACCCCATCAATTCCTAATGCATATAGCAGCCCTTTCACACACACACACCGGTAACTGGGCCATGTACAGCATAAGCGTTGTCAGGAACTGTAGTTTGGCTAGTAGGGAATGCGAACCTGGAGCCCCATTGTGTACCACATGCTCTTGTACAATAAAATCCCTTGTTACTACATTTGGAAACGATAAATCATGTTACATAAAGTAGCTTGACAGGTCCCATTTCAATGAGAATCTTAATGCTTTCATATTAACATTCTGACTGTGTCCTTGCCTGTCTGGATTGCATTAGGGGTGCTTGGCAGCAAATGGAGAAAAGCCATTGGGAGTTGGTTTCGGAACAGGCATTCCAGGCACACATGCTTTCAGGATGGTTTGGGGGTTTTTTTCCCCTCCCAGTTTCTATCTTCTCTTTGGCCTCAGGTGGTTGAGTACCATAGCTGGGTCTGTTTGGGGGTGTGGGTTGTACTTCCTTTAGTGTTAGATTTTAATTGAACTTACACTGGTATGGCACAATGTGAAGGTGGTTGAAGCCCAGGCTGCCTCAGGTTTGGATCTTGGGGTATCTGGAAGGAGGTCTCAGCACCCCTGGTTTCAGGCTGGGTGAACTCCTGGCTTGCTAAATGCACGTTTTGCACCCTTGTGTCTGTGTTCGGTGCACGTACGGAAATGTGCTGCTCCAAACAAGCGCCGTTCCCTCAGTCTTAATTGCACTGTTTTGTTTTGCTTCCCTAAGCTTCTTTGAGCATCTCTGGTGCTTGAAAGTGATTGGGCAGGAAAGTGCCTGGCTTATCTATCCAATATCTGCTGGGAGAAATCATTTGTCTTCAGAACTACCAGCAAAGGTTATTTCTACTCCTGACACACTCGCAATTTACAGAATGGAGATGTGTTTTCATTATGAACTTGCCTATTAATAATGTTGATCCACAGCTTTCTGTGCCCATCAAGGATCCAAGCTTGGAAAGGAACACATGTGAATTTTCACATGACGGTGAAGATCATTTATAGCAAGTATCTATATACTGAAAGGGCTCTTGCATAGCCCTTCTAATGGAAGCATCTGTTTCTGTGGAAATAGATGTGAATTAAAATGGCACAGTGATCTGTGCTGATGATAAAGATGCTGATAAAAATTCTGCCTTGAGATAATCTACACTTTCTTTTTTAATATTGTTTGTCAGTTTAAGATGCCCAAATGCTGATGTGATGGACGTGGTTTGAAAGCCTGGATGGGTTTTCCTGCCATGGACTTTGCTGCTCAGTAGAGAGCTGTGCTGTTGTGCTGGGCTCTAATTTCCATAGACATTATCAGTTTGACCAAGCTGCTGCTTTTAAAAACAGAACACTTCTGAAGTGATAGAGGTTTTAAGTTTAATGCTTACAGGCTGCCACAGAGTAAATAATTCAGCATCCTCGGAGTGAAGCCTGATGAAGATGATGATTTCTCACTGTGTCAGTCGGGTGTTTTCGGGCCACAGAAGTGAGCTTCCAGGGGGTTCACCCAACATCCTCCTGGTCTGGGACTCAGTGTGGGGTGTGTTTTC
Source organism: Oxyruncus cristatus (assembly GCA_013399855.1). NCBI lineage: Eukaryota > Metazoa > Chordata > Aves > Passeriformes > Cotingidae > Oxyruncus > Oxyruncus cristatus. The sequence continues at coordinate 434,732 of VXAY01006959.1, read as the reverse complement.
AGGAGACATTCTGGCAACTCTTTGGGAGCAATACAGTGGCCTATGGAAATAAGCAGAAGCCTGCTCGTGCAAAGATTTGAGAGCCTTGTGAGCTCTGGGTTTTAAAGCTCTTCAGAGCTCCCTGTCTTTCCAGTGGTTACCCTGCATGTGCATGGGGGAGTGCTGGTTTAGAGACTCTAGACAACTTGGGATGCTTGGCCCTGCATGGGGGAGGGCAGCACGTGTGGGCTCTGGTTGTGTGCCGTGGGTGGGGGTACATGTCAGACTCTGCTGAGGCTGCCAGGACAGAATTTGGAAGTCCTGGATACTTTTTCAGGCCCAAAACAGCTTTTGTGTCTGCAGTGAGAATGCATTTCTTAAAGAAGCATATGGCTGGCTTAGTGCCTCCTGAAAGAAGCCCAGCAAAGCCCAGCATTCACCTCAGGTCTGGTTCCAGCACGAGCTTAGCAGTCTATTGAAATCTTAAATTATCGCTGCTCTCCACCCACTGCCTTCAGCCTTTGCTGCTCGCTTGGTGCAGAACTGCTACAGAGAACTCTTAAATTGAATAGATTTGACAGTAGCTGGGACTTAGTCTGAGCTGCCTTGTACAGCAGAACTCACCCTTGCAGCCTTTCCATGCTTTGCAGCACTTTTGTTGTAGACTCTTAGTATATGTAAAAGGAGGAAGGTGGCTGCCCTCACTTACGGTGCTCACTGCAGCCATGTGTGCAGCAGAACTGAACTCTAATGCTGTCTCTAATAGTGGGAATTGAGTCCTGTGAATACCTGGAGTGGCAGTGAAGGTTTCCAACCTACTTGATTCCCTCCTTTCCTCCCCTACCCCTTTAATTTTTTTACTGGTGAAACTTTTTTATTTGTTCCTTTCTTGTTAGATGTATGTCCATCTCTATGTTAGCACATGTAACACGTACCTAATCTTCTCATATTACCTTACAAATCCAGACCTTTCTAATTCTAATGTTGATGAAATAACATTTAAGATGGTGGAAAGAGGACCTGAGATAATGTGTACACACTTGTTTGTGATGTGGTGGTTGGCATCTAGCAGTGTTTTACTCCTGTTAAGCTGTAAATCATGTTATATGAGTGTACTCTAATGCTATGCACTGGTTCTGCTTTAATGTTTTGTGGATTATGACTTAATTCATTTGAACTGTACTGTTGGGTAAGAAAATATTTGAACTTTATCTGCCCATGTAAGATCAAGTATACAGTCACCCCACTGGAACTCCATTTGGTGATACTTGAGTAGTCTCTCAAAGTCAAAATCAGGGAGTATGGATGGAATGGAGCATGTACATTTGCACAGTGTCTGCTGATCTGTGGATAAACAGTCTTTTAGCCTCCAGCAGGATCATGCTCTCAGTGTGCAGAAGTATTACACACACAACTGGGCTTTTAAATCTCTCTTGTTGGAGGAGAGGGATGATGGAATTATTACAAAGCTGGAATACCATGGCTCCTGTATTGTTACAAAATACTTACATCTTAAGTCATGAACTTCCCCTTTTCTCTCTTGCCTTGATCTAATAAAAACTCTGGATTTAGTTGCTGTCCATCTGCAAGATGAAATTCAGCAGATAATGAAGGGAGAGAATGAGGACAGTTCTGTCCCTATGACTGTCTGGTACCACTTCATCTTTTTTACAGACTGTACCAGAAGTGTTACTTCTTGATGGAAACCTGGATATTCTGTTCTGGGTGTGGATTTATTATCTAGACTGTGCTCTTGCTTAACCTGGTTTATCCTGTGTGAAAAAGCCGATGTTCTGTAATGTTCATAATGTGTCCTGGAGCTTTAGACCTTCTTTGTCCCAGAAAGTCAACAGAATCAATATAGAATTATTAGCATTTGTGGCTTATCCAAGTAGTGGCAGCCCTCTGGAATTTAAATAGAGGCGGAAGAGTGACTTAATCTTTCTCATGTCTGAGGAAAGGATGAGGGTTAAGCTGTATCTTGGAAAGCTGTTGAAATAGAGGAGAGAACTTTGGCTTCCTTGTGGTCTGCACCGGGACACATCCCTTTAGCAGGAGGGACAGGAGGTAGAGGGCAGTCAGCAGAGCCAGCCTGGGTATGCCAGGGTTAAAAACCTGCTCCAGCTCTGTGGAAACACTGGCTTTATGACTTCGGAGACTGTATACTCAAAAATTATTCTTGCCGAACAGGCATTCTAGAAAAGTGGTTTCTTTACAATCACAGCAGCAAACCGCAGGCTGTCAGGCCAGGACCTGCCTGGCAAAGCTGGGCTAAAAGGTGCATTTTTCTCAGTGCCAACTAAAGTTTTCCCTCAGCATCAGGCCACAAGGGGAAAACCAGGGCATGTGCAAAATTAGCAGCAGGCAGTGAAGAAGCAAACTCAGATGGTTGTGAGCCTGCTTTCACAAAGTACCTGTGCCTTTCGCAGATGGAGGATGTTCACTGTCTGTGTGTCAGGTTGAACACGACCATTGTGCCATGTGTAGCTGCTCATAGATTATTGGCTTCTGTGTTAACCTCTGACTGTCACAAAACAAGGTTTTTGCCTTCCATTGGGTGCTCTACTGCTGCCATATGTGGCCGGAAAACAATGTTGCTTCTCAGCTCAGAATCCCTTCAGTGTGCCTGAGGTGCTGTCAGCTGTGGTTTACTGAATATGATAACTTGAATTGATGTTATCAGTTACGTTATGAAACCTGCGGGAAGATCTGGGGAAATGAAGCCTGGTGGGGCGAAAAGAGGCTCTGGAAACAGAAGGTTCTAGGTTTAGAAGTGGTTCAACTCTGTAGGTGTGATATCTTGAGAGTGAAGTGTCTGTGGGGCAAAGGAAACATGGGTGATGTGGGAATGTGCAGTGGAGTAACTGGAGAGAGATGAGCAACAGTTCCTGGGGGTGCAGGTCAGGTCAGTCTGGGTGTTTGCAGACTCTCAGATCAGCTCAGCAAGGCTCAGGTGCCCTTGAGTGGGGGTTTCTGAGCACCCAGCCCTTTCTGCTTCAGGTCTCCTCCAGAGTGTCCTTCTAGTTTGCTTTTCAGCTGCTGGGTTTTAGGGAATTTATTTTGACCTTGTATTTAAAAGATAGATCCCTCAAAAAAAAATTAAAAAACTAAAATTAAATTTCTTTTCATGTTGTCTTGCTGTGTATGAATGTAGTTGCATAATATCTCTCAAAATTAAAATACACACAGAAATATTAAGGAATGCTGGAGATCCTGAGATATCTTCCAGCAGTTTCTTCAAGACACCCATCTCATTACATGCTTGAGACTTTACTCTATTTTGAACTTTCTTTTCTGATATTAACTTATGACCTGCAACATTGGCATATGATGCCTTTAAAAAAATCCAGTTTCCTGCATAGGAATATAACCCTGAGACTTGTTTGTAGCACACAGAGTTTGTCCTTGATGGATGCTTCTCCAGGCTTCCCAGCCACTGAAGTGCAGCTGTGAATGTGCCCACGTCAGATACCTCCATTTCCACGCTGTCCCCATGGTTTTTAACCCACTACTGTGTGCTGCTTTGAACTGTGCATTACTTCTATCCAAAACCTCTGGACTAAACCCCAGAATTAATGCGATTTATTCTACTTGGGTAGAGGTTGAGCAACCGACCTTATGGAATTGCCCAGGTGGCTTCTGCATCTGTGGCTTCAACTTCACTTCTGGGGGTTTCTGTATCCCCCACCTCACCACTCAGCTCCTTGAATTGTGAAGGGAAAAATGGGTAATGTGGGTCTGGCTTGCTCTTCCCTGCTGTGCCTTTGAACCTCTCCTTTGAGGACTGTCTTTATGGAGTCATTTTGGAAGAAGGTGACTCGAGAGCTCTGATGTCAAGCACAAAATAAGACTGCAGCCGTATCACTTGATACTGTTCCCCTTAAATGCCAACTTGTGAATTTCCTTAGAGGCAGAATGAGTTTTTGGGCATCTCTCCAGAAGTCAAAGAATCCCAATTCTAGAGGTCACTGGACTGAAAAAAGCCAAGAAAATGAGAATTTAATGCAGAAATAACTGAAGAGAAAGAAGTTGAAAGCCCTTCTGCCTTGTACCTGAGCAGTTGACCCCTTTGGAGCTGACGGCCTACAAGATGGGCACATTTGTTCCTGTGCCACCTCTTATCTGAGGAGAAGGCAAGGTCTTCACAAATAAATACTGAAGGTGATGTTCTGGGGTTGTGAGGCTGGGCTCTCTGGTAGCTGCAGGTGAGGTGGCTGCCCGGGCTCACCTGGGTGCTGTGGGCTCCTGCTGATCTCCCACTGTCGTCACACACAGCTTTCCTCACCTGGCGGGCTGCTCCTGCATGTGCAGATAGCCAGGGGCTCAGCTGTGGGAGCAACAAGTGGGGAGGTCCTGTGAGGAACGTGTGGAGTGAACAAGGGGATAAGCAAGCCAGTCTTCGTGTCCTGGGGCTCCCCGTGTACTCGCATGAAGGTTTATTCACAGAGAGAGTCAAACTGGCTTTTTGGTGACAGGTACTGAATTCTCCAAACCGCCTCTCAGTTCTTCTCCCCAGTCAGTTCTTGTGCTGTGGAGACATGTTTGCCCTCACTCCCTCCCAAACTATGGGTACCCTCAGCTGGACTTGAGGAAGTGCTTTTGAGAGAGCACAACTACATCAAGTACACAGGCACTTGTATCCCCTGGGAGTATTGCTGGTGTTATTTCCAGTGGATTAATAACTCTGTTTTGTAAACTTGCTCTATGACTATGGTTATATTACCCACTTCTGGAGCAGTGCCTATGTAAAGGGAAGGGTGCTTTCAGTGCTAGACTGCTGTGAAGTGTATATTCAGTTATAACTTATTTCTTGGTGTAAAACTGAATTTAACCAGCTGGGTTTTTCAGATTACTGTCAGTTTAAGTACCTTCAATTTCTGCGTTTTTCTGTGTCGGATTTTGCAGTTCTGTATATTAATTCCATTTGTTTTGGGTAGCTGTTACTTTATCATCTATCTAATGCTAATTTAAGTCATCTGTCTAATGATTTCTTAACGAGTAGAGGCTGATACAATAAAAATCTGAAATGCCTCTGCATCCCATAGCGCTCTGCTTTGCTTTCCTTTCCTTCCTTTTCCTGAACACTTAAGTGATGCCACCTTCCCGTTCCACCTCAGATGTGCTGACTGTTCCTAAATGGTTTATTTCCTTTGACATTCATTTTCTTTTGAAGAAGGGCAGCCACTTTGTATGTGTCAGGCTTGTGCTGGAATTTTAAATACTTTAATGCATTCTTATTATCTGCAAGGGTGGCTGCCTAATTGGTTAGCTTAGTAAATAATGGCTTGGTGATGCCTCTGTAAGAAATGAAGTTACACATGCCATGTTTTCAGTGCTTTTTAATCTCGCACAGTGCCCCGGTGAGTCACTTGCGTTGGGTAAGTGGAGATGATGTGAATAAGGTTGTTGGCTTCCTGTAAGTGCACTCAGTGCCATCACCCTCCTGGGCAGCCAGGGCTCGAGCCACTTTGTCTTCTCGGTACCTTCACTTGCCTCCACCTGCAGAGCTGCTCCAGCCCTGGGAACAGCACAGCGAGGACATGGAGCTGCTGGAGAGAGGCCAGGGGAGGCCCCAAGATGGTCAGAGGGCTGGAGCAGCTCTGCTGGGAGGAAAGGCTGGGAGAGTTGGGATTGTTCAGCCTGGAGAGGAGAAGCTTTGGGGTGACCAAACTGTGGCCTTTGAAGGCCTGAAGGAGCTGACAGGAAAGATGGAGAAAGACTATTGACAAGGGGGAATGGCTTCAAACTGCCAGAGGGCAGGGATAGATAGGGTATTGGGAAGGAATTCTTGGCTGTGAGGGTGGGGAGGCCCTGGCACAGGTTGCCCAGAGAAGCTGTGGCTGCTCCTGGACCCCTGAAGTGTCCAAGGCCAGGTTGGACGGGGCTTGGAGCAACCTGGGCTGGCGGAAGGTGCCCCTGCCCATGGCAGGGGGTGGGACTGGATGATCTTTAAGGTCCCTTCCAAGCCAGGCCATTTTATGATGGAGAGGAGGTACTGCTGTTCTTGGTGCTGGTGAGGCTTGAGGTTCTTAGTCAACTTTTGATGCTGTGCCTGGTTTTTAATGCCTGTTGCTTCCCATCAAAGGCAACTTCATACCTAGTTTCTTTGTTGCTGTATTGCAGGTCAAGGGTGCCGAATCCCTTCCTACAGGAAGTACTTAAAAATCTGTTGTGAATTCAAACTATTTATGTTTCTGATAATGAATAAAGGATACATTAATTCAAACTTTGAATGTCTTGTGACTGTATTGGTAGGATTGGTTTATTATCTGTTTCTCCAAGCTGTCTTGCCAGGAGTTAGGTGGCTTTATTCCCAGATTTATAATGCATTCTCTTCCTCTTGGAAAGGGCATATGCTGTCTTGGCTCACTCACTTTAATTTGAGTTTTGCAGGGGTCTGTGTTGTTCCAATTTTAGTTGTTCTATTTCTAAAGCCTTTCACACACATGTAAAATATGATGAACTACAATATCTCAAGGCTTTTACAATTACTGCAGGTGTAAACTTCAGCCTGCTTTTCGTGATTTTAGATACATCTATTAGTTCATGTAATTTGCGGAGGAAAAACTTGAGATATCCCGTAGAAAAGATTACTACTTAGTATCAAACCCAAAACCCAGGCCTGTAAAGGTGTCTTCAGGAGTGGATTACCCACCAGCCCCAGCGGATCTCTGGTGGCTCCTGCAGAAGTGGTTTGTCCCTCTGATTTGGTATTCTGAGACATTCTCCCGTCCATCCTGCTTCTCCCATCTACCCAGCCACGCTGAAAGTGAGGTGAATTGACCTGTAGCCAAGCCTAACTAGTTGTCACTCAACAAAATCACTTGGGAGGAAACAGCTGTAAGTGTTGACAAAATATTGGGCTGCCCTTCTCCAGCTCCTGGTTGTCACTCACAGCCAGGGTCAGGCCTCACCTGAGGTGAGGTGAGCAATCCCAGAATGTGCTGGTTGGAAGGGACCCACAGGGATCATCCAGTCCAACTCCTGGCCCTGCACAGGCCCATCCCCAGAGGATCATCCAAACCCTCCTGGAGCTCTGGCAGCCTTGGGGCTGTGCCCACTGCCCTGGGGAGCCTGGTCAGTGCCCAACCAGCCTCTGGGGGAAGAACACTTTTCAAATTTGGACATGGGTGCTGCATGGAGAAACAGCACAGGTTTAAACCAGCTTTTATCAGTAGTCCTGATCGATCTCTAGGGCGGTGGAGGCTGCTGATGCTGTCCTGCTCTTTTTCCATCACAGGGGTTCTGCTGCTTTCTGGGCTGGTGGGCCATGGGGGTGGGGGCTGTGGTCCAGGGTGGCCCGGGAGGGGTGCCCAGGCAGCCCAGGACAGCATGGATGGGGTGCCGGACTCTGAGCCCCAGCTCCTGCACGTGCCTGCACCTCGGGAGGGAGGAGGACAGACTTGCATGCTCCAAGAGGAGTAGGATCCCAGACCCACTGCAAAATAACCTCTTTACCTCTGGAGTTGTGTGAAATAGAGCCGAGATACTCTTCTGCCTCCCATCTGTTGCTGAGGCACTTCCATCACAGGGGGAAGGGCTGCTTGAAGTGGGGGGACCAGGCACACTGAGCCAGGGCAAGTCAGAGCTCTCAGCCTGAGCTCAACTGGGAAACATGGTCAGGGGAATAAGAAGCAGAAACTGCTTCCATTTTGCACAGGGTTTCAGGTACATTTGCTTTGCTAATGCTGGGTCCTGGTCTGCCCTGTGGAGTCCCAACTTCGCCCCAGCATCATGATTTAATGGAAAGTGGGGAATGTCAGTTCCATGAAAACTCAGGTTTAGCATATGATGTATTATTGCCGATTTGGGTTTTCTTTTGAGCTCTTAAGGAGAAGATCTATGTTGTTGCAGGATGACTTTCTTGGCACCCTGGCACTTTTCCTCCCATTACTTATCTGTATGAATAGATATATTTGCTTCAGTGGTGGAAATCTGTTGCAGGGGTATAGTCTTTGTGCTGTATATCATAAAACCTGCGCTATTACCTTCTTTTAGATATAAGAATAAACCTTAAGAGAACACTGGTAGCTCTGTTACCTGGTAGTGATACACAAAAGTCGTACAAAATGTTTGAGAATCTCTTGTTTTTCAGACCCGACAAACATCTCTCTTCATCCCTTCCCTTCCTCCCCCACATCACAGGTGCAAATAATAGTAAAAGAAATTACTTTCTACTGTTGCAATAACAGTTTTTTGCCTCAAGAAATAATACATTGATAGCACTAGACAGTAATTTTAAAGGTTTGATTTCACCATTGTTCAAAAGAGGACTTACAGGATCATAGAATAGCTGAACTGGAAGGGATGCACAAGGATCGAGTCCAACTCCTAGCCCTGCACAGGCTCATCCCCAAGAGTCCCCCCCTGTGCCCCAGAGGATCATCCAAACCCTCCTGGAGCTCTGGCAGCCTTGGGGCTGTGCCCACTGCCCTGGGGAGCCTGGTCAGTGCCCAACCAGGCTCTGGGGAAAGAACCTTGTCCTGAGATCCAACCTGACCCTGCTCTGACACAGCTCCAGCCCTTCCCTGGGTGCTGTCCCTGCTCACCCAGAGCAGAGCTCAGTCCTGCCCCTCCTCTGCCCCTGCCCAGGCAGTTGGAACTGCACTGAGGGCTCCCCTCAGTCTCCTCTTCTCCAGCTGCACACACCAAGTGCCCTCAGTGTCCTCACACGGCTCCAAATCAAGGCTCTTCCCCATCTCTGTGTCCCTCCTTTGGACACTCTCCAATGGCTCCATCTCTCCCTTCCATTGTGTCCCCCCAAAGTGCCCCAATATTGAGGTGAGGCCGCCCCAGGGCAGAGCAGAGCGGGACAATCCCCTCCCTGATGTCCCCAGGACAGGGTTGGCCCTCCTGGCTGCCCGGGCACTGCTGGCTCAGGGACAAGGGGCACCCACCAGGACCCCCAGGGCCCTTTCCTGGCACTGCTCTGCAGCCTCTCATTCCCAGTCTGTACAAACATCCAGGGTTGCCCCATCCCAGGGTTAGAATCCCACACTTCCCGTGGTTGAAATTCCCAGGGTTGGTGATTCCCAGCCCTTGGATTTGTCTAGGTCTCTCTGCAGGACCTTTCTGCCCTAGAGGGAGTAAATGGCTCCTCCCAGTTCAGTGTAATTGCCAAACTTGCTCAGTGTCCCTTCCAGTCCTGCATCCAAGTCTTTGATGAACATGTTGAAGAGCTCTGGGCAGTAGGTGGAGCCCTGGGGAACCCCAGTAGTGACCGGTGCCAGCCTGGTGTCAGCCCAGTCACTGTCACCCCTGAGCCAGTTGCTCACCCGTCGCGTTACACGGTTATCCAGCTGTGGGCTGGGCGGTTTGTCTGGAAGGATCCTGGGCCAGGCAGTATCCAAAGCTTTGGCTGACGTTGGGAACCCCTCAAACAGCTCAATCCAACCCTCACCCCTGCACTTACCTGTGTCCCCGCCACTGCCTCAGTGGCTGACAGTGACTTGCCCAGTTACTGTTCGCTGGGAAGATACTGGAATGAGATTTCTCCTCACCCCTGCAGCAGGAGCACAAGGTGGGGAGGGGTGTTCTGTGTACAGGTTAGCAACTGGGTTCCTCTGGGGAGGGGGTGAGTGCTGCCACTTCATGTAGCTGAGATTCAGGGAATCACAGACTGGTTTGGGGTGGGAGGGACCTCAAAGCCAATCTCATTCCACCCCCTGCCATGGGCAGGGACACCTTCTGCTAGCCCAGGTTGCTCCAAGCCCTGTCCAACCTGGCCTTGGACACTTCCAGGGGTGGGGCAGCCATGTTTGGTTGTTCTTAAGATGGGAATTCTTACAAACCAGTCCCAGTGTTTTCAGCTGCTCCCAGCGTTGCCCTCGACTGGGATTTCTGGAGCAAGTTACAGGGATTAGGATTGGTTTTAGCCTGGAGCAGTCCTGAAGCTTTTAGTCAGCTGCCATTAAAGATGTTACGAAATTTGAAGGAAGACTAACTTGTGTGTTCTCCTGAATTTTCTTTTACATTAGGAAACAGACTGCAAGACTGAAGGTGCAAATTATAGCCGTCATATGAGAAAATAAGATTTTTGGACCGTTTTTTTATATTAGTGAAGCAACTGGAAGTATGTTAGTAACTTAAAATATATAGTTCAAAGGCTCTGGAATGTTTTTGATAACAGTGATAAAGCAGGCCTTTCCTGATTATGACTGCATTGCAGACAAAAAAAGAAGTAGCCAAACCACTTTTCAAAGTTGGAATCTGGCTGTGTACTGGCTTTGGTAGAAGCTGTTTTAATAATCACCAAAAAAGTCCTATTTTCTACTCAGAAGAGGTGTGGGTTTGGTTTTTTCCTGGCTCGGCTCACTGAAACCTGTTCATGTTCTTTATCATATTTTTCACCTTGTGTCTGTGAACAATCTGCATCAGATATGTGGACTTGTCATTTAGTCCTAGTCCTGTCAGTAGTTAAAAACATTTCTCTTGCATAAGCAAATGTAGCAAACAGCAGAGAGCAATTTAAAAAAGAACAAAACTTTTAGAAGTTTTTCTCCCTTCAGTATCAGTAGGGTTTTTTTGAGATTTATGTCTCATTTTTAAATACTGCTTTCAGTTAGCTCCCCAGGATCACTGATTGCATATGTTTCATATTCTGACACAGTAAATCCACCTGAAACATCTCTATTTTATATGTATATATTTTAATTAATCACATATGTGTGCATAATGAATGCTTTAGAGGGATTGGGTGGTTGGGTTGCCATGTTATTTGCATAACCTCATAATTTTGGAGTGGTTTCCTTGTATTTTCATGGCTCCCAGAGGGTGTCTGATGGCCAGGCAGGACTGAGTTTTGTTCCTGACTGCTTCAGCCCAGGGTGGAGTTGGAGGAATTGCAGTGAACAATGTGCTGCAGTGGAGCTGGGTCTGCATTAACAATTGAAATTGTTTTTTAAAGCTGATGATCACTTAATTTGCCTGGTGAAGACTACTGATTTTGAATAAATGGACAGTAAAAGTAGGTGTCAGAAAGTTCCTGTGTTGATGATGCAGCTTTACTGTGACATACTAAAGTGATGGAGAGCCCAGTGAGAAGAAGCAAGCAGTCTGCAGAGTGGTGGCATCAGCTCGTTTGAATGTGTTATAAACCTTTCTCATGTGTCTCTGGACACTGTCCCTGGCATGCTTTGTCAAGTTAATTGTTGTCCTCAGACAGCTGTAGGTATGAAGGGGCAATATCCCTGGAATTTATCTGCGGGATGCACTGGAGTCTGTGTCTACCTCCGCAGCACTTCTGTTTGTCTGCCGCGTTTCAGGGTGTGATGTTGGACAGCTCATAGTCACAGGAGGGGCCTGGAGAGGCTTGAGCTGCCTCAGAGGAGGGTGCTGAGCACTCCACGTCCCACATCTCCCGTGTAAACATCTCCCTGTAACGATGCTGGTGTTTGCACAGGACCCTTGCTGCGTGTCAGGTGCTGGCTGCTGTCCTGGTCTCTGCTGGGAAGAGATACTGCTGCAGCATGGGGGCAAGAGCTTTGAGTTCATTCTGTAAACACCTCTTGGATTTGGAGCAGTGATGGGTTTTCTCCAAGTTTCAGGTTTGTCAATAAATTATTTACATTGGTGACAAATCCAAAACTTGGAGTGGAAGAGGCACTGCAGCATGTTCAGCAGTTCCCAGCACTGAAGGTGTTTTGGAGTGGTCTGTAAATACCTGGAATGCCATTGTGATGTTGTGCAGTGGGCTCTGGGGGGTGTTGGTTTAGTTTAACTGTGGGCAGCAGATGTTCCTCATCCAAAGGATGGACATATTTTAGCTGGTCTGGAGACTTGCTCTCCACTCTCTGGCGGGGAATAATACCTGGCAAGAGCTCATTAGGTGTGGGACGTTGAGCAGTTTCAGTAAAGGGTGAACAGAAACCTCCTGAAAGTTCCCTGTCACTGTAGACTCCAGGAACTTGTCAGAGGTACCTTATTTCTGTTCTGTTCAGCAGCCTGGCATCACGTTGGAGATGCAGTACCTCCAGAGCTTACTGAATTTTTTGTGTGTAGTTCAACCTAATCAGATGTCTAACCTTAGCCTTTTTGGAAGTTTCTGGATGCTAATTGCAGGCAAAAGGCATCTGTCACGTAGTCACAGCTCTGTTATTTCCAGGCTCCCCAGCTGCCGTGGCGCTAATAGACATCCCCAAGCGGAGCCCATCATCCATAGAGAACAGTATAAACTAGAGAAGCTTTCTGTGCCTGCCTGCCCTGTGGCTGTGAGATTCTTGAAGGCCTGGACCCTGAAGATACACACGTGACACAGCTTCTGGCTGTCCTTAGGAGTTCCCCAGCTTGGCTGCCCGTGCGCTGGTCAGCCATGCAGCCTCCTGCGGCTCCCCGGGTGTGAGCGAGGTGTCTGTCCTACCTGCAAGCAGCAACACAGCTGTTTCCATCTTCAGGACTATCTGGAAAGCTTGAAGAGGAATTCTTTAACCTTTGAATTGTTCCTCCAGAATTTCAAGCAGATGTTGCTGTTTGTGTGGGGATGGCACGCTTGAGGGCGAGATGCGATCAGTAAGCGCTTACATGTCTTTATTGGAGCGTGTTGTCTTCTCCTGAGGACAGCAGAGACGAGGCTTTGGTATCTCGTGCTCTGCAGATGAGAGGTGTGTGGTTACACCTGGGGGCTTGCAGAATGGGGGCCTGCTGTGTGGTTTTCCCAACTTAGTGGTTCCTGCCTGGCTCACATCCTTCGATAGGCGTGCGCTGAGGATGTTCCCTGCGTGACTCCCTTCTGGATCAGCTGAGCTTCTTGGGTAGCTGAAATTTGCTGTACTCAAAGCAGAAGTTGTTAACAACCTTCTGAGAGTGGCTGCAGTGCGGGGGAATGTGTGTTTCCCCCTGTTGACTGCGGTGTGGTGTCTTTAGAGGTGGAAACTCCCTGGTAATCTGTGTCCCTGTCCCCTTTCCCGTGTTCTCTCTCTTAGCAGACTGTGTCATTATTAGCTTTACTAAGAGCTCTATTAATTTTACAGGTTTTTTTCTCTAAAAGATTTAAAACCTAAAGTGGTGTCAGGGTTGAAGCAATCCATTTGAGGGCAGAAACTGAGAGTCCCAGCTAACAGCACGTGGCTTTTGAGGCAGAGGTTCTGGATACGTGATGGATTATTTAGGAGTTAGTAGGAAAGAGAGCAAATGCATCCTAATAGGAATAGTTGCTGTTGAATCCAGTTGAGCTGGATTCCACATTAACACTCTTCTCAATATTTTCAGCTCTTTGCAAACATCTAAGTAAAACTACTTTTTGCAGTAAGCTTTTCTGACTATTTTGTACACTTCTTAAAGGATATTTCGAGTATTTTAGTGGCTATACAGTTGAGAGGTACCTTGGAAAGACCTTTCTACTTGAAATGCGTTTCCTGTATCTAGTGATGTCTTTAATCTCATGTGGTCTTGCAAAACCCGTTTTACCCATTCAATATGCAGTAAAGCTGTTCTGTTTGGTAGAAGATTGTATGTTTAAACAGCAGAAGTCCTCGTTGCTCCTGTATTTTAAGATTAAAAATTCAGCTGCAACACTACCTTTAGATTCAGAGCCATTAGAATGGATTTTTGAGATTTATTCTCCTGATTACAATACAGAAAAATAATTGCTTTTGACTGTAAAAAATTATGACTCATTCATTATTTAAGAACCTTCTTGATGGATGAACCTTTTCCACTTACTTCAAGACTTCCCATGAAATATGGCTGCATATTTAATTGGTATAAAGCATGATGCACCTCTATCAAACAGTGGCTGCACTGCCCACCCTTTGGGGTAGGGAGTGGTGGAAAAGAAAACCAGGACCTTGTCTGTGTGTAGTTTGTTTGAGTATTCAACATAAAAGTAGTAGAGCCTGCTGGGAGAAAATGGGTAAGTTACTTCAATGGCATTTAAAATAAATAATTTGGGTTTATAAAAGGAAGATTTATTACTTCCTTTAAATGTCCTGGTAGGGGGGAATAGCCTTTAATTTTGCTTGTGTGGGTATTGGAAGTGTTTGTGTCATGCTGGGGAGAAGAGCTTGGATTTCACTCAAGGTGTGTTCCCCAGTGGTCACAGTTCAGTTTCCAGCTCCTGGTTCTTATGCTGCCAGTTCAGAAGGTCTCAGATGATTTTTGTGTTTATTTAACATTTTAGTCTTGTCCTTTTAGCAGACTTAGACAGGAGAAAAAGTCAAATTATAGACCTTGTTGATTAAAAGCAGCTGAAGAGCTAAAATTAGGATCTGGTTGCCTGTCAGCCCAGAAAGGTTTGCTCAGTGCCCTAAGCAGCCAGACCTCTTCATCACAGAAAAAACCACCAATTTTGTTAATGAGACAGTTGTCTTTCCCTCCCCCCTCACCTCAGAATCATAGAATGTTTTGGGTGAAAGGGACCCTTAAAGGCCTTCTAATCCAACACCCCTGCAATGAATAGGAACAGCTTCAACTAGATCAGGTTGCCCAAAGCCCCATCCAACGTTGCTTGGAATGTTTCCAGGGATGGGGCAGCCACCACCTCTCTGGGCAACCTGTGCCAGGGCCTCACAACCCTCACAGGGAAAAAATTTCTTCCAAAATAAAACCCAGAGCATGTGGATCTGATGTCAAATATGGCAAATAGAGCTTTAACTCATTATAGTACAGTTGTTTTCCTAATATCTTTGTGGTAATTAAATTTGTGATTAGGTAACAATGATTTTGTAAAACTTTACCTTAAGAACAGATTACAGTAAATATTGACATCGGGGTTTTAACCTGGACGCTCAGTGGAGGAGGGAGTCAGAGTTGTCCAGTGCTGCAGTTTTCAGTTCATTTGTAGAGTCCTCTCCAGTCTGATTCTTGAGTCTTAATTTTTTTGCAGTTGTCTTAACAGAGCCTGCATTTATAAAAGTAAGTTGCTAGTGATGTTGACATTTCCTTGTTACTAATTGGATTTAAAGCTTTTGCATAATGTATTCAGAGTACTGTTTTTTCTCTTACGTGTCTTACCTTTGCTTGTGAGAACAACTGGTTTTGCAGTTGAGAGATGCTTTTTCTCATAAAATTAGTCTCTAAGAGTTTAAGAAAATAGATATATCATGTGCTGCTTTGAAGTATTAGAAGGATTTGAGAGGCAGTTTGCCAACTGACATTTAAAACCCTTGAGAACTTGTTCCAGCCAAACCTTTTAGAAAAAAAGTAAATGCAGCTAAGGCTTAGTTACTAAAATGATTTTAGCTGGCAGTTCGGTGCATGTAATCATCTTGGAACATCCTGGAAGTTTTCTTTCGTTCAGCTCTTGTATCAAGGCTTTTGGTTTGTGCCCGTGAACTTGTCACTTCTCAAAATCAGAAATCCTTCCCACGTTACTGAGGCACTCTGGCTCTGAAGGTTGTGTTTGCCGTAGTGGCCCATAGGCAGAACACTTCTTGTACAGGGAAGGAAGGCAGCGTGACACTTCCCAGCTGGCTGTGACTCAGAGCTGAGGGGATGTCCTGCTGGTTTGCCACCTCTAAGCCGTACGGACTGTGTGTCCGTGCGGAATTGTTGGCAGGGTGGTCCTGGTGGAAAAGCCACGCTCCTGGCTGGCAGCGTGACCAGCAGGTGGTCATGGTGTTCCACCTGGTGCCCCAGGGGAGCCCCCAGAGTGCCGGGGCTCGCGGTGCTGCCTGAGCTGTGCCTGCTGCGGGTACTCACCGGGGTCCCGCCTCAAGGGCCACAACTGTGGCTTGGCTTTGGTTTTCACTCTCTTGCTCATTCAGGCAGTTTTGCTAGTCAGGAGACATGTCGTTTGGGAAGAACCCAGGCAGCCCAGCTCACGGAGGTGCTGGCTGTGGTGTCATTCTGGCAAACAGACGGGCCCAAACCTGCCTTGCCTGCTTGGGACAGTGGGTGTAGGCTGGTCTTTACAGGTTGTGAAAGGGTGAGCTTTTGACACCTCTGCTTGAAAAAGGAGGAAGAAAGAGGCAAATTCCGTTTTACAGTATACACAGTTTTAATAACAAAATGCTTCTGTACACTGCACTTGTTTTACTCCATTACTCACACCCCCTCCCACCAGAAGTTGGCTCTTGAAACATAATTTAAACACGACTCATCTAGGACTCTCTGTAATCTCAGGTTGCTAAGCTGGTAGAATAGTTCACTTCCTAGTGTTTTCATTAGTAAAAGAAAAATGGGGTGGGTTTTGTTTGACTTTCTGCAAAGGAGTAGTTGGAGGATGGCAGGTGTAGCTTCTCAGTGCTTACACAGAGCTGTTCATCCTGCATGGTGTTTTACCCCATCTAGGGCTTGATTATACCCCTCAAAGCTTCTGTTACCTTTCCCCAGAAACCTCTCTAAAGGTATATGAGATGTGAAATGATGAATTTCCAGCTGACTCTGTAATAATCTCTAAGCATCCTGCTAATGTGGCACCTTAAAAAGCAAAGCCCAGCACAGATTTTAGCATCTGGGACATTTTGCAATGAAAGAAGGTGAGGGGAGGGAGGAGCTGCTACTTTTGACTTTTGTTGTTTCCTTGTCTCTTCCTTTTTTGGGGAGAGGAGAAATACTGTATCTCCCTCTGAACTTGTTTAATTTTTATGGAAAACTTCGTAAGAAAGATGAAATTCAACTTCTGGGTAAATTTCATAGGTCTGAACAGATGGATTTTGATAGCTACACAGATCACAAAATTAAATCAACTTTATTTCCATTAAAGTAGTACAGAAATTACCTTAGACACATTAAAAATAAGTGTGCAGTGCAGATTTCTGGTGTAAAGCCACTGGATGTTTCTGATTTGACATGTTAGCAACAGGCCACTGTCTCCTGAGGGCTGTAATGGGACAGAAGCTCAGATGCTCAGATTTGCATGCGGCTGATCACTGAAAAATCGGATCATTTCTGCTTGGGGGAGAAGCAAACAAAACCAAACATTGATAGAGCAGCATTCATTATGTTTCCATCTGATAGGGAATGGGAGCTCAGTGCAGAGGAACACTTCAGCTGGAGACTAAACGCTAACCCATTTTACCCTTCATCGAGTAATTTTTAGCTGTGTGCATTTAAACACTGATCTAATTCAGAGCGACTAACTGAGAGCATTAATTCAGCCCTGTTCCAGGGTGATGACTCAAAAACTGAACCTGTGCTGCTGGGTTTGCATTTCACTGACTCAAAGGTGGCGAGCAGGAGAAGCTGGCTGGAGATCAGCGAGGCTGGAGATCTTTGGATGGGACGAGGACCTCAAGAGCAGTACGAGAAATTCCCTTTCTAAAAGGCCCTGAACACCTGAGGCTGTGCCTATAGATGCTGAAGCACCTGTAATGCCATTTAGCATCTGTAGAAACTGAGGCTGTGCAACAGAAATGGTATTTGGAGAGAGCACGTTAACAAGCTCTTGTCATCAGCCAGCGTTCATATTGAAATACGATTAATTTAAACCAAATCATCATGGTTCTTGTTCCACAAACAAAATAAATCAGAGGCTGCCGAGTAGCGCAATTATTATAATCCTCTCCTTGCCTGGAAGAGTCACAAGCAATTGGAAGTGGAAGACAGTAACTTTAAAATAAGAAATATTAACAGCCTGTGGCCGTGTCCTTGTGCAGAGCGATGGCTCTGCCTGCCATTCCCTGCCCCTCCGCAGGGAATTCAAGTCGACTTCACTGCTAGTGTTTGACATTCTGCGAGTTTTATGATACCTGTTACCCTAAATGTAATGTTTCCAGAATTGCTTTGCTTATGCCTGGAACCTGGCAACAAATGGTTCTGGAAATGGCAGCCATAAACCACGGCATTTGGGAGATCGGCTGCGTATTAGTGTGGAGTACAGGGAGTCACCATGAGGGAATGGTGCCTGCTGGGCTCTGCTGCTGCCTCCTGCTTTGCTGTCTGTGAGCCAAGTGCTGCAGGGCCACTGGAAACTGGGAATGATGGTGGGGGACACAGGTTGGGTGCCTGGGTGGGTTTGCTTGGAGAGGCACTGGAGCAGCACTTTAATGCCTGGAAAATCAGTAGGACTGGCTGGGATGGAGAAGAAGGTTCAATCCAGCATTGCTGGAACATCTGTCTTTGTTCTTCTTGGGCATAATTAAGAGCTAATGAAGATGGAGTGGTTTCTGCTCAGAGCTGGGGTGTTGGGAAAGCACCTTCTCGGGAGGAACCTCGGCTCTGCATGAAGCAGCCACTTCTTGTTCCATGTGGAAGACTGACATGGCACCCTTTGAGCTGTCCCACAGCAAGGGTTTCTGCTGGGCTGGAGGGGAGAGCTGGGACTCCTTCTTGCAGGTGCAGCTGGGGTCATCAGAGTTCAGTGTTGACATCTGATGGGGAATGACAGTGTAGCCAGATTATTTGGCTGCCAGGATAATTAATAAGTGAGTGATAACTTTGTATCTGCTGGTACCCTGCAGCTGTACGTGGAAGTCATTCCCACTGTGGCTGCTTCCCAGTCCCCCAGTGCAGCCCCTCGTGAGGGCTGGGTGAGGTGAGGGAGGTGAACAGGCAGGGCAGGTCCCTGTGGCAGCAATGCCCGAGCAGAGCAGCAGCCTGGACCTTAGGGAAGAGCTGTGAGCACCTACTTGTGGGAAGGAATGAAGCAAGTCTTTCTGCAAGCAGCTAAAAACCCCTGGTTACCACTACGGGTTTGCATTTCTCAGCTTAGGTCTGGCCTTCTGGCTCACGTGGGATTTAATCATACAGAACATTTGCTCTTTGTCCACCTACCCCGCGGGATTTTTTTGTAGTCAGTTAAAAGCAGAAATTAATTGCCTAGAATAGGTGTAAATGGACTCATTGTAGTATTAACAGTTACAAGGATTCAAAGGTATCTCTGTGGAAAACCATTAGGCTTCACTGGATCTCTCCCATTAAAGTACAGAGTCACGGGAAGTAAACAAAATACGGGTTTTATAAGGATACTGTATGTAAAAGTAAAATTATGCAAAGTAGTATCTTCAAACGCAGTAATTGAAAAACCTTTATGTAAAATCTTAACAGAAGTCACTTGTCTTGCTGTAATTGCCTTGGACGAATTCATCTCACAAGAAAACATTGAACTGTTGTATAATTGCACCCTAAATACCTCACTAAGTGGTAATACAGATAGAGAAAAGCAGAGTGAAATAGCCAACAGATTTTTATGCAGTGCTTTTTCTGTTTAAAAAGTTTGCAGGATAGTTTAGTACATCACAATTAGCATACTGTAATTATGGATTTGCTCAAGGTATGGCAACACTGTGAGGAATTTTTTTTTCTTCATCGGGGTGTGCTGGGAATTGTTTAACACTGCAGCATTGGACACAACACATTTTTTAGTTATACATACATGTATATATATATAAAATAATTCTCCATCCCTCTGGACCTTTTAGCTTTGGTTAGAATGTTTACAATAGTTGAGTAATTGACTTAAAAATAATGTAATCCTTTGCAGACCCCCCACCCCCTGCCCGTGTGGCATCTGAGTACCACCATCGCTGCATAGATCTGCAAATATTTACATATAATTTCATAATAGAGTATAAATAGCAATATGGTACTTCTGGCTAAAGAAACCAAATTACTCCTTAGAATGAGGTGTGTGTGTGTATATATATTTATATATGATTTTTTAAAAAGTCATACTAGTTTAGATTCTGTCCCATATCAAGTAAGAAACAAAACATTTTTCAGTGAGCTATTCTAGAATCTAATTATATTATCCTAACTTGTCAGAAAGGGGGGGGGGGGGTTAATCTTGATTTTTGGAAGAGGAGGACAAGTGAGAGCTTATATTACAGGGGCTGATTCTGTCTCCACAGAAACCAGTGGAGTTAGTGCATGAAAATAGCTTCCAGTCGAGAGGAAGCCTCGGCTGGGGGGGCAGCGGGGGGACAAAGAGAGGCTTCTTCCTTCCTTCCTTTCTTCCTTCCCTCTCTCCTTAACCTCATCATTGATATTTACTTTTAATTAAGAAAACCTTGCATTAAGGGGATTTACATGTGAAAAGGTGTTGAAATACTGTTTGTTCAGTCATTAAGTAATTAGCCTGAATTCATGAAAAGCATCATCAAGTCAAACCACTGAGCGGAGAAGTATTGGATGTCCTTAAAATTTAGAATCGATCCCGTCGTGCTGAGCCTCTCTAAAGAGGCTCCGTGGCCATTTTGGGAGCACCTGGGGGGTCGTCCTGTGTGTGTGTGTGTGTGTGCCCACCCTGCCCATGTGTGTGTGCCCATGTGAACTGCTCCTTTCTGTGCCTGCCGTCCCTTTCACCGAGCCAAACTATGAATATGCAGAGAGCAAAACTGTATTTAGAACAAATTCACCCATCCCCAGTGCACTGAAATTCCCACCTGGACCTTTGCTGCCTTTTTTTTTTTCCCCCCTGTTTCCCCTCCCATTTTTTACTGGAGTGAAATTATCAGAGGAGGAAAATAAATCTTCCTCCCCGGCTGCCTTTAAAGTGCCCCGAGCCAGCTGCAGCGTTTGGGATCCTCCAGATGCAGTGGAACAAACGGAGTGTACGTCCCCCTCAGATCCCTGTACAGTATCCTTCCCCTCCGACTCTTTTCGTTAGAAAAAGTAGAATATGGAGACTTGGGTATAAATGTTTACACACAGTCGTATAATTACATAACATGAAACATTTTACATAGTTTGAGGTGAGCATCTCTTTAGACTTTTAAACATTAGGAGTGCAAGTTTAATGTAATCATTGCTTCTTTAACACTGAAAATATTATGGATTTATTTTTTAAAAAAACTTAAAAATACTGCACCACTCCATAAACAATGTTTCCATTAAGTAGCTTGGAAAATTAGGCTTTATGTCAACATTTGTAAAAATTAGAATCTGATGTAGGTCCCCTACAATTTTAAAATAGGTTACTTATCTGATTTACTTTGTGATGGGCTGTAGGTATTATACTTCACATTCTTTATAGGGCAGCTGCTGGCACTTGCACTGTCCATAGCCATTGATGATGATGAAGGGTCCTTCGTGGGTGGGTTCGTACTCGTTATAGGGTCCTTGGTCTGACATATTGGCCATATGCAGCCGTGTTTGGGATCGGAGCTGCCTGTGGTTTTGAATCATTGAGCACTGCCTAATTCTTCTTAATGTAGGAGGGCAGCACTTCCTGGAGATGAACACTATAAAAATGATAAAAAAGAAAGAAAACAATAAAGCCATTGTTCCTGTAATTACCCTCTGAGTGAAGATGGCATTGTTTGGCTCGGGGAAATGTTCTTCGGTGGTAACGACCATGCCTGCCGTAGTTGGAATCTCTTTGTCTCCCATATGGAAATGAGAAGAGCTGATTCTTTTCGTGTACTCAGTAGTCGGGGCCGTGTACGTCGTAGCCACGGGTGTAACAACAGTCGATAAATTCCAGCAAAGCTGAAAACCATACACTGCATCCAGAATATCCTCTCCCTGGGTGTGGTCGGGGCTATGGCAGAGGATGGAGTGCTCCCACCGACCTTGGAAGCCACTCAACCATGTGGCCAAGGCGCAGATCTTTGGGCTGCATTCCCACAGATTGCCAGAGAGGCCCACGGTGGTGAGGGATGTCAACGAACTTAGGATCTTGGAATCCAGAGTGGTGAGCTTGTTGTTATCCATGAGGAGGGTTTTAAGGTTAGGCATAGTTTCAAAGACGGTTAGGTCGATGGCTTTGATTTCGTTTCCAGTCAAATCGAGCTTTGCTAAGGTGCCCCAGGTCCACTCCATCCCACACGTCAAGTTGCTAATTTTGTTCCACTGCAAGAAGAGCGTGTGCAGGCTGCTCAGCCGGAGGAAGTGAGCAAAATTAATCTTTGTCAGCTGGTTGTGCTCTAGGTGAAGCTCCCTCAGCTTGATTAATCCCGCAAATCCATTGCGAGCCAAACTTCGTAAGCGGTTTGTGCTCAGATCCAGGAATTCCAGGCTACGACAGTCCCAGAACAGGCGGACCGGGATGGTCCGCAGGGAGTTGGATCGCAAGTGCAAGGTCTGTAGCTTGCGAAGGCCGTAGAAGAGCTCGGGGTGCAGAGAGGATAACTGATTAAAAGAGAGGTCCAAATTCTGCAGGTTAAGCAGCTGGCTAAAAGTTGTGTTTGGCAAATGAAAGATTTTGTTGGAACTTAAGACTAATTCCTTAAGTTTATACAGTCCTTGAAAAGAATCTTCTCTGACTGTTGCAATTTGATTATGATCTAAGTGAAGCCAAGTAAGTTGACTGAAGCTTGCAAATTGATCCCTTTCAAGTTCAGAAATATAATTGTGCCTCAGTGACAAACCTAGCGAGCCCTTTTCAGTGGTGTTTGGCACTGAGTGAAACCCCTGAGAGTCACAGTAAAAGAGCAGCTTCTCACAGCGACATTTTGGTGGACAAGCCATGCCCAAGGCAGGCAGCATTTTTAAAACCATACTCATTGCATATAGTGCTGCCAGCATACGAGCCCCTAATGGCCACTTGAAATGTAAGCCTGCAGAATATAATTTAGGAAAACAACAAGATAGGATAGCCTTATCAGTACACTTGGAACATCACAGTGGAAGATTCACTGCAGATAACATTGCCATGCATTTCCGACAAGCTCATTCTAAATGCAAGAAACAACTTACTACGACAACCCGAATACTTGGACATTACACTTAGGAGGAGGCTTTATCTCGATTAGGGAGGGTTTACAGTGGCACTATTGGAAAACATTTTTTTTTCATAAGGTTCAGTGCGGAGCAATCAGCTTTAGCATCTAACTGCTCCTTTAAAGCAAAGCCGGTCATTCATTATACAAGGAAGAGAGAAACGCAGGAACTTACCCATTCTTTTGAGTACATTGGAGGGTGCATTCAGTCGTAGTTTGAGACTCAACGCCGTGAGTCTGTGAAAGGCTCTAATGTAAGACAGCCTTGAATAATTGACTGGGTTTAGTGTCCTTTGATATTAGTGCAAAATCAAATCCACGATGGTCTCTTGGAATATTCCTTTTGAAATCGCTGCCTTGATCTCCTCTGACAGGTCTGCAATTTTTAAATCTTAATACAAGTTTTCATCCTCCGTGGCTGCTCAGCTGGTTAATTGAAGCTCACGTTTTCCTTTTCCGCAGCTGTGGCTTCCTTTAGTCCTAACTTGTTGATGGCAGATGGGTGGCTTATTGCTGAGAGAAGCTCCTGTAGTAGCATGAGTGCATTTACTGAAAAGCTTTTCAGGGAAGCGGTACAAGAATGGATTTGCTTATGCGCTGCGACCACACAGGGCTCTATATAGGCTGACGTCACCTGGTGACGTTCCTTTTGTTTGGGTTTTCCAGAAGCTCTGCTGTTTTAAAGCATTGTGCTGCATACTGTGATCGTGTTAAAGACCACTGATAGAGGGAGGAAAAAATCCAACGGCAGGAGTCCTTCGTCCCCGCGATAGAAGGAGCAGGGCAGACTTGCAGCACCCTGCTCCCCCCACATCTGCGCTGGCTCTGCTCAGCTGGGGTTAAAAGCAGTGCAGAGCTGCGGGTGAAAGTGCCTGAGTGCTGGCTGCTCTCAGCTTTCTGCTAAATATCCCTGCACGAAAGGAACTTTTAGATGCAAAATGCGCACAGTTTGAATAGAGGCTGGTCAGCACCGGCTTTGATGGAGGTGAGAGGGTCTGAGCAGCTGAAAGCTCTGTGTAACAGCTGTGTGTGGCTGTGGTCCTGCAAAACTGGCAGGGAGCAGTCGAGTGGCTGAGGTGGTGTGTCAGAAGTACAGCCCAGGAGCAAGGGACGGGAGCGAGCGCTTCAGGCGAGGAGAAATTTCTGGAAAAAGCAAAGCTTGCGTTAGGGCACAGGAAAAATTTAATTGGAATCCAGCTTGACAGTGTGCGGTTATGAAACTAGAAAATCTGTTTTCTCCTCCCAAACGGTGCCTTTTGTACTTGCTTTTTCCTGGGGACTGGAGTGCAGGAGGGGAAATGGTGAGATTGGCATTCGCAGTCAGGGCTCGGAGCAGTGTGAGGGCTGCCTTGTTGTCACCCACTGCATCCTGCTGCTGGGTGTCTCCTGTGAAGTGGGGGACACTGCTCCCATTAGCCCCTGGCTGCGGGGTAGCTCCATAACACTTACCCTGTGGGGTTATGCGCATTTGCAGGAGCAGTGACCCTGCAGAGCTGTGTGTGCTGGTCCAGCCCAGCCGGGCTCTGGCCGGAGTGTGCACCCACAGCAAGGAGGAGGAGGTGGAGAATGGGCTGATACGGCTTTTTGCTTGGTTTAAAGGTTCATTGCCCCCTTTTTTAGAGTAACCTCTCCTCGGGGAGAGCTGGTACTGAAGGGTAAATTAACAGGCTCAGTTGAAATTTTTATAGTTTTTAGGACGTGTGTGCAGGAAAGCCTTCGGAGCAGCTCTCTGGTTGTGGCTCGATGTGGAAGAGGCAGGGGGATGCTGGCTTCCCATTCCACGCAACTGGAATGAGCTTTTTTTGTTTTCACCTTGAGATGTAAAGCAATAATGTAGTAGGAGGCACTTGGAAGTGTTTGCGAGGTAATGGCAAGCTATTGCCTCCAACCTCTAAGATATGGAATGAGCTGAGAATAACAAGCTTCCCATGCTGATGGAGGAAGATGAATTGTGTCTAAAGAAGGTTTTAAAATAAAATGGCTGTTTACCTTTGTTGTTAAATGTTGGTTCCTTGCTTTGGTTCCTTAGAGGCACTTGCTTAAACTAAGACTTGCAGTTTTCTGCCTGCTTTTCCCTTGGCTGTCCTGTGGTGGAATGGTAACACTGCTTGTGGTGCTCCCTTTCTGGGGTGGGCAGACTCAAAGGGAGCACTAAGTGGAAAGTAAAGCATGGGGAAGGTGAACTCTTTAAAAGCACGCAAAAAGAAAACCTCAGACCCACCCAAAAAACCTAAAGCAAAACGAATAAACCTTTCCCTGAACCCATCAGGAGAGTAACTGTCTTTAATGATTAAGCAAATTAGGAAATGTTTAGATACCTCTTAAATTGCTCTGCCATAGTAAATGTTTTCACATTTGCTCTGGGGTGAAAGAAATACATGCAAAGAAATTACATAAAGCTCTTTGAAGAGTTTGTTCACATTTAATGTTCGGTGTACAAGAGCACAGGAGCTGAAAGCCAGGCTCAGCTGTCCGACGGAACCTCGGAGTACCTGCAGCTGGGCTTCTTCGGGCAGCTCGACTGCAACATCCTCAGCTGGAGTGTTGGTTGGAATTTTAATAGCACTTCAGTATGTTAACATAACACTTAACAACATGCTCCAGGGGGTGTAATTTGAGGTGAACTGTTACCCCTCTCCTGTGCTGCCTCTTTTCGCTATTACCAGGAGGCTGAAATGAGGTATCTTTGGAAACGTTTTGCTTTTTTGCATCAGTATCTGTTGGTAGGTTCCTTCCATGTTAAGACTGTGTAATTTGGCACAGAGTTAAGAGTTAATGTTCAAACACGGTTAAGAGTTAATGTTCAAACACGGTTAGTTGTTTCCTTTTGAAGCTCCCTATTCTTTGGCTCTTAACCAAACAAGGGCTATTTAGCACCTTGCCAGCAAGTTTCCTGTTTAGGAAACTGTTAACACGAACTTTATGGGCGCTTTTCTTAGCGAAACGTGTTTTTATGTGCACTTGTTGTGAAATAACAGTTATTGCCACAAGTGTGTATCTGAGTCTCCTAAGGCTGGAACTCTACTGTAACATTACATTGTTCCTGGGAGCTGCCTAGGGTGTCAAGGTGAAACAGGCCGGGAATAAATCCCAGCTGCCCAGAAAACTCATGCAAATGCGTTTCTTCTGAGGCTGGGAACTCACTTGCCTGCCGAGGAAAAGCACGTCTGAGTGGCATCTGGGGATTCTGCCACCACAGGAGCTTCGATGTGGCAGCCTGAAGCTTCACATGCAATGTGGAGAGGGAAATTGCCATGTCTGCCTCAGGAATAAGCTTGCTGGGACCAGATAACCCTTTTGGGGGCTTCTCGCTTACCCCGCTCCTGGAGCAGCAGCAGAACTGGTTTTCCTGCTAAATCCGTGTGCTGGGAAAGTAGAATTGTACCCTGAGGCTGGCTTTGTCATTTAGTTAGGCTGACATCTTGTGGAAGCCTTCCTAGTGTATTAAGACCAACAAATAAGCTAATTTTACTTGATGTAGATGTGGGCTGTGTGACTTTGCTGTGCTGGGGGCCTGGAAGATGCAAGGCCTGGAGTTGCAGGTGAGACTGGGGTGCCTGGGACGTGCAGCCACGTGTATGGCACCATGCAAGCATCCAGCTCCCCCCTCTGCCTGGAGGAGTGGCTGTGTAGTTATTGCTGGACGTTGGCACGTTAGAGACAGCGGCAGTATTTGCTGGTTTCTTGCCAGAAGACAGTGATTGTGCTGTGTCAGGGGCTGTGAGGCAGGAGGGGAGCAGGGGCGTGTGGCAGCAGCAGCAGCAGTGTCCGGAGTGGGCAGTGGGAGAGGTGGGACAGGGCACCATAGCTCAGGTGTCCTTGTCTTCCTGGGAGCAAAGGACACGTGTGCTGCCGTGTAGCATGGTGGCTGTCACCATGGTGTGCCATGTCACCTTCCTGTCTGGCGGCTGTCTGCACCTGGCACTGGTTGCAGATTTTAATTCCTCCTTGTACCAGGGTGAGCGCAGGAGCCAACCTTGCCCTCTCTGTGGGCACAGCGGGGAGTGAGGGACCGCCGTGGGTGCAGCCTGGCTGCGGGGAGGGGCAGTGGGGTGGGAGTGGTGTAGCACGGCCAGCTGCGCAGGAGGGACAGTGCAGGCATCTTTACTCTCATGCAGGTTCTTGCTGAACCCTGGATGATGCCGTGCAGCCCCTGTGCTTGGCTGAGCTGTGGGCTCACCGTGGGAGACTCCTTCCTGCAGCAAACCAGTGTACAGTCTGGCTTCCTCAGCCGGCAGAGCTGGGATGTGAAAACACTGCTGAAATTCCTGTGTGTCATACTTCACTGCTCTCCCTTCCTGGCACTGTTATATCTGGAATTTGTTGGCAGTCCTGCTGTCACGGTGATGGAGGGATGCGGATGGTTTTCCTCTGTGGACATGGAATTAGGCGATGTGGCAAGGCAAAACCAAACACGAGGCAAAATGCACCTGAGCACTGAATCTCCTGCCTCCCTGTGAAGCTGAACTTGGTGGGAGCACACTGACATAGCACTGCCTGCCCAGAGGAAGATGTGCCAAGCACTCATTTTTCACTTATGAAATCCCCATCATCAACCACGATGCTGCCTCTTGTCCTGACAGCCCAGAACACAATTCACAGATCACCTGAAGCAGAAACCCCTCTGTAAACCATTTTTTTTTTTGGCTAATTGTGTGGTGGGCAGCAGGTGGGACAGTGGTAGCTCTCAGTCACGGAGCAGTGGCACATCTGGCTCACATCTGGGTGCTGGTTTGGGGGGGAGGGATGTTGGTAGCTCTGTGGGTTTAGCTTGACCCAAACTGATGATGAGCCTTTGATATTAACAATGGAAGTTTTTGGTATTTAGCTGCAAAAACATGTCTTTGAGTAACTCATTGCAATTCCTGTGCTGCTGATCCTGGTGGCATGAACTGCCCCCACTGTGCTCTGGTACCTTTATCAAAGTTGGGCTTGGGTTCTATCAGTAGCTATAGGAAAAGGTTCTGGTTCTTGGTTGTTTGAATTCAGATGGCACACCTACAGTGGGAGTGCTTAGTGACAGAGGTGGTGATTCCACTCCCCTCCCTGTATGCAAATCCCCTTTCTTTGCTTTGTGCTGTTAAAACAAGCCCTGCTGGGGATGGTGGTGTGAGCTGGGATTGAAGGGATGCGACAGGGAATGCTTGTGTTGATCTCCAGTCAGGGCAGCAACGGTGGGGGAAGAGCAGAAATTACTATGGGGGTGGGGGAAACAAGCAATATTTAACACCAATTCTATCCTCTTTGATAAAGATCTGATTTAATTTTATGTAAATTTACACTGTGGCTAAATTTATTATCCATGATACTGGACAGAGCTGGGGTATCATACTGCAAAATGATTGACATGGTCATCATGACCCTATTAAATCTACTGAATCTATTAGCTGCTCACTGACTGCAGGGCTTGTGATTCCCTCAGCAGAGTTTTGTGCTGAATATATAAAAATCCTATTAGGAATCTGAATATTCAGGCTTTGCTATTGTGAGCCCTGGTAATCCACATGGATAGGACAGGCTGAGAGCTGGGCTGGGCTGTGCTGTGGGTCATTAGCTGGCTCCTCACTGAAGGTTTAGATTAGAAACGAGGACCAGTTTTTTAATGGTAAGGCTAATTGGGTACTGGAACAAATCACCTAGAAGTGGTAAACTGTCAATTAGAGCCTTTAAAACATGATTTATTACTTAAGAGAGGGAGACCAGCTCAAACAAGACTTTTGAGCTGTAGGGTGGAAGCAATGGGTAAAATTCATGGTATTTGTGGGAGCCTAGACACAGTGACCGTGCTGTGGTCAGGGATGGTCTTCAGTGTGTTCCTGTGCCCAGGAGGGTTCGTGCTGCCACAGGCTGTGCAGATCTTTGTGTGCTCCAGAGACCACAGTCCCACGGGCTGCCTCCACTCAGACCTCATGGGGTTTGATTGATCCCACAGTTAGTGTTGATGTTTCATTTTATGCAAAAAGAAATTTTACTGGGGCAGAACTTGACATCCGTGTCTCCAGGCCGGGACCTTGGTTAGAATTGGCTGGGATGGTTTAAGATGTTAATGGCAGCAGGTGGGGGTGTCCACCTTGTCTGTCGTCTTCTGCCCCGTTCACCAGTCCTAACGAAGGAGCCCCATTAGTAACTGCATGTGCTAAGTCAGTGAATTATCACAGCTAAATTAGCAGGGAGTTTTATCCTCAGCCTTCTGAAGGAAATTCTGGTCATGCTTTTGACAAGCTTCTGTACTAAAACTTCTGAATGCCAACAAGGTGGAAATAAACTGGAGCTGCCTTCCTAAAATCTAGTGGGGTTAGATTAAACAGCTCTTGCAGTGCTAATAGGTGGTGTAGTTTCATGGGAAGGGATCAGCAGTCTGAAATCGGTGCTGCTCAGGCTCTAATGTGCTCTGCGGGGTGTTTTACGTAGTGGTCTCATGAACTGAATGTCCATTAGTGGAAGCCACCTCTTGGTTTTCCTCTCATCCAAAAGGATGCTGTGCACCGAAGCTGTTGTGGGCTGTGAAGCCAGGGACAGCAAAGTGGAATTGATGGGTGGCCTTGCTCCTGCTTCCTGTTAAAATGGTAATGTGGGGGCACCCAGGGAGAAGTAAAATGGTACTTCTTGGAACAGCTGAATGTTTGGCTTTCTACATAATGGATGAATGTATCTCTTAAATCCAAAGATATTCCTGGAAAAAACCCCACATGTACAGGGAGGGGTGCCATGGGTTCAGCAACATGGTCACATTGCTGCAGGTAAACCGGTGTGAAACACCAGGAAGAGCAAGGAGCTGCCTTTGCAGGTTGATGTCTCACAGCAGCCTGTGGTTGGTGCAGTGGCAGGTTTGGGGTGAGTGCCCCCTTGCCTCCCTCGGGGTGCAGGCAGTGCCCACCACCACCAGTGTGCCTGAGCTGCACCTTCAGGGCAGGCTGAGTGGGGACTTCCCAGCCTTAACTGCGGCTTGTCTTTCACATCCTCTGAGCAGGGAGCAGCAAACTGTTGGGCAAATAAGTAGCATTAGCCTTCACTTTATTTAGAGACTTTAGCTCCGATTTTTGGACATGGAGTGAAGAATGGGCCAACCCAGGACTGCCAAGGGCTGTGGCATCATCAGAACAAGCTCCTGGGTGTAGTTTCAGTCACTTTTCAGTTACCTTCTGTGATGACAAGCAAATCACTTGATCAGGGAGTGACGAATCTTCAATAATTCATTAAACTGTAATGGCATTACAACATCCTCATTCCTCCCCCCATTCTTCATCCGTGCTGTAGAGTGGACTTGATGTTTTAAATTCCAGGCTGCTCATCCTGATATTTCAAACCAGCCTGTCACCTGCAGAATTGATACCTGGCATACCCTCACTGCAGCGCTGCTAAATGGGTTTGCTTCTCAACTGGATAATTATATTGATTGTGGCTTAGGACTTCAGAAATTGGATTGTGGTTGCATGAAGTGTGTTTTGAAACTCTAATATAAGCTATGTCATACAGAAAAACCTCCCAGCAAAACCAGACCACCACTGTTGTCTTACCTGACGCTCTTGTTTTGATACAAATGGGGATATTTTCGACCCAGTGTCTGAGGGAATAGAGAAGCTGCCACTGCTCTTTGGCCCTTTGCCCTCTCTAACAGAGCTTACTCAAAATGCACTGTATCAAACCTCAGTGAAGTCCAGCTCCCTGTGGGTGGGCCTGGGGACTGACTTGAAATGTTGGATTTCATACCCAACAAATGTTTTATGAGGATTGTATACTTCTGATTTTGGGCTTTTGACTGCCTGCTCAAGAGCAGTGCTGTGTGGCACTGGGGATGAGGGTGTGTAGGGAGCACTGCTGTCCTGCCCAAACCAGCAGCGAGGTGGAGACTCCACCTCCAGTGTGCTTAATCACTTTAAAAAACCCCCCAAAATAAAGAAACAAGTTGACAAGATACTTGAAATTAATATTACTGGTTCTACCTTTTGCCCCTGGATAGCTGTTTAACTCTTTGTGTCTTGTTTTTCAGGCTGGACGCAAGGAAAGAAGTGATGCCCTGAACTCTGCCATTGATAAAATGACCAAAAAGACCAGAGACCTGCGCAGACAGGTGATGGCTGTGTTAGTGGTACTTGTTGAGGCACAAGAGTGCATTTCTGCGTGTTTGCCCTCCTGGGACTGTGACCTGGGCATTTGTTTCTGGTGGATAGTGGGCTTGCCTGCTTGTTTTTAGTGAATTAAAAGCTAGAAGCTTCCGGTGTGTGGTTCAGAGGGAAGCGTGGGGTGGGAATGTAATTCCCTGTTACCTTTGTGATAAAGATGTTGGATTCTTAATTGTCTTCATGGCAAGAGAGATGAAAAATCCCCCCCAAAACCAACTCCCACTTCATGGATTTTGAAGATAATCACATATGTTTTATAATTCTGGGGCTGTTAATCTCAGCCTATTTTATTTGAGGATTGTATTTATGCAGCATCAGCCTTTTTTCTGTTTGGTTGTAAAGCAGTATATTCCCCTTTTTGAGTAAACAGGAGTATGGATCAAGTTTGTTGAGAAATGTTTTTATGCTAGTAGAAAAATAAAAAAGTTAAATCAGCGTGTTGTTTAATCATCTCAGGGAAAGCAGCACATTTACTCAGACAAAACCAATGTGAGCTGCTAAATCAGTATTTGTGGCCAAAGTGGTGACTTGCACTTCTATAACTAATCAATTTTTTTAAGGAGATTTAATTTAAATTGAAGCAAAAAGTGTATAGACAAGACTTAGTGCAGGGGAAAACCTTGGTCACACAAAGGAAGAAGGATCAATGGCAAAAGTAGTTTAAGCTTTACGTATTAATACAGTCAAAGGAAGCAGCAGTGGAGCTGCTGAGGAGTAACTCATTCTTTTATTTTTATTTTAGCTCCGCAAAGCTGTTATGGACCACGTATCAGACTCTTTTCTGGAAACAAATGTTCCACTTTTAGTATTGATTGAAGCTGCCAAGAATGGCAATGAAAAAGAAGTTAAAGAATATGCCCAGGTTTTCCGTGAACATGCCAACAAATTGATTGAGGTAAGATGGTACAAATTAAAATGAAATTATTGCCAGCTAAATTAAGGCAAGATGAAGCAAAACACGTTTTTTGATTCTGCTGAAACATGCAGCAATTTCTGTGATAAATTTGCTTTTAAAATTTTATTTGAATGAATTTAAACACAATTTAATATTTAAATAATTTAAAATGTAAGCTTATCAAAAAGCAGCTGTTAAATAACCCAGGTAGTTGTAGATATTATAGAATTTGAGTGTATGATGAAGGTAAATTAATTTGTTCCTTGGAGGTGGTGAATTGCAGTAAGGGAGACCATGGCACGACTGTCCTGCTGGATTGAAGCCTGGAGGATTTTTCTTTTCAGTAAAACCCAGCTGAGATTCTTCTTTTCCTGGAAGACCTTTAGTGCAGGGAAGGCCTTGATCACACAAAGGAAAATGAAATA
Organism: Oxyruncus cristatus; assembly: GCA_013399855.1. Classification (NCBI taxonomy): domain Eukaryota; kingdom Metazoa; phylum Chordata; class Aves; order Passeriformes; family Cotingidae; genus Oxyruncus; species Oxyruncus cristatus. The sequence goes on along the minus strand of VXAY01006959.1, from coordinate 402,772 downwards.
GAAATGAAACCAACTTGTGTGTGTGTAAAGAGCAAACAACAGACAAACAAAAAACTTGGAATGACAACAAAACTGATGCCTGCCACCTCTTTCTGATGAAAACCCGAAGGCTGTGCAGCTGGTGGTACTGCAGACCAAAGCTCTAATTGGTGGGAAGACCAGGTTAAATGGGGCCAACCTGTCTTAACCAGAATCACAGAATTATTTATCTTGGAAAAGCCCTCCAAGATCAAGTCCTCCCTGTGCCCCATCCCCACCTTGTCCCCCAGCCCAGAGCACTGAGTGCCACGGCCAGGCCTTCCTTGCACACCTCCAGGGCTGGGCACTCCAAACCTCCCTGGGCAGCCCCTGCCAAGGCCTCACCACCCTTTCCAGGGAGAAATTCCTCCTCATGTCCCCCCTGCCCCTGCCCTGGCCCAGCTGGAGGCCGTTCCCTCTCCTCCTGTCCCTGTTCCCTGGGAGCAGAGCCCGACCCCCCCCAGCTCCCCCCTCCTGTCAGGGAGTTGCATTAAAGGTCATTAGACTACTACCAAAGGAAGCAGATTTCCCAGGGTAGTGTGTCCACAAAGAGCAGCAGCAGTTCATGCCCTGTGTTCATGGATATGTCTCGGGACCCTCAGCCTCTTGCCACTGTGTTTGCGTGAGAGTTCTGTGCCAGTTGATGCTAAATGGCAAGGAACAAACAGCTATAGGTATTGTTGAAGAAACATGCCACTAGGAATAAGCTTCAAAAACCCCTCCTGTACTCTTCAGGGCTTTGAGGCATTGGCTGGTTGTGTTTAACCTCAGCAGCACCCTGAGAACAGTTCCAGGCTGGTTCATGTGTTTTTGCTCTCTTCGTAGCTCTGTGTTTGATAATGTAGTCCGTGTGTCTCCTGGGCTCATAGGGAATACTCTCACAGCTTGACAGATTTAAATTGCTCAAGAATAAGACTTATCAGATGTCAGTAAAAGTAGTTTCTGACTCTTGCACAATGTATCTTCCTTGGGGCTCCGAGTGCAGTAACTGCCCCATAGTCAGGGGTGCATCAAGCTTGTCCAGCTCTTCAGAGCTGCTGTCTAAGCAATGAAAATCTTCAGTTCTTTGAGGGCATCCATTCTTCACTTTTGGCCTGTCACATTTCAGTGTCAGTGCCATCCTCCTGGAGTTTCAGAGTTACTCTAATCTCAATTTTAAGGAACTCACGTTGTTCTGCAAAGCAGCATATGGAAGGCAGTGCTGCTGTGCCCAGCCTTGGCAGCAGGATACAGCTCTGGGAACACTTTGAAGTGGGTTTCGTTTTAAGCCTCCCTTCTTCATGTTGCAAGCCTAATTTATCCAGAAAATTGTTTTTAGGGCTTGTTTACAGAAGTTGACTGGTGTAACAATAGCAGTACCTATTCTGCCAGAGCTCTGCCACCTCCTCAGTGGATGCCTGGTGTCCATGCCCCGAGTTTATGGGCATAATTACAGAGGAGTGATTGCACTGCTTTGTCCATGAGCTTCTCTTCCCACCTTTGCCAGGTGAGCCCACACTCCTGCCCCCTCAGCAGCCATGTCCCAACCACAGCACTGTCCTTGCTGGGACCTCAGAGCACTTTACACTGGCTTTACCTGGTGTGCAAATACCAAGCTGCAAAAGAGTTTTACTGAGCTTCTGCACAGCCAGACACTCTTGTCTTCCAAAAAGGACACATTCAACGATATTTCTGACTCACATCAAAAGGTTCTGTTAGAATGATGTGCTGCTTTTGAAGGCTTGCTTCTTGCTTTTGCTGTCTGAAATGTAACTGTAGCTATAGAGAAGCATCATCTAGATGGCTTATAAACCTCTTCCCTGAATGGAGATGGATTAATATATATGCTTAGCTTTGACAGAAGGGGAGGAGTGCTCCTGCGCAGCCCTTGTCCCAAGGGGCTGGAGAGCCCCTGGGAGTCATACACGGCATCAGATTTACTGTGGAGGAGGATGGGTCAGGGTGGGTTGCACTTACAATGTCGTGGTGTGTCTCTGCCAGAATGGAGAAGGATGTTTGCAAGTTCCCTTGCGTTCTGCTCCTGGGCGGGAAACTCGGCTGCAGGTATCCAGAGAAACAATAAAAGATTTTGTAAGAGCAGAACAGAAGATGTTTCACCGGGTGAGATGAGAACTGATTGCTTCCACCTGCTTTCAATGGAAGATAAGTGTGCTGGGGAGCTCATCATAACTACCCTCAGAAGTGCTGCTGAGTGACTCAAGACATCAAATGTGACAAAACAGCTGCGGCACGGAATGGAGCTGTGTTGTGTATCATGCTGTGATTGACAGTGTTGTAGATGTAGAGGAGAACATGTCCTTCCCTGTAGTGCTGAGCGAGGGGAAGAAAGGCATGTGAGAGACCTGCTGTGCACGAGGGAACTCAGCACATTCCCATCTGGACTGGTTTTACACCGTGGCTTCAGTACCCGTTTGTGCTGTGACCTGGAGGAGTCAGTGATGCTTTCCTGGTGAACCAGCCACTGAGAGAGTAGATATTTTTATTATTATTATTTTTTAAATACTAAACTGTTGCAGGAGGAGTGGCAGTGCTGGTTTTGCCCTGGGTTAGCACAGAGAGTTCTTGCTCTTGCAGTGCAGAGGTGTTTATGGGCTGTCCAAGCACCTATAAGGAAATGCAAGCACATGATTTGGGTAATTTCATTTTGAAATGTTCCCTTCTTGGCAGCAGAGCACTCTGCTTTGTGGTTCCTAACGTCCAGGCAGCTAAATTTGACCAAAAGGTGCAATAACCACAAAAATGTGATTTGCCTGCTGGGTCTGTGTCTTCTAGAGAGCCCATACCAAAGCCATGTCCCAAAGGGCTCCCATCTAATTTGTTTCCCATGTAGTAAAATACTAACCCTTTTCTCCTGCCTTTTGAAAGCTGAGTAATGGTAAAATAGTAGAATGAGACTTGTCTCAGTTGAATTATAAGTTTCAAAGATAGCTTTCAGAACTGCTCTGTGCTAACAGACCTTTAACTAGCGAGCGCTCTGCCTGGGTTTGGTTAAAGGAGTTTAAGTCAGGAATTGAGAAGCCAATTTAAATGCAACACACAAGAATAACAGAAAAGACAGCATTTTGGGAACGAGCATAAGAAAAAGTTAAATTCACTTGTGAACTATGAAAGTCTTCCTAATTTGGAGGTTGTGAAGTAGTTACTGCATTCCAATGGTTTTTATGATGCCGGGTGAGGTAGCCTTGGCTCTCCAACCTCTAACTTTGCTCTTGAGGAAAGACAGCTTGGCACTGGCATCCTCAGATCCTCCCCAGGAGAAACTAGGCTGCCCTGCGACTTGGTGCTGGTGTTTTATGATGTCACTTAGCACCATGCTGGCTTCTTGTCCCTCCCAGCCTTTGAAGAGTGTTTGTGCCTGAGCTGCCTTTGTGCCGTCACTGCAGGGACACTCCTGACTGCTCTCTGAGAAGGGAAAGAGCCAGAGATGTTAAGAAGAAACCTTTTCTACACTATTGAATGCTTGGGAAAAATAAAAATTAGCTTGTCAATTTGTTTGGTTTTAATGGAAAAGTTTTACAGGCCTTGGGAGTTTACAGGGAGTTAAAAGGTGAAAAAGGACAGAGTCCAAGTTAAAATCCTGCAGTAGCTGTTTGCTTGCTTAAGAGTATTTTGGAGAATATTTTTGGAGTTAGTAATTCCTTAAAAAGAATAAATAATCTCCTCTTACTCTGGAACCCACTACCTGCCCCTTTGTCAAATCTTTTTTCTTAACTTAAATTTTATTTATAAGTCTCTTGCTCAGAGAAATGTTGGTAAGACCAGGGAGGCAAAAGCTCTCAGTGGTGTTTCATAAGCATTGATTTTTTTTTTTTCCTAATTGCTTTAATTTATCTGAAAAGACTGCTCTGTGCCTTTTTTGTAATGCACTGGGTTGCATCTTGCATATGGAGAGACGATTTACTCATTTTCGGTGAAAACCCACAAACAGATGCAGACGGCAAATTTATTTGCTTGGAAAGAATCACATTTGGGCAGTTGCAGCTCCATAAGCTTTCTGTAGCCTCTTGCACTGACATTTCCCCTTCCTGTTGCCCTCATCTCTAGCTCGATGTCCTGGAGTCATTCTTCAGCCCTCAGTCTAAAAATACCCCTCTCCCAAAGCCCGAGGCCCTGCGCACTTGCTACATTTTTCTTGCAATTATCCTGATTTGCTCCGACTTGCAGCCCGTATATTCTTCAGAGAGTCTTAACAACCACAGGTTTTTTACATGTGAAAGGCTTTTAAAAAATGTGAAGTAGGTAAAACGTAGCTCGGGTTTAAAATAAAAACTGGCTTTTGGACTGGGACGAGGTGAGGGTTTTGAAGAGCTGAGGCTTGGCTGTGCTTTGTTCGTGAGGTATAACTTACCTGGGCATGGCAAGTTACCATTCCTTACAAACAAAGCCTGGATTCAGCAGATGCAGAAGTTAATCTGGTCTGACAAGATTATCCTCTGTGTCTATCAGCCACCTGATCTCCAAAGTTCCTGCAGAGTTTCTCAAAGCAGCATCCTTGGAGTTGGGAGTGGACTGGCTTTGCTTATTCTCCCAATCTCTTCCCCCCTGCCAGCACAGGCAGAGATGGGGTGTCTCGAGTCATCACCCAAATCAGATATTGGCTTGAAATGTTTTTCTGAATTTTGTTGATCTCTCAAAACCCAACATTTTACAGCACCTGTTTTTCCTGCTTGGTACCTTAATTTACGGGGG